>JARHVA010003364.1:447500-527500 GCA_037957365.1 Torreya grandis
AGGTATAATTATTTATGGTTTTTTCCATAATAATTTTTATTTTATTTAAAAATTAAAAATTATAATTTAATTGAAAAAATATCACATATTTTGTTAAACCCCTAGTTTTCACATACTAGGTCCTTCTTGCATACAAACACATTTCAAACTCTAGGAAAAATATATTACTAACTTTAGAAATATTTTTTGATTTTTTCTAAATTTTCCAAGTAAAATTATATAAATTCATACCAAATTTTAAAAATTATCATACGAATTTTAAAAATTCATTCAATAATCTCTAGTTGCATTAACTAGCTCCCAATTATTTTTTATTACTTTTCCAATCATTTTCTAAATTTTTAATTGCATAATCAATTTCATAATAAAAATTCATATTATTTTGCATAAATATTTTTGAAAAATCCGTAGTTGTATATACTAGCACCTATTTGCTTCTTTAGGTATCACCTTACATGTTTGGGAGTTCTATATCCTTTATATGCATATTCCAGTTCCTTGTTTAGATTATCTCAGCTTAATATTTTATACTATTACTCAAGTTTTTTTTCTTTATGCCACCTTAGTTCCTTGCATCTCTTCCTTTGAGACAAAGTGCAAGACTTAGTGTAAATCTTCCTAAATTCATCTAGATTCTTGCAACTTGGTTATATACCATGGATAAATAATAAACTCAGGTTCCAATCATAGATTCTACACATCCAAGTTACACCAATTTAAATAAGGATACTTTTGACAAAGAGAAGTATGAAAATAACAATGATGATGTACACACTGATGCTCACACTCCACCACATTAGGCCATTGATCCACTTCCACCCATTGTTGATAATGAAGTTGTACTCAATAAAGATTTTATTTTACAAAATTTTAGAGAAAGACTTAAGGAATAGCCTAAATATCATACACTAATTTTGTAATATATCATAGAAATTAAAAATTTTAAGCAAGTTTAGTCTTCCATTCCCACAAAGCAACCAATTGAAAATGACACTACATGGGCAACTATGTCTCAAAAACCCCCTATATCAGCCCAACCTGCCTCTACTCCACTAGTTATAGCTAATACATCCCTTTCTCCTGATGTGGCAGCCCCTACACAAGAGATAAGATCTCTTCAATCCAAGGTGATACATCTTGAGCAAGGTACCACTAGACCTATGTAAGATTTGGATTCTTTTTCTATTTTGAATATACCATTGACACGTCATATTACTTCTACACCCTTGCTACAAGGTTTTGTTCAACCCAAGCTCACTCTTTATGATGGTAAGGGTTATCCAGAGACACATTTGAGATCTTTTCACATAGCATGTTTGGATTATGTACCCAATGACTAGCTACTTACCAAGATATTTTCATGGAGTCTAAAGAATTATGCTTTACAATGGTTTTATTGTCTATTGAATCAATCGATCATGGCATTCAATCCTTTAATAGATATATTCTTATCATATTTTAATATCAACATTGGTGATAAGGTTTTTTATGCACAAATTTCTTAGAAAAACAAAGGTCAAATGAGCCCCTCATGGATTATGTTCTCTGATACAAGACTATTCTATCTAAGCTAACTAGCCCATGGATGATCAAGAGTTACTAGACATCTTTAAACAGAGCCTTCTACCAGTATTGCATGAATCTATTATGTTTAAAACATTATCTTCCTTCATCGAATTGTGTCATGCACTCAAAGAAAGAGAAGTCAAGCTAATTTCAATGGGAAAACTTAAGTACTCAAGTATTTTAGACACAACAAACAAGAGTAATAGCAAAGTCCCATATAAGGTCAAAATCAATGATAATAAGAATAAAAGTCAACCAATAGTCAATGTAGATTTAGATCCCCCTCAATGTGTGGTTTTATTAGCACCTCCTCATCATGCATTTTTTAATCTACCAGATTCTCCAGCTAGGGTCTTACATTAGTTATTGGAATGTAACATCATCACTCTCCCTCCTATCTGGGAAGCTGAACTAGTGAAGCCTCTTCTATGGGGATATGATTAACATGCATTTTTTAAATTTTTATAGGGCATTAGGAAACACATAAAACAAATTCATCATTTTGAGACATAAGATACATGACTTGATAGATGACAATCTACTTGATCTGGGCACTTTAGTTGAGCCTCCAAAGTCAAAGACAACTTAAGATAAAGCTTTGAAAATATTCTCAAATCCATTTTCACAACATTATAAATAGGAGAAAGAGGACACCTTAGATGTTCATCATACATACCATGCACATCCTCCACCAGCCTCATACCAAGCAACTTAATTTTAGGAACATCCTTTGATAGGTATGATAGGTGTGTATGAGTCCAAAGTTCTAGCCAAAACTTTGATATCTTTTTCAGACTAGGATATTGTGGAAGATAATACAAGTTATAATGAACTTTTTATTAGAGCACATATTCATAATTAGCCTATTTGTAGTGTGCTTATTGATAATGGTTCTAGCCTTAACATGTGTACCTTGACACTACTACAACATTTGGGTTATTCAGAGTAGGATATCACTCTGACAGACATAGTTATTAGTGGTTTTAGTGGGCATAAATAGAGTTCATTGGGTGAGATAGTACTTCCACTATAGGTTGGTCCTACATATTTGGAAACACCATTCACTATAGTTCCAAGTGTAGGAGTTTTTGACATATTACTTGATCAACCATAGATTCAAAAATTCAAGGAAATACCCTCTATAGTTCATAGATGCATGAAATTCTTTCATGCTAATCAAGTTATTATAATTAGTGGAGTTCCTTATGAGTCACCACTCCCCACTTCAAATCCATTTACTAGCTTACAAACACCAACTCCAATTCTTCCACCAATTTCAATTTCTCTTCTAGTTTCAATTTTGCTTCCACTTCAAATCCAACCATAGTTGTGGCATCCATCACTAGTATAGAGGTTTCACACACCTCCATAGTTTTAGGATTCTAGACAACTTCCATCTATAATATTCACACCCATAATAGTAATATTAAGGTCTCATATAGCTACATAGAGAGCACCTATTTAGAGAGTTTATTCTACTTCCATATGGGTTCTTAAGAGCCTTACAGTTACATCTACTTCTCAGAGTTATAAGGAGACCCCACATTTGGTTTCCACTTTAGAGATTTTAGAGCAGTTACAACATACACATATTTCAGCTTCACAACTTAGACATTTAATCATGCCTCATGATCATGCATGATTCAGTTGTTTAATATAGGACACCACAATAGGGAGTATCATATGAGACTCATCAGTTAGTATCATTTCTTCCCAATTTTACTTATACATAGCTTATATCAAAATATAAAAATAATACAAAAATTTCAAACTACAAAAAACATTCAAATATGTCAAAAATACCAAAAAAAATTTGATTATATGCATCATGCATGATTTTCTTACTATTATCATGCTAGGACTTACATTTGATATTTCATGTTATTGTATGTTGATTTTCTAAATTACCATACTTCACTTGATCTTGTTTGAGTGTGTGCAGTGACACCTAGCTACTTGATTGCTTCACTCTACTCATTGAGGGGGCATTTCTAATTCTACATTTGAGACACACATCAATATACCTACCTATTGGAGGTATATTCTACATGAATATGCCATCTATTTTATGTCATTCCTACACTACACACTCTGAGTTAACATGTTGATGTACATTCCTTTCTAGATTACACATATTACTATATCAACATTTCACTATTATCTAGCACTTGTGTATTTCTTAGTATATACCTAATCTTTTAATACACATTTTTTGCATACTTTCACATTTGATTTGATCAGTTAGATGTGATTCTACCTGTCCATTTATTACATGCTTTCTCATCTTGCTTAGTGTAGCCTATGTGATTGCATTTCCATTTCTTGTTTATCTCTTATTTGTACCTTAGGATATTTTCAATTGTCCTTTTATTTTATTCATGTGTGTGCCTTAGGACATTTTCCAATGTCCTTTATTTGTACTCTTCCATGTGCCTATGTCCCTTATTCCAACTTTGATTGTTTTACTTGTATGTGTATGTGGCATTTGAACATGCCTTCTATGCTTACTTTCCAATTTGAGTGACATGTGCCCATGCCCCTTGTTTGTATGGCCCCTTGGCCATCCCTATATACTTCTTTCTTGTTTACTTGATTACTTATTTGCTTCTTAATATGTGCAATGCCAAGATCCACATCATGCATTTCCCTTGCTTTCTTGGATGCCATGACAGACATCATGCTCCATCCCTCCAACTAACAACTAACATCTAACATTTCTAGTTCTAGTTTAATACTTTGCACATTCTTTTACATTGTTATATCTATCTAGGCATACCCTTATTTATCTAAAAATATATCAATATAAACATTGTTATATCTACAAGTATATTGTCAAATTTTACTACTATGTCATATATCTATACAGTTTAACACACTTGGAGGACTCTTTCTTCTAAGGGTAGTTATTGTAGGTTCATCATTCCTACCCTCAAAAGAGGGAGAAACAAGCAAGGGTTTTGTCATAGGGATAAAATCTCCTAATAGTTGAACTAGCAGCATTCAGATCACCTAATTTATAATCCAAAGGTCAAACCAGTCAGAATAGAGCAAAAAAATAGTGACATTTCTAGACCAATAACCAATTTTAGCATAGGAAAACAGCACTAGAAATAGATAATAGCACCAAATATAGAGGTTTCCTAATTTTTGAACTCCTATCTAGGTATAAAACACTCAAGTTTTCCAAAAACAAGTAAAATATTTAGTTTAGATATAGTTTTTACACATCCAAATCAATTAGAATCAGTAGTTTAGTATAGTTTTCTTAGAGAATCTAGATATAGAGGGTTATCATGCAAAACATGATGGTTCTCACTTTCAGTTTTAGATTAGGCAAGATGATATAACTTATAAATCAAAATCCATGTTCCAGACACTAGTGATTGGGGACAATGTGTATGGCACATTGGTCTTCTTTTATTTTTGAGTTTAGTTTATTATCCAGGCATTCTCAGTAGTTTTGTGCCTTACTCCATCTATAGGTGGTTGGCATCACTTTCAATTTTAAATTTCATACAATTTTAAATTTTTGAGTACCTGATTTCCTAAGTTAGCTTTCATATAAGCCTAGTACATCAGTTTTGAAGTGGCTTTCATACAAGCCTAACCTCTATCTTTTGAAATGGCCAAGAGTGGCCTAGTTTCTATCATACATTCAGGCTATCCATGCCACATTATCATATTTATAGAACATTCATGGGCTCCATGATCCATCTCACATGACATTTATTTTATACTAGTATCACTTTATGAGGTAATGATGGAACCAAAGGGCCAGCCTTTGTATTCTTGAGCCACCTATTTAGAGGGATTGGATACATAGTCCAGACATTGATTAACACATGTATGATTCATTAACTTCACTTAGTTGTTGATGATGGATCTAAAGGGCCAACCTTTGGATTCTTGAGCCACCTTCCAAGGAATTGAGCACTCAACTCCATTCATGATATTAATCTTAGTTCAACACATACCCAACATCATCCAACATAATCTAGAATCATAATAGGTTTTGTATTGGCTTGATCCCTTCTCAAAGTATGTATGTAGCATGCCAACACATGGGGCGTGAAGTGTGTCTAGCGTATCCTTTACACACTAACCCCTTCTCTATCTTTTCCAAGTTATCATTAAAGTTCAATCACAAAGATCTTTGAAGATTTAAAACAAATTCACAATGAGCTCCATAAGCTTCTAGGCTTTGATATTTCATTGATAGGGTAACATAGGCCTATCAAATAAAACCTAGAAAGCTCAAGCCACCTAGACAATAGCACCAAAAAGGACTACAGCACTAGACAATAGGGTGTCCCACTTTCAAAACTTCAATCCAATCCAAAAATAAACCTTAGTATCTAGTTTTTTATAGTTTCCTAACTCTGCTCCTCTAGTATTAGACTATATTTCAGTCTAGATCATTCAGAATAAGGTAAGTTAGATTTATCTTATTTATTCCTATATTTAGAAAAGTCAAAAATTCAAATATATTTACACAAATCAGTAGCTTAATTCTTGCATATTATTTATTGATTTACTTTGCTCAGACTTGTTTATTTAATTAGGAATAAAACCTTATTATTTTGAAAATAATAAAACACCATACAAAAGACATAATGGATATAATGATGCAATTTTGGTGAGTTTAAGCCCACATATCTAATTTTTACTATATATAATGTGATTTAGGGTTTAACCAACCCCAATTTCATCACTAAATGGATAAAAACATCAATTATTTCAATAATAAAGTTAATTATGGTCAATTTGAACCCATTGAACCTAAATTCAACTATAATATTTGATTTGGGGATAAATTACCTTAGATTTCCTAACATATTAAGTTAATTAGTGAATTAGTGCAACTAGTGATGCAATTTAAGTATAATTGAGCCTCATGAACCTAATTTTGACTATAAAGAATGTAATATGGGGCTTAGTCTAGCCCATTGTCATAATAAAATAAACCAAATAGTGTATTGGTTATACTTAAAGATAATTGGGGCCAATTTGAGCCCCTTCATCCTAATCATGACTATAAAATGTGATTTGGGGCTCAGTCATCCCCAATTTGATAAGAGAATGAAACAACAAATCATTTGGTTTAATGAAAAATGTAATTTTGACTATATAAGATGTGATTTAGACCTCAGTCAACTACAATTTCATCATATAATGAATAAAATAGTCAATTGGTTTAATTATAGAGGAAATTAGGGTTAATATCAGCCTTTTAAACCCAACTTCAACTATATAATGTGATTTGAGGCTAAATTAGCTTTTATTTCATCATAGATTGAGCTAATTATTTAATTGATGCAATCAATAAAATAATTTTGGAAAACTTGAGCCACACAAACCTAGTTTCAATTGTATATGATGTAATTTGGATTTTAGTTGACCCTAATGTCATCACATAATGAATTAAATAATAGATTAATTTAATCAAGGAGGATTTGAGGGAAATTTATTCCCCTTTAAAGTAATTAAAAAATTAATACATGATTGGGGCTTAATTAGTTTTGATTCCATCTTATCTAATTAGTCAATTAGTGTAATTTGAGATGTGATTTGGGCTAAATTGATCCCTGTGAACCTATTTATGGATCAATCAATTGTATAGGATTCAATATATGTCTTAATTGATCCTAATTTTATCATAAATGCAATCATAGAGGTAATTGGGGCCAAATTGAACCTATTAAACCTAACGATGACTATAACATGTTATTTAAGGCTAAATTAACTTAGATTTCCTAACATTGTAAGGAAATGAGTGAATTGGTGCAATCATTGGTGCAATTCGAGGCTCAATCAACCTCAATGTCATAACAAAATAAATTAAATAGTCTATTGGTTTAATCTAAAGGAAATTAGGGCTAATTTTAGCCACTTCAACCTAACTATGACTATAAAATGTGATTTATGACTCAATTGGCCCCAATTTCATCAAATAATTATGAAAAAAATCATTTAATTTAATGGCAATGTAATTTTAATTGTATAGGATGTGATTTAAGCCTCAATCATCTCCAATTTCATCATATGTTGAATAAAATAGTTGATTGATTTAATTTGTAGGAAATAAGGGTAAATATGACCCCATTTAACTTAATTATGACTATATAATGTGATTTTTACCTAAAATTACAATTTACAAATTAATGCAAATAATGATGACAAATTTTTACATAAAATTCCAAATTATGTTGCAAGCCCACATTTAAATTATAAAGTTTTTAATTTATTTTTTTTAAATCTATGCATGATGATATATCCCTTAAAAATGAAAAAAATTACATGGAAATGCATAATGATGAAAGTAACAATGAATAAAATTACATGAAAACACTCAATAGTGAAAGTAAAAATGAAATACATTGCACGACAATTAAAAAATTAATAAACTACTCATGAACATAACAATATGGAAACATAAAATTAATAAATTCCACCATTAATAACACATCAAAGTATTTTATTTAGAAAACCCATGTAGTTAATTGAATTTCATGAAAACATTTTGAAACCAATGCCTAATAAAATATCTGATCACTATTCAAGAAGAATGGCTGAAATAATTTGGGATAATTACTTTGAAAAATTAAATGAAAGTGAAATATGTCAATAGTTTGTTTCATTAAATAAATTGGTTAAGACGAGACCTAAAATGTATGACCTAAGACTATTAACATCTAAATTTGATGGTGAAAATAAGGCAATTTTTGAAAATATACATGATACATACCATAATTTAGGTGTGAAAAGATGCAATAAAGATAGTAATGTTTATTGATGCATAATTAAAACTTCAACAATAAGTAGTCAAACAAGGATAAAATTCTTTATTTCAAAAATAATTTTAGCACTGAACCTAAACACACAAAGGTAGTAATTAAAGTAGTTGGGATACATAAAGACTTAAATCATCCAATACCAATGAGCTCTGGGTATTCTTTGGTAGACTTCCATGAAAATACAAGGCTATAGTTGATGCTCTCAAATATTTACTTACACAATTTAGAAAAGACAATACAATATTTTAACCCAATATAAGAGATGTAATGAAAATAAGGGTTGGTTCTTATAACTATGAACTATATCTAAAACATTTATCGGATATGACCCAAACACAATTATACTCTAGGTTTTTACAAAAAAATCTACAAATTTATATTATTCAAATATATTTTGAGATGGCCGAACCCTTCTATGTTAAAATAAATCATGCATGCACCACTTTTTGTAAGTAATATGTTGAATTTTCAATGCATTATGATGTTTTTCATCATGTACATTGTACTTTACATACTAACAAAAAAAAATAGGAATGTGGCATGGAATTTCCACCAAAACTAGTAATGAAAGTTTTCCAACCATTTTTTTTGAAAGACCAATTGGGAAATTTTTTTATAAAAAATCATGTTTGGATGGAACTTACAACATTTGTGATGGATTGCCAAAATTTAAATACTGTATCCTTGAGGATAGTAAAAGTGGAATTGGAAAATAATTAGTTAGTTTTAGAAAATATAAATCTATGGCATATCAATCAAAATATGGCAAGGAACCTAAAAGTGTGGGCTTGTTACAAAACAAATACAGGTTTCATAATTTGTGATCAAATTCAGAGAGAAAATTGTTAATGAGTATGAAAGGCCACACATAGAGATAGATGGTTAGATGAGCAATTCAAGTTAAGCAGTGACACATTTCCACTTGGTTCTATTGTTTCAGAAGTCTAATTTTTCTATATTTACACATCTAAACCACAAATAAAATTTTAGTCATATTATTACAACATAGTATAGGTTTCCATATTCATGCATATATTATTCATGCATGTAGCTGATTACATAGTAAGATAAATAAAAATATTGAGTATCATTTATACATAATTTATGATCAATCACATTCTATAAAGTATGTGTAAGGTTGTTTTGAGATGTTTTATGGAAAGGTGACTAAGTTGAAAATTACTCTCAATCAGCATTATATTTGGTTAAACAATTGTACATCATAATTTAAAAATGCATATTTTTTTAGTAGTTGATCAATATGAATATTAGCACTAGCATATAACATATTTTGATTTTCATTGAAGCTAGCCATGGAAAAGGGGATCATGATGAGGTTGAAGCATGTGTAAAAATAGTCATTGCAAGAGATGAGTTTAAATTTGAATATGACATTGTTTCAACCAATGCCAAAATGATTATTGAATATTGTAATGAGAAAATGGGTCATGATGCTCAATATAATTCTAGAATTAATATATATATTTAATTGATTGATAAAGGAAAATTGGTAATTTATGATTATTTTATGACCATAACATGATCAAATTAACTTTACTTATTTCATAACTTAAATTCAAGTTTTTAGACTATTCATATGAGGCACTTGGAATTTTTTTATTCTACATGCATGGAATTTGTTTAGAGTGAGTGTGAGTTAAAAGAGTATGTGGATGAATGGAGTTGTAGAATTCTAATTAAAATCGACACATATCAAGTTCCACCAACATATTCACATAGATATGTGATAGAATCATAGGAATTTGACCATATATAACCAGGTACAAGATTAGTTATTATGTACTGAATTATCATTATCTATCAACATCATTATTAAAAACTTGTTTTGTTTTGTGATGTAATGTTGTTTTTTCAATTATTTTAGATGAATACAATGAAGATGAAACATATTACTACATATGTTGGTATGTAGAGGAAAAATATATATTGAATTTCATAGATGGGGAAAATATTGACTATCCCACTAGGTATATAATAGTTATTGTAACTTGGCTTCGATGATATCCTATCAAAAATTTAGATGTATGGTTGTTTGAAGACTATGAAATACATAGGAATATACTTCAATATTAAAATTTGGTTCTTTAAACAAATATTCAATTGCTTAAATATCATGGGATCCCATTAAACAAGAATCTATGGAAGGTTTATGAGTTTGATCATGAAGATATTATTAATGTTATCAAGATTAGAGAAAATCCTAGTGATTTTTTGGATTGAAATTCTAAGGTATGCTAAGTTCTCAAATGTAACTGTATTTAATTTTACCAAAGTTTATTAATTTTGTAGGTAGCACATATAAATTTGAACTTTAATTTTACTAATATCAATATGGAAATGAGAGTCAACTCTAGAAAATTTAAAATGCCTATTTGGTAGGAAAAACTAATATAGAAGTTTTGTGAACCCCAAATGATGAATCTATTGGTTTTAGGTTGTTCCTAGAAAAAAATAGACTAATGGATCATTTACATTAGATTGGTAGATTTCATATGAATTTTTATCAACTTGTAAAAACACAAGGAAGATATTTTATACCCTATGCTCTACTATTGTTAGTTATGATGATAAATCTAAAGTTTATGGGTCAATCATGATGGTTCATTACATGAGTGAAACCCTAGAGACAAATTGGTAGATTTATGATGGAGATCTAGTTGCCATGATGAGTTATATGGAGAACCTCATTTTTTATACCCTCTTATCCTCCTATCTTATCTTTATTTTTTATTGGGAACCACTTTATATGTGGACTCTGAGGAATGATGAAAAAAGGAAAGTGTCTATTATTCAAAACTTCCCCCAGGTAGGAAAAATATAGTGGAAGACTAGCAAACCCTGAGTGGAAGTTTTAAGTATTTTTTGTAGTCTACAAACAATTGTTTAATAAGGGATTCATTTTTCATCAGGTTTATTTATGTACTCCATCTAAATGATTCCTTACTACACCCACTAACATTTACACCATCATCAAGGGAGTTTGCCTTAAGTGGGTGAATGGTGATTTCCCCTTGTTATTATATTTGATATCTAGGATCTTATTTCATAATTACTTTATCACTTGGGGGTGAGTTTCATATTATCTAATGGACATGAGACTAACCCCCTCTCTTGTGGGGAGTGGAAGGAATTTGGGTGTACTAATGGTTACTGGTCAATATTTGAAATTCTTATTGGCTAATAATATCTCAAGTTAACCTTGTGTTTACCCTATGTAGAAAAATTTTCTTGCACTCACTTATGGGAAAAGGGTTTCACAACCATGGTTTTAGGCTCTATCATGGAAGTGTTAAGGGAGATTCATGATGGGTTGAAGGTTCATGAGATATTTCAATATGATGTTAGATTATTTTGGGGTGATGCATAAAGTTTCATGGAGTTCAATTAGCATTTGATTAGTAGGGCCTACTTTAAATCTGACACCCAATGGATATTATGCATGATCCTAGGTAATGATGTAAAGCTTTATTTTAATGAAAAGTGGACTAGTCTCAAGTTTAATCCATAATTGACCCAAATTTGTTTTGAGTTTGTTTCACAATGGTTTATATATGTGTAAACCTACTTTAAGTCATCACCACATTGTTGAGGTTTGGATTATGCTTCACTTACCTAAGCACTATTATAAGTGATCTTATGAGAACAACCATGGAAATTTAGCCACAAGTCAAACCTTTACTCAGTTGGGCATCTTGTGGATGCTCAATGAAATTTTGGAAAAAGTTTCAATTATAATCAGTTAGCCTTATTTAATTCACCATTTCATTGGTCTATCTCTATTGGTTATACTTTTTCCTAAATTTACTCGATAATTTCCCTCTATTAAGGTTAATTGAACCTTAAAAAACCATTTACCCTCTTCTTTTTTTCAATTATGAGTTGATTTTTTATTTTATTTCACCATTGACTATTTTGTTGTTATCCCAAAGTTGAGGTTGGAATAGGTTTACTTTTGTTCCCTTTGGTTGAACTATCTTGATCCATTATATAAGTTGTGGTACCTACTCTAAAAACCCTCATTTTTCAATTTATAAAGGTTTTGGGACCTATCTTCAAAACCATCTCTTTATCCGGTTCATAGCTCTGGTTTACCAAAATTGCTTTACCCATATATAATAAAAACATATATCTTTTGTAGGTTAGTGGTGCCAAATAATATTCCAAATTTATGTGTTTGGTGTTATTATTAAATAATTTCATATTATTGAAACTAAGATAAGCTTAATAAAAGTTCAAGAGAAGGTTGGTAGCATAATTACAAAAATCCAATTGTTTTGAGCCCAGAATGAGTACTTTATCTCTTGACCCAGTAGTTTTAGAGGTCATGGTCATGGGATACCATGTGATTTTCCTATCCAAACATGTTTTAAGTTATGTATTTATAATGTAAGCTCTCAAAATAAAAAAATTGAGTTACACTTGCATATCTTGACTGCATAAAAGATGTATTTAAGCATTGATTATTTTGTTATCCACCACATATTCATATCATATGTTTGATCCCTATGGTTTGAGATTAAATTAATTATAATTGATGCACATGTGAAGATACTTTTATTTTTTCAAAAATGACTTATGGTTTCCATTATATGTGCATCTAAAGTTAGCCTAAAAAATATAATTTTCTCATATTAGGAAGGGCATTCTAGAGGCCAGAATAGGTACTCCATCTCTTGACCAAGTATGATCAAAGGCCAATAACTTGGTCCTATATTTTATTCACCACCCTTAATTTGTTCATCATTCCAATTTTCATTCATGAATCACCAAAGGTGGAGATCTCCAATTGTGGCTACAATGTTGACAACATTCATTATTAGTGTTTCCACGCTTGTGATAAGTTTTAAAAATGCACATCCATGTGGATTTGGTTATGGTCATGAAATCATGTGTAATTTTCCTATCCAAATGCATTGGAAGTGATAAATTTTCAATTTGAGATCTTGAAGGTAGAAATGTTAGTTAGAGACAAGAACTTGTCTGTAGATTGCATAAAACTTGCATTTTAACATGGATTATTATGTCATCTCCCATGGATTCATATCTTAAGTTAAATTATCAAGATCTAGGGTGAAATTAAAATGATTCAATATGCACATGATGGTTCTTCTATTTCATGCAAAGGACTTATAATTTTTAATTTATGTGTGTCTAAAATTAGCCTTAAAAACTACATTTTTCTCTTATTCAAAAGGGTGTTCTTGAGGTGAGAATGGGCACTCCCTCTCTTAACCAAGTGAGATCAGATGATAATAACTTGGTCCTATATTTTATTCACTACCCTTGATATGGTTTAGATTTTATTTTTTAGTCATGAAACAATGAAGCTGGATATCTCCAAATGTGGCTCCAACTAAGCATTTTTAAAAATGAACATCCTAGTGGATTTGGAGGTCATGGTCATGGGATAATGTGTAATTTTCATGTGTGTGTGTGTGTGTGTTGGAAGTGATGTTGCTTCAAGTGGAGGTCTCAAATGTAGAAATGTCAGTTGGAAGACCAGAATTTATCTCTTGACTACATAAAAGTTATAATTAACACTAATTTATATATCATATACCATGGATTCATCTCATATGCTGATCCCCATGATCTAGGGTGAAATTACAAGGATTATACATACACATTAAGGTTATTTAAATTCATTAGAATACTTATGGGTTTTATTTTATGTGCATCTAAATTTAGTTTAAAAAATACAATTTTTCATATTCTAAATGGCATTCTTAAGGGTGAAAAAATTAATTTATCTCTTGAATAGGCATGATCAAAGTAAATATATTGGTCCTAAACATTATTCACCACTCCTAATGTGGTGGCAGTGCCATTTTTTAGCCACAAAGCACTAGAGATGGAGATCTCCAACTACAGCTTCAACATTAACAACATTTATTGTTAGTGTTTCCACACTCCTGAGAAACTATAAAAAAGCACATTCATGTGGATTTAGAGGTCATGGTCATGGGATCACATGTAATTTTACTATCTATATGTTTTGGAAGTGATGTATTTTAAAGTGGAGGTCACAAAGGTAGAATTGTCAATTGAAAGACAAAAACTTGTCTTTTGAGTGAAAAAAATTGCATTTTAGCATTAATTACTATGTGTAATCATCTAAAATGTCATTTTAGTGTAATTAGTGTCACTTGAGACCACCTTCTCCTAGCTTATGCCTAGACCTATCTTATGGCCTCTTTTGATCATATACTAGCTTTTGTGTGAGTCCAACCTATTTACAGATACACCAAAAGTAGCATTAATCCATCCCCTAGGCATCTAGACCCCTTATTCACCAGCTTATGCCACTTGGACATTAGCTTGGCCCTTTGGAGACTAGCACATTGTGTTATTAACCTAGGGACTATGTTAATATCCTTTTGCTCTTTACTCTCTGAATATCTTTACATTCCCTAAAGCACTTTTAAGGTTGACTTAGACCTATTTCACATCTTGACAAACACTATAATTATATATATAGACCACTTTCAATCACTTATCCACTAACAAAAGTTGTGAAAATCAAGGTCATTGATTCTTATTCTACCCTGCTTCTGCAAACACCCATCTAGAGTAACATAGAGCTCCAATTACTTAGATTATAGTCTCAATTCACACTCATAGAACTCAAATTGGTACTCATACTATCATTCACTTGAAATTGCATAATAACTTACAATGGGAGAACTACGTTAGTCTAGATCCCCTTTCAAGGTATTGATATGTAGGTAATACTCAGCACATGGGGTGTTGAGGTCACATCTAGCCTAACCTTCTAACACCACTTTTTTCTATTTGTGCTCATTAAATACCCTAACAAACATTTAGGAGTGGGGTTTTACATGTAAATCAGTCAAAATAAGTAATAGATAATAAAATATCATTTATCCACTCAAGCATAAGAATCTCAAGACCAAGCAAAGCTCCACCTAGAAGATCATTATACCTACTTACTATAAGACATTGTCATGCCCCAAAGGACACTAGCATAGTGTGTTACTATCCAAACGACCATGATACTATCCAAGAAGGATTTTGAATCATGTTTCCATTCATGACACTTTGTATAGTCTTTGTACCAATTTTTAGCCTATAATTCATCTATTTTAGTCAATTTCTAGCTAAGTGCATCTCTTATAATTCATTTTCTATTTATAGAATAATCAGATAAAACAATTATTATAAAACTCAGAGGCTTTTGATATTGTTATAGCTATTACTTGATTTATTAATCCATAACTTTAACAACCTAGGTTCTTACACTCCATAACTCCTTTAAAAGCTAAATCATTTAGTTAACATGATTTACTTTAAATAGTGCAAAAACCCTAGGCATACATGTTATTAGGGTTTGTATCCTTTTGTTTTCTATCATCATTAATTAATTTAAAAAAATTATATCTACTTTATTATTATATTTTTTCAATCTTTCATAGATTTAATTTTCTCAAAAGGTTTGAAATACATAACTTTTTATTTTCCTACTTCCCAACCTACAATGGCAGAATTCAATAACTAATTTGATGAGACTAATAAGAGACATTTTAAATATTTCATATCTTAACATCCTAATATGTATTATTATGTTATCTTTATTATTCAAGGTGAGCTCCTAAAACCACTAAAGGTCAATCCCATAGATACTAGTATTATTAAACCTACTACAGTGATAACTCACGCTCTACAAAAATTAGCTTACAACCAGACAACCCTCACCAGTGGCACAACCTCTTATGGCTAGTACACATACCTCTACTTCAAATCTAAAATCCCTTAGATAGGAGATCAATTCTTTGTAGTCTGAGGTATTACATCTTCAACAGGGTGCTACTAGACCATCTTATGCTTTAGATTCTCATATGTTCCTACATACACCTTTGACATAACATATAATGGTAACTCCTTTCCTCTATAGATTTTAGGAACCCAATATTATAATGTATAATGGTAAGGGTGACCTATAACATCATATATGTACTTTTCATGTAGTATGCTTAGATTATGTGTCTAATTATTGACTCCTCACTAAGTTATTCCCTTGCAGTTTAAAGGTCTATGTATTTTAATGGTTATATAATATTATTAATCAATTCATCACAATATTTAACCCAATGGTAAAAATGTTTTATCACACTTTTTAATTAATATCAGTGACAATTTTTTATATGCTCAAGTTGAAAAACTCAATCAAAAATCCATTGAGCCAATGGTTGAACATGTCTTGTGATATAAAACTATATTAGCAAAGATGACTATCCCCATTATAGATAGAAAACTCTAAGACATATTCAATTAGAGTTTATTATTGTCATTACATGAACCCATACTATTCAAAACATTTCTAGCATTCACATATATATGTTGTATAGTGAAAGAATCATAATTTGAACTTCTCTCCATGGAAAAACTAAAGTACACAAATAGAATAGATGTAACTAATAAGAGTTATAATAAGCATCCATATAAGGTAAGGCCCATTTAAAACAAGAATAATCAAAAGACAAAAGTTAATATAGCCTTAGAGATATCTCCTTGCATGGTTTTATTAGCTCCTTCAAGGAGACCTTTCATGAATCTTCCTAAATTTCTATTACCTATTCTCCAACAACTCTTGGAATGCAACATCGTATCCATCCCTCCCATCAAAAAGGTTGATATAACTAGGACTATACCAAATATTTATGATTCCAATTCATTTTTCATCAATCATAGGGCACCAGGCCATGCTACAAATAGATGCATCAATTTATGATATAAGATACAATATTTGATAGATTTTAATATCATTGATGTTAACATTCCTACAGAGGCACCCAGAGCACAATAAACAAAAGCAAAAGTATTGAAAATATTTTTAGATGTGTTTCCAAATCATATGACTTATGAGATAGTAGGCACTTCCAGTGATCATTATAATTATCATGCACATCCACTAGTAGCATCCTATCATACTCATATGATAGACATGCACCTTATAAATAATATCATTGGTGTGTATCATAATACAATTCCAAGTAGACCTCCCATCACCTTCTCAGAGTAGGAGATCATCGATGATGACTCAAATTTGTGTGCACTCTTTCTATGAGTTTATATTGATCATCATCCTATTCATAGTGTCATGGTTGACAATGGGTCAAGTGTTAACATGTGTACTATCACACTTCTATAGCACTTGGGTTATTCAGAGTAGGATATATCTTAGATATATATAGGTATTCTAGGTTTTAGTGTCCATGCTCATAACCCCATCAAGGAGATAGTACATACATTTTAGGTTGGTTCCATATATGTGTCCACCTAATTATTAGTGGTACCTAGTGCCATCACATTTTACATGTTATTGGGTAGGCTTTGGATATAGAAATTTCAAGCCATTCCATCTACCATACATAAATTTCTTAAATATATACATGTCAATTAGGTGGTTATAGTCAAGAACCTTTAATATGAGTATCCCTTACATATTCCACATCTAGTTATATCTCTAAACACATATTTTATTATCACGCCTCAAATATTAGTTGAGATACCAGTGAAAGTGAGGTATACACATATAACATTACCACGTACACATAGTCTCCCATAGAGACCTATATTAGATAGGCCCTTATGTCAGAGACATGTTTTGGATTCTAAATAGCCTCTCTCTACCCCATTACCATCTAAATTAGTGTAATAATATATATCACCCACACTAATCATAAATTATTATACCATGTGGGTCCCTAATAACCCCACATTTTATATGATTATTTAGTTAGCTTTAAAGATTCAGAACCCCACTTTATAGGTAGTTTCAGATACGAACATACTAACCGATGAGTCTCGCAAGACAATCACTATCAAGGTGTCATGTATCATAGCTATAGATTACTTAGTAAATCCAATTCATAGATATTATATACCTTCTCTCATAGTGTGGGTGGTCACTATTCCCTTATTTGATATAAGACACCTTGATAGTGAGTCTTGTGTGAGACTCATTAGTTAGGATGGTCCTCTCTAATTATACATAGTTTCTCTTACTATGATCCTTGTATATGGTTTCATTTTCATGTTTATTATACTTATCTTATACTCAAAAAATACAAAAACAATATAACATATTTAAAAACACAAAAAACATTTAAATACTTACTCAAAAAATATAAATTTTAGATTGTATGCATTTTCATGTTTACATTCCCTTTATTTTCTAACTACTACGTATGTTATCTATGATAATATAGTCAATTTTATCATGTATTCATGATTCACTTGTTCTCTTCAAGTTTTTTCATATCACTATAGAACTCAAGTCCTCTACATATATCTATATTTTCTACTATCAACCCACTGGGAGCATATACATAGATACATAGATTTAACATTAATACATTTTCCCGTTGGGGGAAAAATAATTTACAACTTCCAATTTTCTAGGTTATATCTTTCTATAATCCATAACATAGATTTAGCATTGATTATATCTTGGTATCGATCATCCTATACTAAGATTTTTTGTCGACTACTACTACTATAGACTCGTCTTATGTACATATTTTATCTTATATGGATTTGTACTACATGTTCATGCATACTCTCATTTCTATCTCTACTATTTTAGATTTAATTGTATCTTATCACTTAGACATTTATTCAAGGGTATTTTAATATGTCATTATTCTAAGAATCTAAGCCATTATTTTCATTATGTGTGTATTATGGGCATGTTCCCATGTCCTTGTGTGTGCCTTCTTGATTGTGTATGTGAACATTTCAACATGTCCTTCCATGTGGATATAAGCCAACCCTTCTTTCTCTATGCATATGTGGACATTTGAACATGTCCTTATATGTTTCATATTTCTTAGATTTAGTGACATGTACCCATGTCCCTTATGTTGTGTCCCCTTGGCATACTTTGTGTGCCTCATGTGTTTGTATGTATGTTCTCATGTATGTGTCATGGCCATGACACTTATATCTTACTTGTTACACTTACACTTAGTTTTTGATTCCATGAGGTACCTCATACATCTCCCTTTCTTCCTTGGGTGTGTTGATGGACATCATTCCCCATCCCCCTAGGTAGTTACTTAGCTTATACTCCATATTTGATTTTCATATACATGCTTACATTTGTTCTATATATATATCTAAAATTACCAAATTGTGATCAAATTATTTTACATTTTGATGTTATCTATATAAATTATATTGGTTTATCACATGGATATCATATGTTTTTAGTCTAACATAAAGGATGCATAGCTTTTATTTATAGGAAAGTTATTGTATAGGTTTAAAAAATCCCCTCAAAAGAGGGGACATTTATATGGGTTTATCATAGAGATAAAGCCATCTCAATGCACTCAAAACATAATTTTCACCACATATACTTATATTATAGAGCTCATATTCATGAAAACATAGTGAAAAATAGTCACATACAGATTAGTTTCAATTTTGCACAAAAATAGCATAGTTGGTCAATAGTGTGGTATAGAGGGCACTAACACAATAAACTAATACTTAAGGGACCATGCTATTATCTAATATCCCTAAAAATATAAAATTATATAAGTTATAAAAAGGTACAATAGTTATAGTTTTGGTTTACATAGTTTTAGTTACAGATTATTAGACAAGCTTAGTATATACTCTATTTTTCACACATATTACATAGGTTTTGCTTAGATTAGGGGCATCATGCATGGTATGATCACTCTCATTTTAGTTTCAAATTTTTATACATAGATTATTATAACTCATTCCAAAATCCATATGCACAGATATCATAGTTGGGGTCATGTGTGTGGCACATTATTCTCATATGTTCATTTTTACACCAGTACTCTTAGATGGACTGAAAACTCCATGTCATTCTCCATGTTAATACTCCAGACACCATTTTCACCATTTTTTCACTAGATTTATTCTTTATTCCATATACAATAGTTGGTATTACTGATTAGTCCTTGAGCTACATTCTTGAGTGCTTGAGTGGTCCCTAAGCCATTTTACATTTCAAAGTTTCTATATGGCCTTAGAACCATTCTACATAGTTTCAATTATGACCCAAAACTTCAGTTACATTACGTAGTATCAATCTCAGATGCATCTACTACTCATGGGAAGCTAATGATGGAGTCATATCCTACTTGATCTTTTGAGCTACCTACATAGGAGGTTTGGATAACCCATTAGTCCAATCCAAGTTATTCATAGATTAGGATCCATTAAGTAGGGGTGGGAAATGATAGAGTCAATGATAGATTTAGTTCTTAAACCACCCACACATGAGGTTTGAGTAATCCATCAGCTCAGTATAAGTTATTCATCATTTAATCACCAACTACATGCACACATAGGATGTCACCAAGTTTTAGCATTGGTTTATGTGCCCAAAAAGGTGTATTCATTCCTTTCCTCTCTCTCTCTCTCATATCTTTACTTAGTTTAATCTTTTCCTTTGATGTTTCTTAAGTGAGGACTGACTCTTTAATATTTCATTTATAAGATATGTAATGAAACATGCTTTCCAGACTTAAACCTAGATTCATGGGATTCACTACTTAGGTAAGTCTAGGTATGTTTCTTTTCCTATATCCTAATCATTTCACTTTGCTACATTTATAGAATAAGGGGGGTATATAACATGTCATTTTAGTGAAATGACTATCATTTGAGACCACCTTGTCCTAGCTTAGCCCTAAAACTATCTTAAGGCATCTCTTGACCATTTTATAGATTTTATGTGAGTCCATCCTATTCCTAAATACACCAAAATTAACATTAAACCATCCCATAAGCACCCATGCCCCTTCTTCACTAGATTATGTCACTTGGACATTAATGTAGCCCTTTGGACACTAGTGCACTATGTTTTTGACCTAAGAACTATGTTATTGTCCTTTTTCTCCTTAACCTTCCAAAAGATGTATTTATATTCCCCAAAGTCCTACTAGGGTCATCCTAGACCTACTTCACATATTTATAAGCACCATAATGCTATATAGAGACCACTTTCAATCAATTATTCACCAGATGGAGATTAGATGCAAATACTCATAAACAAACTTAGAAATAGTTGTGTAAATCAAGGTTAGTGATCCCTATTCTTCCCTAATTATAAATAAACCCATATAAAATAACTCAAATCTCAAATCTAAAATTAATTATATTTTTAGTCTCAATTCACACTCATATTAGCATTCACTTTCAATTGCACTAGCACTTTGATTGGTAAAACTACATCGGGCTTGATCATATTTCAAGGTATTGGTATGTAGGCAGTGTTCATCACATGGGGTGTTGAGGTCATATACAACCTACCATAATAATGTCACTCTTTTATAATTGTGCTCATCAAATATTATAACAAACATAGAGGATTAGGGTTTCACATGTAAATCAGTCAAAATAGGGAATAGATAGCAGACCAACATTCATCCACTCAAGTATAGGCATCTTAGGACCAAAATGAGTTCCACCCAAAATATCATTATCCCTAATTTTTAAAAGAAAATATAACACCCCAGAGGACACTATCATAGTGTTTTACTATCAAAAGTACTATGTTATTATCTAAGAGGGTTTTTTACTCATATTTATAGTTCCTAACAATCTGCACAATCTTTGTACCAGTTTTCAACTTGTAATTCATTTGTCTCAGTTAATTTATAGTTAAGTATATATCTTGTAATTAATTTTTTATTTATAGAATAATTAGATAAATTAATTATTATACAAATCAAATGTTGTTGATATTGATATATTTATTCCCTGATTTATTAATCCATAACTTTAGCAACCTAGGGTTTTACACTCCATAACTCCCTTAAAATTTAAATCACTATGTCATCTTCCATAAATTAATATCCTAAGTTAAATTCCCATTATCCAAGGTGAAATTATGAGGATTTAACATGTACATTATGGTTCTTTTGGGTCATGAAAATGATTTTTTATTTTTTAATGCACATCCAAAGATAGCCTAAAAACTTTAGTCTTCTTGTAGTGTGAGGGTGTCTCGAGGTTAGATCAGGGACTTTGCTTCTTGATCAGGGCTCATCAAATGAAAATAACCTGGTCTTATACATTATTCACCAAAAAAAACATGGTGTCTGTTCCATTCTTCAGCCATGAAGCACTAGAGATGGAGATCTCTGACAACAGCTTCAATGTTGACAACATTTGTTGTTAGTGTTTTCACATTCTTGAATATATATAAAAATGTGCATACAGGTGGATTTAGATTTCTTGGTTTTATAATAACATATCATTCACCTCTTATATGTGTTTTAATTTATTTATTTTCAATTGGAGGTCTTAGAGGCATAAATCTCAGTTGGAAGACATGAACTTGTCTCTTGACTTAATAAAAGTTATATTTTAGCATTGATTAGTATATTGTCTATTGGGTGAATATTTTGTCACCAGCTAACTGATGAGAAAAATAGGTCTCTTCAACCATAGCATAGGGAGAAATTTTGGCTAGATGTGCAGGTTTACTACATCAAAAGGGACAAATCTCTCCTCCCATCAAGGGGAGGTTCCCTATAAATATGCAGGAGCTATATACTATATATATAAGCAAAAAATAACACTCAGGGGTAGGATAAACCATCCATCTCTATTTTTGTAGATATGATGTTAAAAAATAGAGGATAAAATCTTGGTGAAAACACTGAAGGCACTTCTCATCTTTTAGAAGTGATCTTGCAAGAAACAGTAGGAGTTATTTCAGGTAGTGACAAGTAACTGGTAACCAAAGGCATAGTAACCAACAAACTGAGATGTAGCACAAAGTCTCCACCTCAACTACCCAAGAGTGAGATATGAAGGACAATTAGGGCACAAAGTCATCTCAATTTCCTTTACACAGAAATAGAATACGAAGGATAATGAGGGCACAAAGTCGTCCCAAGATCCTTTACATAGGAATAGAAAGAAAACACACTAAAGGAAATTGTGGGGGCACAAAGTCTCTCCATAGTTGGCTTCAGGACACCTTTATGATTATTTTCACTAATTTTTATTATTTAATTAAATGGACAAAAAATGTATTAAGGAAACAGACATAAGAACAATTTCCCCAACAACCAAGCTATTCCAGCACAAAGTCTGAAAAGTCACTTGTCTTCTTATTCAAATAATGAAATATGATCAATAATCTGAGCTCAAAGTCTTAGTAATGCCTTTCAATTTGGGGAGAGTTTTGTTTCTGATAAGAGAGAGAGATCTCCCTAAAACAATAAGAGAGAGTCCAATATATAGTGCTCCAAGAAAGACTTGGGCACTCTGTTTCACAAAAATGGCTTACGATGCATTCAATGCCTTTAATGCATTTTAAATTCTATCCATGGGATTTACTAGAATCAAGAATCAATTTTTAATATGGGCCACCTGATGTGTTTCTTGATGTGTGCATAGTTTTTTTCTCTACTCAATACAAAAAAATAAGTCATGCCATTGAATGTTTGTGCTCTTTGATGTCCACCTGGTGGACTGCTTTACCTTCTAGAAACATATCCCATGCATGGATATTTCTAATATTTCTCCATCATTCCCCCTTTCTTTGTTATATTTTGTGCTTATTTGTGTGATCTAAGCCCTTAGGTTATCTCTGTGGTCAGTCACTGAATTTGTTCATAGGGTCTGTGCTTAAGCCTGCAAGGATCAACAGTTATTTCATTGCTACAAATTTGATGTCTTCAAGTCTGTCATCATTTTAAAACTAATGGCTAGTAGGTTTCCCTAAATTTGATGACTATGGGCCCATCATCCTCCTTATTAATTCATTCATGTCTTTCCCCTTGCTTTGGCCACTTTCCACTGATCTTAACAAGTGACACATGGTGCATTCCACTGTGAAATAGGCGAGGACACGTGGCAGCATCCACTCAACATATAGAGGCTTTAGATGTCTTTTGAGAGTCCCATGGAAGATGACACATCATAGCTTCCCCTGAGCTTTAGAAATAATATAGAAACATTAGGACTCATTTGGACTCACGTGGATGATGACATGTGGCACGTTTTGCTTGAGTTAGTCACTCACTAGGACCCACCATAGTCTTTACTTAATATCAAAACAAAAGGAAGAAATTTTGGAGGTTAACACTTGTCAGCCTCTACTGAGCTTTGCAAGGGACATGTGGCATGTTCTACTGCTCTTATAGAAACATATTGAAACCTTCTGCCATTGCCACTTGCCACCTTCCATGGAACTCTAAGAGAAGCTTATCGAAAGAAGATTTACAGCTTATAAGAAACCTAAAATGTGGATGTAAACACTTGTCACACTCCACTGATTTATAATGGGACATGTGGCATGTTTTTATACTTTGAAACTTATTAGAAACTATGTCCTGGTAGATGACACTTGGCAGCTTCTGCTTTGACTTTATAAGGGACACGTGGTGGCTTCCACTACACTTTGAGGTTTAATCTTTCTCGGAGGGAACTTGCCCTTCAAGGTCTTGAAAGATGGTTCACTTTACTTGGTGAGAGTCTCCTGCAAGGGTACCTACCCTTCGAGATCCTTCGGGTGGGCTCTAGCTTTAATTCCTTCGATAGTCTTTTCTTCGGGCTTTTCCTTTAGACAAAAGTCTGCATGAATTACTTCAGACTATTTGTCTAAAAGAAATGATCCTTAACAACTTTGTCACGATAACTTTTTTGAAGGAATTCCCTATGTCCACCTTTGTTTACTACCCTCTGCAAGGGTACTCAGCTTGGTTCATTATCCTCCACAAGGGCACTCAGCTTGGTTCACTGCCCTCCATAAGGGCACTTTTTCCTTTGGCTTTAGGACAGCCCCTTGAACCTGTCAATTGAATCGACTGATTGAACCAACTTTGGTTTAATGGTTCAATGGTTCAATCAGTTCAATCTCTTTATTTTACTAAGTCTTTTTTATCTCTTAAACCAAACACGTTGAACCATATGGCCATTGAACTTATTGAACCATTAAACCCGTTGAACCTTTGAACCAAAGTGGTTCAATGGTTCAAGCCTTCTTCTCTTTGATAAGTGTTTCGAAGTCATTGAACCTTGAAGTGGTTAAACTTTGAACCTTTGCTCAAGCACTTAACTCTTGTCGATGACGTTGAACCTTTGAACCCATTGAACCAAAATGGTTCAAGGTTTAATGGTTCAATCCTTGCTTAGAAGCCTACTGATGGACATTTTTGATTGAACCAAGTCATTGAACCAACCTTGAAATCACCTAAGTGTTGAGAGCTTGTTTCTTTCCTACAGATTCTATAGATTTGAATCTATAGAGTCCATAGAAATGAACCTATAGAGTCCATAGAAATGAGTTCATAGAACTGGCAGAGTCTGTAGAAATGAGTTCATAGATTCCATCCTGTGAAGTCTATAGAACTGAGTCCATAGATTTAAGACTATAGAGTCTATAGATTCAAGCCTACAGAGTCTGTATAAATCTAAAAAATCTTGAATAATGAAGAATTTGAATGATCAGAATAATTTTTAAAAAGGGAAGAAAGGATTTTGGTCTGTTGAACCAGAATAGTTCATATGTTGTCTCAAAAATGAGCTGACATTTTTAGGGACAATAGCTGGCTCCAGTTGGGGAACTTCCTTCAGTTGAAAACTTGGAATAGTTGAGGGGAGTAGAAACTAGAATCTCTAGTGCCTTGAAGTATGCCATTGGGCCATGGAGTCATGCTACCCAAAAAGAAAGGCTCCAAAAAATGAAAATGAAAAAGCACAAAATAGAACTAAAGACTATACAAATATATATATGTACAATTTGATCTTATCTAATACTTCATGGATTGAAGTGCTTCAGATGTTGCCCACTATGAGGAAATGAAAAGGGCATACCATCTTGATATTTTAGCAAGAAATTATTTTCACCATTGAGCTGATGAATAGTAAAAGGGCCTCTCCATAGGGAATCAAATTTTCCATGCATCGCCTTTGGTTCTCTCCTTTTATCCCACAACAGGACTTGATCTCCAACCTGGAAATCACATTTTTTTGCCTTTTGGTCAAAGAGCTTCTTCACAAAACTTTGAAGGGCAGCAATTCGGTCCACCACCATATTTCTCTGCTCATCCAGCCCAGTCAAGTACATGATCCTCTTATCAATGGAGCTTTCGTATGTCTGATCTTCAATTGCCTTAGCCAATTTTAATGCTGGCAATTATAGGGTGATTGTTATCTCAGCATTGAGCCCATAAAGAAGTTGGAAAGGAGACATACCAATTTCCCTTTTTGGTGTAATTCTATCTACCCACAAAGCATCAACCAATGCTTCATGCCATGTCCTTTGGTTGTCATCCACCAGCTTCTTTATGATAGTCATCAGATTCTTGTTACTTGATTCAGCTTGTCCATTCCCTTATGGAAAGTAATCAGCAGAGTGGGAGATGATGATCCCATAGTAAAAATAGAACTGAGTAATCTCTTGGGAAGTGAAATAAGCTACCTTGTCTGTGACAATCTTGGTTGGGACCCCAAACCTGGAAATGATATTCTCCTTGAGGAAATTGCACACTACTTCTGAAGTAGCATGATTGGTTGTGATAGCTTCCACCCACTTGGTGAAGTAGTCTATGGATGTGAGGACATAATCATGTCTAGCACTTGAAGATGGGTTTACAGCACCAATGAAATTAATTCCCTATTGCTAAAATGGATCTTCTATCACCACTGGCTTGAGAGGCAATGCAGCCAATTTGGGTCTTCCCATGAACTATTGGCATAGTTCATATTTACACACCCATTTGTATGCATCTTGAAATAGGGTAGGCCAATAATACCTAGCTCATAGAATCTTGTGGGTAGTTATAGGTGCAAAAAAATGTCCTCCATACGCCAAATTGTGAAAGGATTCTAGAAGTTTGTTCTGCTGCACTTTATCCACGTAGCAAAGGAACACTCCATCAAGGCTCCTCTTATATAGGCCGTTGCCCCAGAGGACAAAATTGGCAGCTTTTAGTTTAATAATCCTCCTTTCTTTATGAGACAGGTGGGTAGGACACTCACCATAAGGAAATGAGAAATACTTGAATACCACTCATTTGTGGTGGAGATAAAGAGGATTGTTGCCGTGTCTTCCACTTCTTTTTCTTCATGCCCTACTTCTTCAGGTCTATTATCAGCAATCAATTGACAAAGGCCCCTTCCCTGCACCAACTTCATTAGTTTGATAACTAGATCAAACTCTTGGATTTTTTCAATCCAATTCCCCCTTTTGGTTCCAAACTCCTACTAAGTTAATATGGATTTAACTATGGTATCAGTAACCAGGGTGGTAGTGTGGGAATTCATAATGTAAAAGCAAAAAAAATTTACTACCTTAACCACTACATAGGCACGCTTCTCCATGTTTGAATACTTCATCTCATGAGTTTTAAGAGGATAGCTCATGAAGGATATGTGAGATTCCACACCTTCTTCATTATGTTAAACTAGAATCGCTAAAAGTGTGTGCTCAAAAGCATAATTTTACATCATGAAATCCTTGGTATAATTTGGACAAACTAGAATTGGGGCATGGGCAATGGATGTCTTGATATCTCAAAATGCTAATTTTCCTTCTTCAGTCTAGATAAAAGTGGCATTTCCTTTCATCATATCCATAATATGATGAGTCTTCTCAGTAAACTCAGGAATGAATCTTCATAAAAAATTCACCTTTTCGAAGAATGAACGAACTGCAGTCTTACTTGTGGGTAGAGTAAGCTCTTGAATGGATTTGACTCTCTCTAGGTCAATCTTTATGCCTTCTCAGGATACAATGTGTCTGAGAAGCTTCCCTTCTATCACTCCAAAAATAGACTTCTTGGGGTTTAGAGAAATGACATTTTGGCAACAGTGTTCCAGCACTTCTTGCAAATAGTGTACATGTTCAGAGTGATGCTTGGAAAAGATGGTCAAGTCATCAAGGTATACTAAAATAAACTTACCCATTTTGTCTTTAAAATCAAGGTCCATTACTCTCTAGAAAGTGGTGCCAGCATTTATTAAGCCAAATAGCATTCTTCAATAAGCAAAGGTGCCCCAAGGTGTGGTGAAGGCAGTCTTGTACTGGTCTACTTCACCAACTTCAACTTGATTGTATCTTGAGAAGCCATCTATCATTGATAACATCTCTAAGCTAGTCACTATCTAAAGCACTTGATCCGTGATGGGAAAAGGATAGTTATCCTTTAAAGATGATTGATTCAAATTCTTGAAATCCACACAGATGTGAATTTTTCCATTCTTCTTCCTCATAAGGACTATGTTGGCAATCCGTGTGGAATGATGAATTGGGAAAATTATCCTAGCATTCAACATTTTTTGTATCTCAGATAGAATAATACCTTATATCTTTGGATTATACTTCCAGGATTTCTACTTGTAAGGCACTAAATCATTCTTGAGAGGAATTTCATGGTGAATTTCTTCAGCCCTGAGCAACTTTAGATCATCATAAGAGTATGCCAAAATATCCATGTAATGGCGAAGCGGGTTAGTAAATTTGAGTTTCTCCTCTAGAGTATAGCACTTCCCAATGTTCACCATCTTGGGATTTTCTTTGGTACCCAAATTTATCTGATCAAACCCCTGGGAGGAGTTTGAATCTATTTTTTGCTATTTGATAAACCTATCATGCTTGTCAAATAGTTTATCAAGAGAAACTAGTCCTTTGGGAATTTTATTCCTTTTTAGCTGTAGGAATTCTTCACCTACATCTGAATTCATTTCAGGAGCTGATTCGAGTTTTTGGAGCTTACTACCTTCGAATTGAAGCTATTCAATGCTATCTTTTTATTCTAGAAAGGCAATGATTTAGTTGTCACCATTGAACACTTGCCAATGATTGGCATTATCAGGTACACTTGGTCAAAAGAGCAATTTGATAGTGTACTTGTTTCCTTTGAAGTTTAGGTGAGGAACTAAGAGAGTTACTAAAATAGCCAGTGCATCAGCTTGGTCATTGAATTCCCTGGGTATGGCAGAGATGCTGAAAGCATCAAATCTTTCAATTTGATCCCAGACTAAATTATGGTAATGGCATAATTTCTAATTTTTGGTTTGATACAGGTTCTTTACCTAACAAACCACCAATTCAGCATCTCCTTTGGCATGAAGGAGTTTAATGCATTTATCTCGAGTAGCTTTCAATCCAAGCAATAGAGATTCATACTCAATTGTGTTGTTGGTGTTGCTGAACTGCAACTTGTATGAAGAAGGAAAAATATCTCCTTGAGGAGATATCAACACAATCCTAGCTCCTGAGCCGGTAGAAGAATTTTTGCCATTGAATTCCAAAATCTAAACATCATCAAAAATTGATCTTTCCTAAGCTTTCTCCTTTCTTGGAAGGGGGAATTCTTTTTCATCTATATTTCACGCTACTAATTCTTTTGATGTTTCATTTGAGTTGATTCTTGGATCATCACCTATAACACTTTCATCTGTTAAAACATGAATATCCTCTGTGGTTAAGAAGTAATTACCCATGCCTGAAGGTTCAAACATAATTTGAGCTTTAGGGGCTGATGTCTGAGTGATGACATACTTTGATTCTTTTTTATGAAGCAGCCTCTGCATGATGCCTTTGACAGGAATCCTCACTTTGGACAAGTCCATGCTCAATTCTCCACCAACATCCTTGCAAAAATTTCACCCGAGAAGAATGGCGTATGAGGCTGGAACATCAGCCACCAGGACTGTCATCTTGATTCTTTTGTCTGGGAATGTTGCAAATGCAAATTGGGCATCCTTGATTTATCCCAGCAAAGGTACTTGTTTGTTCTCCATGGAGAAACATCTCCCAAAGGTTTTGATCAGTGTGAGTCCAAGAGATTCTGCCACCTTGGCAGGCATGACATTGTCATATGTGCTTGAGTCTATGATGTAATTGCTCAGTTTGTGACCATTTATTAATAGGGAAACATATAAAGGCTCTATTTTCCCAAGGGCAGCTGGAGGAGTAATGACAATATTGTTTGGGATGGACATGTTCTTTGAGGAATCATGAGTTACCTTTTTAACATCTTGTCCTGTAGGAATGGTTTTATTCTTCACACTTTGAACTAACCTATCCAACTACTTGGGATTGGATTCAAAGAATTCAAATTTAGACATTTGAATTTTGGTCTTCTTGACATGGTCAATTATGTCAAATGATTGAAATGGACTAGGAACAAAGAAAGGGAATTCATCTTTCTAGTTTTTAGGAGGGGTGGTACTGATCTATAAAATTGAGTTTGAATATGGAGGAATGCTTGATGTACTTGCCTTTTTATTACTCATTGGGTCCTTTGGCTAGAAAGGCAGAGAAGTTCCTCATTTGGAAATTGAGTTTGTAGGGTGAGAACTTTCCTCTATTTTTCCTTTATCAACTTGTTAAGCTAACTAGTTCTGGGACCAGGTAAATACATCATATGATCCATCAACTACTTCACCTTTACCTCTAGGTTCATACCAGTAATTCAAGAAAATAATGTTGGAGTTGCTAGCTAATTCTTCCTGGCCTTCTACAAGGAGATCGGCATGATTTTTTTGGTTCAATTTAGGCTAGAAAGAGAAATCAAATTCTGTTTTGAGATATCCAACTGCTGAACTGGTTAGGGGTGCTTCAATGGCAAGTTTCCCCTATGGGGGAGGAAGATGATTTGGCTATCCTTGATTTTTGGCAGTATTGCCTTGGTATGACTAATTGGGTAATGTCCTTCTTGGCATATCTTTATATGAAGGAGCTAAATATATCCCTTAATCCATTTGCTTCCTGAGAGCTAGCAACTCATTTGCCAGCTTTTACACCATTGGGTCAGTGGTTCCTATAGATGGATATTAAGAAGATGAAGAGGATTTACTTCTATTAAGATCTCTCCTTATCTTTCCTGCCAAGATAAGGTCATCTTCTACCTCAGTAGGCAAGTCCTGAGCTGTATCAAGGTCTATTTGGCTAGCACATCTCAGCAAAAAACTCACTTCAAGTAGTTTAGAGTTGATGAAGAAACATTTGAGATTTTTAGGTGTTGGCTAAGAAATTGTAGGAATCTTGTTCCTTAATTTGTCAAACTTGGCTATGAAATCCCTCATTGGTTCATGAGGCTCCTTCTTCATTTGTGTGAGTTGAGCCAATAGGGCATGCGCATCTTTTGTAGGCTTGAATCTATCTTCAAATTTGGCTTTGAGAGTGTTCCAATCAGTCACAGTCTAGGCCTGTAGATGATATAACCACTCTATAACTACACCTTGTAAAGTTTCCACAAACAACCTGACTACTACATCCTCATACTCCACACCTATTACACCATAGGCTATGCTGAAGGCCACAATATGTTCATCAGGATGAACCTTCCCATCACCATAGAACTTGGGGAAATTTTTCCTTGAACTACGTGGTAGCTCATGTATAGGTGGAGTTAAATTGAGTGGGCCAAAAGAGTTACCCCAAGGGCTTTGAACTCCCATTGTATGACTATGGAAAGGTGGAATAACAAATCTCATAGGGGTAAGTATTGACAAAGCTTTATTAATAATAGAAATGGATGCTTTGTCTGGTAATGGAGACTTGACTTTAGTAGGAGGAAAGCTCTTGGTTTGTTGAAGGTGAGATGGTGAAGGAAAAAAATTAAAATTACTTTGTTGTACTAACTCTAATACAGGTTCAGCAATACCTTTAGCCCTTTGTCTTTGCGTATACTATGGATCTGCTAGAGTGTAAAAAAAATGGAAAAGAACTGGTACTGCTTTAGCTTGAAGCTTGAGGCTTCAAAATGCGAGTTCTATCCTAGTTGGCATGGAGGTGGAGGGAGATGGTAAGGATATAATGATAATGGGTAAGACACAAAATGGAGTCACCAGAGTTTATAATGGATAAGGGCAGGGACTGCTTCAATCTAAAACTTGAGGCTTCAGATTACACGTAAATCCCTAGAAGAGTTGCCAAAAACTGTTGGGTGAATATTTTGTCACTAGCTATGCTAATTGATGATAAAAATAGGTCTCTTCAACCATAGCATAGGGAGATTAGTTGGCTAGATGTGCAGGTTTACTACATCAAAAAGGGACAAATCTCTCCTCCCATCAAGGGGAGGTTCCCTATAAATATGCAAGAGCTATATACTATATATATAAGCAAAAAATAACACTCAGGGGTAGGATAAACCATCCATCTCTATTTTTTTAGAGATGATGTTAAAAAATAGATGAGAAAATCTTGGTGAAAACACTGAAGGCACTTCTCATCTTTCAGAAGTGATCTTGCAAGAAATAGTAGTTATTTTAGGTAGTGACAAGTAACTGGTAACCAAAGGCATAGTAACCAGCAGACTGAGATGTAGCACAAAGTCTCCACCTCAACTACCCAAAAGTGAGATATGAAGGACAATTAGGGCACAAAGTCATCCCAAGTTCCTTTACATAGAAATAGAATACGAAGGATAATGAGGGCACAAAGTTGTCCCAAAATCCTTTACACAAGAATAGAAAGAAAACACACTAAAGGCAATTACGGGGGCACAAAGTCTCTCCACAGTTGGCTTCAGGACACCTTTATGATTATTTTCACTAAATTTTCTTATTTAATTAAATGGACAAAAAATGTATTAAGGAAATAGACATAAGAACAATTTCCCCAACAACCAAGCTATTCTAGCACAAAGTCTAAAAAGTCACTTGTCTTCTTATTCAAATAACAAAATATGATCAACAATCTAAGCTCAAAGTCTTAGTAATGCTTTCAATTTGGGAAAAGTTTTGTTTCTGATAACAAAGAGAGATCTCCCTAAAATAATAACAGAGATTCCAATATATAGTACTCCAAGAAAGACTTGGGCACTTTGTTTCACAAAAATGGCTTACGATGCATTCAATGACTTTAATGCATTTTAAATTCTATCCATGGGCTATGCTAGAATCGAGCCTTGGTTTTTAATATGGATTCCTGATGTGTTTCCTAATGTGTGCATAGCTATTCGCTCTACTCAATGTAGAAAAATAGGTCATGCCATTGAATGTTCACACTCTTCGATGTCCACTTAGTGGACTACTTTACCTTCTAGAAACATATCCCATGCACAGATATTTCTAATCTTTCTCCATCATTCCCCCTTTCCTTTCTATATTTTGTGCTTATTTGTGTGATTTGATCCCTCAGGCTATCTCTTTGGTCAATCGCTAAGTTTGTTCACAGGGTCTGTGCTTAAGCCTATAAGGATCAATAGTTATTTCATTGCTACAAATTTGATGTCTTTGGGTCCATCATCATTTGAAAGCCAATGGCTAGTTGGTTTCCATAAATTTGATGGCTACAGGCTCATCATCCTCCTTAGTAATTCCTTCGTGTCTTTCCTGCTTGCTTTGGCCACTTTTCACTGATCTTAACAAGTGACACATGGTGCATTCCATTGTGAAATAGGTGAGGACACATGGCAGCATCCACTCAACTTATAGAGGCTTTAGATGTCTTTTGAGAGTCCCATGGATGATGACACATCGTGGCTTCCACTGAGCTTTAAAAATAATATAGAAATATTGGGACTCATTTAGACTCACATGGATGATGACACATGGCATGTTCTGTTCGAGTTTAGTCACTCACCTAGGACCCTCCACAGTCCTTACTTAATATCGAAACAAAAGGAAGAAACTATGGAGGTTGACACTTGTCATCCTCCACCAAGATTTGTAAGGGACACGTGGCACGTTCCACTACTCTTAGAGAAATATATTGAAACCTTCCGTCATCGCCACTTGGTGCCTTCCATGGAACTCTGAGAGAAGCTTATTGAAACAAGATTTGTAGCTTATAAGAAACATAAAACATAGATGGAGACACTTGTCACACTCCACTAAGTTATAACATGACATGTGGTACATTCCACTACTTTAAAACTTATTAGAAATTGTGTCCTAGTAGATGACACTTGGCAACTTCCGCTTCGACTTTATAAGGGACACATGGTGGCTTCTGCTACACTTTGAAGTTTGATCTTTCCCATAGGGAAATTTCCCTTTAGGGTCTTTAAAGATGGTTAAATTTCCTTGGTGAGAGCCTCTCACAAGGGTACCTACCCTTTAGGATCCTACGAGTGGCCTTCAGCTTTAATTCCTTTGGTGGGATTTTCTTCAGGCTTTTCCTTTAGACAAAAGTCTGAAGAAATTCCTTCAAAATTTTTGTCCAAAGGAAATGATCCTTAAAAAATTTTCTATGAGAACTTTTTTGAAGGAATTCCCTATGTTTACCTTTGCTCACTGCCCTCTGTAAGGGTACTCGGCTTGGTTCATTGCCCTCCGCAAGGGCACTCAGCTTGGTTTAGTGCCCTCTGCAAGGGCACTTTTTCCTTCGGCTTTGGGGCAGCCCCTTGAAATTGCCGATTGAACCAACCAATTGAACCAACTTTGGTTCAACAGTTCAATGGTTCAATTAGTTCAATCTCTTTATTTGACTAAGTCTTTTTTATCTCTTGAACCAAACATGTTGAACCATATGGCCGTTGAACCTATTGAACCATTGAACCCATTTAACCTTTGAACCAAAGTGGTTCAATGGTTCAACGGTTCAATGGTTCAAGCCTTCTTCTCTTTGATAAGTGTTTTGAAGCTGTTGAACCTTGAATCAGTTGAACTTTGAACCTTTGCCAAAACACTTAACTCTTGCTGATGACATTGAACCTTTGAACCCATTGAACCTGTTGAACCAAAATGGTTCAAGGTTCAATGATACAATGGTTCAATGGTTCAATCCTTGATTAGAAGCCTACTGATGGACATTTTTTATTGAACCAAGTCATTGAACTAACCTCAAAATCACCTAAGTGTTGAGAGCTTTTTTCTTTCCTACAGAGTCTGTAGATTTGAATCTGTAGAGTCCGTAGAAACGAACCTATAGAGTCTATAGAAATGAGTTCGTAGAACTGGCAGAGTCCATAGAAATGAGTATAGATTCCATCCTGTAAAGTCTATAGAACTGAGTCCATAGATTTAAGCCTACATAATTCATAGATTCAAGCCTACAGAGTCTATAGAAATTTGAAAAAGCTTGAATAATGAAGAATTTGAATGCTCATAACAATTTTTAAAAAGGGAAGAGAGGATTTTGGTCTGTTGAACCAGAATAGTTCATATGTTGTCTCAAAAATGAGCTGACATTTTCAGGGACAACATTGTCTACCATGGATTTATATCATAAATTCAATATCTATAATCTATGGTGAAATTATAGGGCTTAAACATGCATTTGAGGGATATTTTTTTCATGCAAATGACTTATTATTTCTTTTTTATGTGTCTAAAGTTAGCCTTTAAAACTATAATTTTCTCATATTGGGAAGGGCATTCTTGAGGCTAAAATAGGTACTTCATCTCTTAAATAGGAATGATCATAGGAAAATAACTTGGTCCTAGATGTTATTGTCCACCCTTGATGTGGTGTTGGTTCCAAGTTTCAACCATGAAGCACTAGAGGTGGACATCTCCAACTACGAATTCAACATTCATAACATTTGTTGTTAGTGTTTCCACACTCTTGAACAACTATAAAAATACAAATTCAAGTGGATTTAGATATTTTGGTCATGGGATCAAATGTCATAATCCACTATATTTATGCTCAAAATCTATTTAAATCATGATATATTTTTCACTTGGCATAATTCTATGTATAATACATACATTATAGGTTCTTAATGTGAACTTATGGTGGGTTAACTTATAATAGTAGTCAGGGGATGGTGTAGTGTAATAGTGTAAGATGTTAATAAAAATTACCAACCTTGAATTTGGATCACATTCAAAATACTTATCCAGTCTATTTACATCTTATTGAGTTATTTCCTTTATTTAGAGATGACCTTGGTCATATTATTCCCTAGAAGAATATGTTGAATAAATTTTTCACAAAGGATATATTACCGACATAACATTTTTGTCACTTGGACCTCTCCCCTACAACAACTAGTTCAAATATCCAAGAATATTTAGTATTACTGACAAAATCATAATTCACTGTCTTACTATTCAACTCTCTAAATCTAGCCCATCTATGTTAAATCAATCTCTATAAAACTTAGTTTTTGTGTACATTGATGAATTAAGAGAACCCATCAAAAGAGGTATCAAATTTTTGACACTTGGAGAGGCATTCAATAATAATCAACTTATTAATAAGTTTCATGTGCTAATTTTAAAATAGTGTGTTCCTCCAGAGCTTTTGGAACATTAAAATTGGATCCAAAGTGTATTGTAAAATTAGATTTCTTTATTATTCATGTGACTCTTATTTTTATAAATTGATGAAGTAGTTGAGAAGGCACTTAATTTTTACAACAAAAAAAAAAACTAAATTCTTTATATTTTCATGACATTCATATTTGTGAGTTTTTTTTAAAGGCACATAGACCCAATTGATGATCCAACCATCTAGAGTACAAAATCAAGACAATAATTGATTTATCATCATCTATTCACCTATTTCCACATTAGGATGTCTATTATCCCCTTTGAATCAATACCAAATAATTTACAGATGAATATAACCAAAAAAATCATGATTTAAATAAATTATCCCTCTAATGTTACCCTTTTGGCTAAGTGATTAAGACTAATTTCCCATATCTATATGTGTGTGTGTGTGTGTGTGTGTGTGTGTGTGTGTGTGTGTGTGTGTGTGTGTGTGTGTGTGTGTGTGTGTGTGTGTGTGTGTGTGTCTGATCGTTGGGCTCACTATCTATTATTGGGATTGATTTTGAGTAGAGGGTTGCATCATGATTATCCATTGAATCAATAATTAGGATGTAATTAGTTCATTAGGTTCTAAAATTTTGTATCCTTATCCAAAATGGAATGTCGTTTCATATGATAATGGTGCACCACCTCCTTACGTGCAACAAAGATGGAAAATGGCATTCCTATTATAGATTTATAAGGAAATAAATAAATAAACTATACTAATGTCCATGACTGACCATAAAATTAGGTCAATGAGACTTGGATAATATATCTATTGTAAATATCGTCATTGTTGTCAAAGGTCTAGCAGTATTGGTGATAAAGGCCCCATTGCATTTAATGGTGTTTTTAATAGTCATATCTTGGATAATGTGTGTTAATATTTATTTAATATTAATGAATATATATTTGGTTACATATATGTCAAAAGATGGCCCATGGAGAAGTCAAAAAGTCATGGGGTAAAAGATGAAAGAGGAATGGGATTCATTTTCTCATGAAGAGTCATCTTGAGGAATTCCAAGAGTCATGGAACATTTTTCCATGAAGGGACTCTTTGAGGAATATGAAAAGTCACCAAGATAAAGAAAAAAGAGGAAAGGATGTTTTTGCTTATGAAGGGTCACCATATGACTTTTCAAATACAAGGATATGAAGGTTCATGCAATTTTGGTGCCATTTTACATGAGGATTAAAGGGTCATAAAGGGTGAATGCCAAAGGTTAATTAGAAAGCTATGAATAATGGCTTGAAAACCCATTTGTAATATGAAAGAGAGTGCATGGTTTGTATTTGTTTTTGAAGAGGGAAAATTAGGAGATATTTTAGAGTTTTATCAGTTGTTGAGTAAGCAACATCGAGAGAAAGTTGTGTTTTATACACAAGAGGGGTTGGTGCTCCTATGGGTTGGTGTTCTTATGGGTTGGTGCTCATAAATAGTTGTTGTGTTGGTGCTCGGTAAATGGGTTGGTTCTCCTTCAATATGGTGCTTGCAAATTTTGTATTTTGAGTTGGTTCTCATTCATATACTTGAGATTGTTCTCTATGGTTTTCCTCACTTTGGGTTTCCACGTAAAAATATGGTGTCTCTCTCTCTCTTATGTGGTGTAAATTATTGTTTCAATTTTATTTCATATCTTTAATGTGTGATTAAGTGGTTAAAGAAAATAAATCAAATTAAGTAAAAAGATATATAATATACTAATTAACCCCCCTCTTAGTATGTTTCATGCTTAACAATTGGTATCAGAGCAGGTTCCTTTTGAAAAAGTTATACAGATTGAAGGTAGATCAAGAAAGCACAATGGCTAGATCACATGAAGGATTTTATAAAAATAAGGAACCTTTGTTTGACAAGATAAATTATGTCTTTTGGAGCATAATGATGAAGACTTATTTGATGGCCCTTGGATTCGACATATGCCAAGCAGTGGTGGAGTAATATGAAGAGCTACAGACACTTGTAACTACTCCAGTAGAAAAGAAGGCAAGTGAAAGTAATGTTAAAGCTTTAAATGTTATTTTATGTGGTTTATATGAATCAGAATTTGTTAAGGTTATGCAATGTAAATCTGCTCATGAAACTTGGGTAAAACTTGAGAATATTTACAAAGGTGATGGAAAGGTTCAGCAAGCTAAGCTTCAAACTTTTAGAAGATAGTTTTAGAATTTAAAGATGGAAGAGGAAGAAAATATAGCAAGTTATCTTTTGTAGGTTGATCAAATAGTTAATCAAATTCAAGGTCTTGGAAAAAATTTAGAAGAATCAACTGTGGTTTAAAAAATTTTGAGATCTCTACCATTGAGATATGGTGCAAAAGTTTTGGCAATTGAAGAGATGAAGAATTTAGCCAAGCTAAAGATGGATGAGCTTCATGGTATTCTTACAGTATATGAGATGTTGAATAAATAAGATAAACCCTCAAAGAGAGAATTTTCTTTTAAGACATCAAATAAAGAGAAGTCTAAGATTCAAGAATCAAGTGATATTTCTAGTGATGATGAAGATGATAATGGATCTCTATTCATTTTCAAGCCAAAAAAGGGCACAAGTAAATATAAAAGAAAATTACCTTTTAAATATTTTAATTTTATAAATATTGGACATTTTGTAGCTAAATGCCCAAATAAGGGTAATGATGAAAATGAATAAGGAAACTCTACATACAAGAAGAATTTCAAAGGTAAATTCAAGAAGGGATTCAAGAAGAAGAGTTTGTATTTTAAAGATCCTAGCTTAATCGAAGATAATGGAGTCAGTGATTCTATTCATAGCCATATATAAAGATGTCTTCGCAAGTAAAAGTATATATGATCAAGAAGAAGAATATGATGAAGCCGAAGTGAATTTAGAAGGAGAACTCATTTGTGCCTTAGAAGAGTTAAAAGCTCTTGAAAAGAAGAATCGAAGATTAAAGATTCAGATCGAGAACAATGAAAAGGATTCAAAGGAAATAATTGAAGATCTATAAGAACACTTTGAAGAAGCCAAGAAGAATGAAGAAGATCTAAAGGCATAGTTGAAAATATTAAGTAAAGAATGTGAAAGGTATGTTATAGAAATTGCTTCTTTAAAAGTAGATCTTGAGAAAACAAATAAAGAAATCAATGATAGAGTAGCCAATGATTCAAAATTTGATAATAGCACTAATATATCGAATAAGATATTAGAAAATCAAAGATCAATGTTAGATAAGATAGGTATTAGATTTAAAAAAGAGAAAGAGGAGGTCACTACTTTCACAAATAAGAAAAAAGGAAAGAGCTATGATGAAGCTCTTACAAAAGAAGAAATAAAAAGGGAAGAAGTTAAGAATATAGAGGACATCTCAAATAAAGAACGATGGAGGGAACAGAGCTAAAAAAGGCAATCAGGTCAAAAATACACAAACAGGTCATATTTTTATGGTTACTATTTTTATTGTATTTGATATGGTCATAAGAAAATAGAATGTAGAAAAAGGACTAACAATTTCAGAAATAAGGAGAAGGAAAGTCATGCAGAGTCAAGTAAAAGTCATAGCTCTTTTGCTCATCTATCAAGATTAAATGAAGAGGCCATAATATGTTACAAGTGAAAAAACTTTGGTGACATAGTCTGGTACTATAGAAGTGTGTTCAAGTTAGTCAAGAAGGACCAGAGTTTCAAGGCTCCATTTATTAAGAAAAAATTTTAGACAGGTTCATGGCAAAAGAAACAACCTAAAAAATCTATGTTGGTACAGACAGCTTTACATGCAAGAAATGAAGATAAACCATGGTTCATTTATAGTGGATGTTTAAGGCTCATGACACCAAATAAGAGCAAGTTCATAACCTTGAATAAGATCAATGGTGGCATAGTGAAATTTGGAGACAATACTACTACCAAAATTACTAGAAAAGGTACACTAAGTTTGGATAATAGTATAACTCAAAATAAAAATGTTTTGTATGTAGAAGGTCTTAAGCATAATATTTTGAGTGTAATTCAAATGTGTGATCAAGGGAACACACTAAAATTTTATGTAGAAGGTTTTGAAATTAGAATAAAATATTTAGATGTGTTGGTTGTAGATGCTTAGAGAATAGGTAATAATTTGTATATGTTATCAGACATCAAAGGTCAAAGATGTTGTTTAAGTCAGATTGAATAAAGTTGGCTATGGCAAAAGAGAATGGGGTACATAAATTTTGACAATGTTGTCAACATCAATAAGAATCAAGCAGTTAGAAATCTTCCAAAGATTACAAAGCTTTCTGACATGTTTTGTGAACTTTGTCAGCATGGGAAGTAGGCTAGAAGGTGGTTCAAAAAAAAAGAGTACTTGACCACTCAAATGCTAGATCTTATTCACACTGATCTATGTGGACCTATGAGAACTCAAAGTACTCAAGGTGAGAAATATTTCATGTTTCTTATTGATTATTTTTCATGTATGACTTGATTAATGTTTTTAAATAAAAAATCAGAAGCTTTCAGACATTTCAAAGCATTCAAATCATTGGTTGAAAATAAAACTAGTTTGAAGATTAAGTGTCTAAGATCAGATCAAGGAGGAGAATTCATGTCATATTAATTTATTGAGTTTTTTTAAGACCAAAAAATAAAGAGACATTATTTAGCAGCCAGAACTCTACAACAAAATGCAATAGTTGAATGGAAAAATAGAATAGTTCAGGAGATGGCAAGGATAATGCTAAATGAATCCAAGATAGAAGATAAATATTGGAGAGAGGTAGTTGCTACAGAAATGCATATTTGAGATAGAGCATTATTGAGATTCAATAGTGACAAGACTCCTTATAATCTATGGAAAGACAAACCAGTAACAGTTGATTATTGCAGAGTTTTTGGTAGTAGATGCTTCATAAAAATAATTGATAAAAAATGTGGTAAGTTTAAATCCAAAGTATATGATGGTATATTTCTTGGTTATTATTTCAAAATTAAAGCTTATAAATTTAATAACAAAATAACCAAAAAAATGGTTGAAAGTGCAAGTGTCAGGATAGAAGAAGATGGAACGCAAAGAATCAGTGATCCAGTAGACATTCTTGAAATCATTGAAGGTGAAGATTTTGAAGAATGAGATGATGATGAGAAGGAGAAAAAGGACACCAAAACTCCACCCAAATATGTTCAGATAAGTCATAATGAAAGTGACATCATTAGAGACATAAATGAAGGAATTTACACCAGAATAATGATGTTAAGTGAATCTGAGCAAGTTAATTTCTCTTTATTATCCAAAATTTAGCCTAGAAATTTTTCAAAATCTAGACATTATAAGCATTGGGTTAAGGCTATGGATGAAGAATTAAACCAAAAAGAAAAGAATGATATTTTAGAATTAGTGCCTAGACCAAAAGATCACAATCTGATCGAAACAAAATGGGTTTATAGAAATAAATTGAATGAAAATGGAGAAGTAACTAGAAATAAATCATTATTAGTATGTAAAGGATATGCTCAAATTGTGGGAATATATTTTGAAGAAAATTTTTTACCAATGATAAGGTTAGAGGCTATTAGAATGTTTCTTGCATATTCAATGTGTAAAAAATTCAAAGTGTTTTAGATGGATGATAAATCTACCTTTTTGAATGGGAATCTAGAAGAAGAGGTCTACATTGAGCAGCTTGAGGGATTTATTTTCTCAAACATTAGTAGCCATGTATTCAGATTGATGAAAGCATTGTATGGATTAAAATAAGCTCCTAGATCTTGGTATGCAAGACTTGATAAGTACCTACATGATCAAGGTTTTAAGAGAGGATTTGTTGATAGTAATCTCTACATCAAAATAGAAGGTGAGCATCAATTGATTGTTGTGGTATATGTTGATGATATCATTTTTGGAGGAAATATTGAAAAGATGACAAAATAATTATTTGATAATATGCAAAAGTAATTTGAGATGTCTATGCTTGGAGAATTGTCATTTTTCTTAGAATTGTAAATATTCTAGTTAGGTAAAGGAATTTTCATATCTCAAAATAAATATGCTAAAGAAATGTTGAAGAAATTTGTTTTTGAGGATTGTGCACTAGTTGGCATACCAATGTGTACAGGAAATAAGGTGAACAAGGATGAAAATTCACATGTTACATATCAATCTTTGTATAGATCTACGATTGGTAGTCTTTCATGTTTTACAGCATCAAAGCCAAACATCATGCATGTGGTAGGTATGGTTACAATATATCAGTCATCTCCAAAAGATAGTCATGTTCAGTTGGTAAAGAGAATATTTAGATATATCAAGGGGACATTAGATTATGGATTATGGTATCCCATAGGTAGATATTTCACTTTGGTTGCTTATACAGATTCAGATTGGGTAGGGTGATTGGATGACAAAAAGTGTACAAGTGGAGGAGATTTCTTCCTTGGTGATAACTTAGTATCATGGATAAGTAAGAAGAAAAATTTAGTATCACTTTCTACAGTTGAAGCAGAATATATTGCAGAGGTATTGTGTTGTACTCAAGTGCTTTGGATGAAGCAAAATTTGGAAGATATCAAGGTAAAGTATGATGAACCTATTTCTATTTTTTATGATAACACAAGGGCTATTAATATTTTGAATAATCTAGTGATGCATTCAAGAACAAAACATATTCCCATTAGATATCACTACTTGAGATAGTAGGTTTTAGATCAATAGGTTAAGATGGAGTATATCAGTACTACAGAGCAAATTGTAGATATTTTCACAAAGGCACTACCAAAATACACATTTGAGTATTTGAGAGAGAAGTTGGAAGTAATTTATTTTACTTTCTGCCATTGAGGTTTAACATCAGTTGAGGGGGAGCTAAGTGTTATCTCTAAGTAGGCTCTTTACCATTGATGTCAAAGGGGGAGAATAATAGGTATAAGTACAGGTGTATAAATAGGTATAGGGAAAAGGTACAGATTGTTATAGTAAGGGAGAGTTACTATATGTTTTTCAAATGATGGTATGTGCAGGTTTTAAGATGTGCTAGCTTCAGTTTGAGGTTGCCATCAATAACAAAGGGGGAGATTGTTGGAAATATTGTCATTGATGTCAAAGGTCTAGCATTATTGGTGATAAAGGCCCCATTACATTTAATGGTTTTTTTAATATTCATATTTTGGATAATGTGTGTTAATATTCAATTAATATTAATGAATATATTTTTGGTTGCATATAATTCAAAAGAGGGCCCATGGAGAAGTCAAAGAGTCATGGGGTAAAGGATGAAAGAGGAATGGGATGCATATTCTTAAGAAGAGACATCTTGAGGAATTCCAAGAGTCACCATGTGAAGACAAAAGAGGTATGGCACAATTTTCCATGAAGGGACTCTTTGAGGAATATAAAAAGTCACCAAGATAAATACAAAAGATAAAAGGATGCTTTTTCTTATGAAAGGTCACCATATGACTTTTCAAATGCAAGGATATGAAGGGTCATGCAAGTTTGGCACCATTTTCTATGAGGATTGAAGGGTCACAAAGGGTGAATGCTAAAGGTCATTTGGAAAGATATAAATGAAGTCTTGAGAAGCCATTTGTAATATGCAAGAGAGTGCATGGTTTGTATTTGTCTTCAAAGAGAGAAAAGCAAGAGATATTGTAGAGTTCTATCATTTGTTGAGTAAGCAACATTGAAAGATAGTTGTGTTTTATACACAAGAGGGGTTGGTGCTCTTGTGGGTTGGTGCTCACAAATATTTTCAAGGGGTTGGTGCTCTTATGGGTTGGTGCTCACAAATAGTTTTTATATTGGTGCTCAGCAAAGGGGTTGGTGCTCCTGCAAGTTGGTGCTTACAAAATTTGTATTTTGAGTTGGTGTTCATTCATATACTTGAGATTGTTCTCTATGGTTTTTCCCACTTTTGGTTTCCATGTAAAAATATGCTCTCTCTCTCTCTCTCTCTCTCTCTCTCTCTCTCTCTCTCTCTCTCTCTCTCTCTCTCTCTCTCTCTCTCTCTCTCTCTCTCTCTCTCTCTCTCTCTCTCTCTCTCTCTCTCTCCCCCCTCCCTCTCTCCCCCTCCCTCTCTCCCTCTCCCTCTCTCCCTCTCTCTCTCTCTCTCTCTCTCTCTCTCTCTCCTCTCTCTCTCTCTCTCTCTCTCTCTCTCTCTCTCTCTCTCTCTCTCTCTCTCTCTCTCTCTCTCTCTCTCTCTCTCACTCATGTGGTGCAAATTATTGTTTTAGTTTTATTGCATATCTTGAATGTGTGATTAAGTGGTTAAAGAAAATAAATCAGATTAAGTAAAAAGATACATAATATATTGATTCACCCCCCCCTCTCAGTATATTTCATGCTTAACAATATCTAGGTAAGATAGACTAGTGTTAGGGACAAAAATACCCTAAGTCAATGTATAACTCTATATCAATACTATAACTATAGGGGATAACCTAAGGGAATACCCAAACATTACACTTGTGTACACACAAATTGAATAATAATAAATCATAGAATCTAAACACATAGAGAAATAATAATATGTGTTCATCCACTTGATCATTTCAACTAGGAAACATAATTAAATAACTTGTATAGACTTCCAACCTAGGAAGATCAAAAACTTTCCATTTATGCTACAATAGACTATTTTTCATAGATTTAAAATGTAGATCCTACCAAGGATTCTTCACACCAAGTTTTCTTCTACACAAATATTCATAGATAATAATGATTGGAGGATTGTAAGTTTCAAACGTTATTCTATTTTCTCCCATATAGTTTTAATTGCAACACATATTAAAGTATTTTAAGTTAGTTTTTACAATTACATGAAGGAAATATTTAAATATGGCCATACAACATCACATTTATTTTTTGCAATAATAATGTGGGCCAAATTATATGTAGAAAGATGATCACTATAAAATTTGAATATACATACATACATATATACATGTGTGTGTGTGTGTGTGTGTGTGTGTGTGTGTGTGTGTGTGTGTGTGTGTGTGTGTGTGTGTGTGTGTGTGTGTGTGTGTGTGTGTGTGTGTGTGTGTGTGTGTGTGTGTGTGTGTATAAAGTCATATAAAATAATAATATAATACAATGTTAGGTCAATTCCATATAGGCATACAATGCCAAAATGTGTACGTTGACATATAGGCATACAAAAAAGTACATCATCTAAGGCATATCCTACTAATCAAAAAGCCTCCCTTTCTTTTCCATCTTCAAATATGGATCTCCCTATAATTCCTTTCTCTTAGATTGATATCCCTCAAATTCCTTAGCTTCCTCCAAGATATTATTGTGAGTCCTTTTATGCTCATAGCTTGCTTATAGATAAGCCTATTCATATACAAATATTATTAGAAACTTTACATACTAGACATGAAACCAAGTTCAGAAGTTACTTTTAAATTGATATAAAAACTATTTAAACATCCACTTATCATCTTGTAATCATGCTCAATTTTCCTTTGATGCTCAACAGGGTCAATGACAGGTTGAATCACATGCACAGGAAAGTGAAAGGGATAAACAACATGAGTTGGTACCCTGTTAATCATTTAAATCAGACTATCAAAGGTCATTGGATAACCATGTGTACATAATACATTCATGTAATTTATATTTTCACAATTATAGAGTAAAATTATTAAAACAAATCTATACTTATAATTCAAAATTATAAGTTACCATACCTCAGTGATTTATTGTGAAAATCAAATTGTGGTAGCAATGCCTATGTTTATTTCTACCCATCTAGATGGTGCAGTCTCCACTATGGTCATCAACTGAACAAATAAAATATGATTATTAGTTGAACATATATATATATATATATATATATATATTCACTTGTAGATGGCCCATAATCTAGCTATGAAAATGATGGGACTATCTCCTCCTGAAACAAAAAAATTACATATATATTATTGAATTTTGTAACTAAATTAATTGTTACCTTTTAAATAAAAATATAACTAAAATTTAACATGTCAAATATTATATGTATATATATATATATATATATATATATATATATATATATATTGTAATCACTTAAAAGTGGTATTTGAGTTTTATGAGTTCTACTTAAGACTACTTATTCCTAGCTTAGCCCTAGACCTAGCCTATAGCCTATTATCACACTTATCCAGCCTTTGTGTAGGCCACAGGCATCCCTAGTCATCCCTAAAGAAGTCTCAAACCCTCATTTCTTGATCTTGATCCTTCTTTCCTAGTGTTGTACCACTTGGACACTAACACCATCATAAGGACACTAGTGATGCATGGCACTAGTGTCACAAAAATGGTGTTAATAGCATTTCCCCAAACAGATATATTTTCAAAACTAGAACCTCATAGGGTTGGCCTAGACCTCTTTCATCACCCAAAAAAACATCAAAATAGTATAAATACATGACTTTTAACCCTCTAACCACTAGATATAAATAAGATGTAAAATACACATTTAAACTCAAAATAATTTATGCATAATTAAGGTTATCAATCCCTATTCTGCTCTACTTTTGCATACTACCATCTACAATAGTCCTAAGCTTAGATTGCCCATATTTCTAATCTCAAACACATTCAAGACACTCAAGGCCACTATCATAATAGATTCACTTTTACTTAAACCAACACTTGCATGGGGAGAACTACATTGGGCTTGATCCTTCCTTGGAGTATTGGTATATAGTAAACTCTCATCATAGTGGGGTGTTGAAGATGTTTAGCCTACCCCACTAAAAAACATACTTTTTAGCTTGTATCAATTGGATTTCATAACCACATGGAGGATTAGGTTTTGATAATAAAATTAGTCATTACAATCAATATAAAAGTTTTCATAACTCATGCACATAGGAATAGACCTCTCAGATCCAAACACAGGTACACCTAGAAGCTCAAGATAGTCCTATATAGAGTACGCTATCACCAATATTAGGACACTACCACCACATTTAAAATAATTATGCTACTATAAAATTAGGTAAATACTATATATAATTGGTTTCGACACCATGATCCTATTTGTGTCACTCAAACTAGCTTCTACCTCAATTTCTAGCCTCCAAATCATCTATCTCAATCATTTCCTAGCTAAGTTATTACTTACACTATTTATTACTATTTTTTTATAATTACTAGTTTTGATGGGACCCATACCCTATATTGATAAAATAGATTACAAAAAAAAGCCAAGATAAACTTCCATGGCTAAATAAGAACTAATTATAATAAGCAGCCATAAGGCCAAAAGCAAATTAAATAGCATACCCATCTACCACACGAACACCAATAATATAAACAATTTCATCAATTATTGGGAAAGTAATCTAAGAGGTTAATTATCTTTCCCTTTTTACCAATTTTATTTCTAACATCCTTTCACATAATTTATTTGAGATTCACCACAACAATTTGGTGATCTATATTCTAGAGTTCTGAATTCAATTTTTCAAACATCTCTTTATATGAATCTAAATTTTCACACTTATGTCCTCTCTTCACTCCCCCTAGTTACTTTTTCAAGGTAATATTCTAAACATTTTTATTTCCCCATCATTATACCATGCTTCTTTAATCGAAGCAACTTGTTCTCCTCCCTTGTTATCTTCCAAACCTACATTTTCTTGAATTTCTAAATCTTCAAAATAATCTTTAGCTACTACCGTTACACTTGGTGCACTTAATTTACTTGAGTTAGACTTTTCCCATTTTTTATTCCCTATTTTAAATCAACCCTAAGGGAAATATGCATTAATATTCCTAGGAACTTTATAATTATGACATTTAAAATCAGTATTCTCATAATCTAAATCTTAAACATGAAAAACTTTTCCAATTTCAAAATGACTTTTTTATGGAGCCCCATTACTCAGATCAATCTCTACATAAATTCTAGCATAAGATCGAAATATTATAGTAGATATCTCATTATCATTCTTAACTAATTATCCCAAAGCATTAATTTTTCCCCATAAGCATGCCAAAAATGCAAAGGTAGATTAGGGATATGAACCCATACTAGCATCTTTGTTATTAAGAGAGCATTAGGATCAAACTCCAAAAACTATGGAGTGATAAACAAACCCACATTGCCCCCAAAAAAGGGCCCTCTAAGAAACATTTATGATAATCTTCTTGATTGTGAAAGTGCACAACAAAAAAAATGTTATAACAGAGAAATTTCACACTAATTTGACCATGTCTCATAAACCCATTGATATAATGTAGTAAAAGAAGGCCACAAGACATTGAATCTATATATAATTGAATCCTCAACTAAATTATTAAAATAATCATACACCTCCCCATTAAAAATCTCCATGGAAGGTATCGCCTTAACTTTTTCAATAATATAAGCTTAAGGAAGAGGAAGACACTTTGCAAAATTTGACTTGGGAGTAACATTTATAACCACATCTTTGAAAGTTGTAGGTTTGGTGGGAGATGATTGTTTCTACCCATCCAAACCTCCCTACAATATTTCATCCATGGAGATTATCAAGTCTTTTCCTAAATGACTATAATATAATGGTAAATAATCCTATAGTTCTTTGCTTTGATGTACCAAACACTAAAACTCAAATGGGACACTTTACAAAACCTCTAGACTCTATTTTAAATCTAACACAAAATCTAACCCTTTCACCCTAATGCATTTTGTAAATCTTGAAAGAGATCACACCAAAATTTAGAACCTTGGTTTATCCATCTTCGGATTCTTCTCTTTAATCATTTTTTAAAACACTTTGCAATCACCCTTTAAAACCATAGGTTTGGACATCTCGTTCCAAGAATATGTATATTTCTAATACATTTTTCCAAAAAGCATGTTTCCCTAAAATAATGTGTTTTACTTGTTAATCTAGCTCTCCTGATCAGTTTATCATTTGATCCCACATCCAATCACTTCTATCCTCCAAAACAATTTTTAAATACCAATGAAATCTAGCATCGATCAAGAACTCTACCCCAATTTCCAACTTTTCCCTACTCCTAATTGATTTTTTATGCCATTATATTTTAGAATGCAAAGTCATATTAATCTCCCACTCACCTATCTAAGCCAACCAACTACTAAGCTTGATTTCTATGGATATCAACAGTCTCCACATATAATCATTGAATCCTTCCTTGAAATATCTTCTCCTAACTCTACTGTTAATTTTATCTCAATTTCATCCTGCCATTGGATCCTACCAAACCCTATTCATCATGATCATTCATAGAGTGCCATCAAATTCAAACCCCTCTTAAGATTAGAAGGATCAATCCATTTATTACTATTTTTAGAATGGTCAAATTTAATCAATTCTATAATAAATCTATGGTTGTATTTATTACATATTATTACCCTGATTTAGTAAACTCAACTCTTTAATAAACATAGTATTTGCATTCACTAAGTCTTAAAAGGTTAAAACATTTGGTGAACCCAACATACTTCAAATATTGTAAAAACCCCTAACCCTAGATAACCCTAGGGTTTACATTTCCAACATTCATATTTCAAATCCATACATATTATGATTTTATTTGATATAATCATGAATGACAAAAGAAGATTATCACTTTTTGTTTCAAAGTTTTATACTTTCATTTGCATGTTTGTTCCCTTTAATTCATAATGAAATCCAAAAAGACATAAACACATGTATAGATGATGCTTTATATCAATTTTAATGTATGTCATATTTCATTATATCTCTAGAATTTCATTTATCTCTTATGTGTAATTAAATTAATAAACAAATTGTTACATACATAGAGGATCTATTACATAATCTAACAACCAAGTTTCAATTTTCAATGTCATATCTTATGTATAAGAAAGAATCTATTTCTCCTCATAATCTTCATGAGGGTGATAGCTACTTTCCATCTAACAAGGTCCATATTATCACTCCTCCATGAGATGATGTAACATATACCATTATCACTAATCCCCATACTCAGCCTATTCACACATCTTCCTTATAGGGTGTGTGCCTACATGTTCAATCAAAAGCAACTAAGGTTTGCATTTTTTAGACTCGAAGGGATCAAATTATCAATATGAGTAAGATAATATCATATTTACAAAATTAAAATCAATTATTAAGTGAATATGTCACATTATTGGCAAATCACATTTCATGTACACAATCTTTAGAATATGCTAGTGTAAACCATGTATATTGATCTACACCTATCAAAGTTGTGCCTAACACTCTTTCATATCCAAATCATAAATCACAAAAAAATACGTACACACTTAGTAATTCAAAAATCATTCAAATATCAAATAAGAGTTCAAGTGAGGTACTAATGGAAATGATTAAATCTAAGTTGATCAACCTATACCCTCTACACCCAGTGAGGAGATCTATATATTATTTTTCATATCATAGAATGCATGGGCACCACACCTATTCATGTTTAGCATTGAAAAAGAAAATACAATAGATGATGGATACAGATGACTCAAATAGTGATACATAATCCAAAAAAAAAATTATAGCACATCTAAAAGTTTAAAAAAGGTCAAATTCAAAAATAGTACAAAAATGGTTACCAAATCATAACTTAGAACAACAAAAGTTTCACACAACATAATTAGAGCAATAAATCATACAACAAGCACATGTAAATCAAGTAAAATATGTAAATATACCTCTCCAAAATGAGGATCAAATTTTAAATCAGTATGAGTTTGGTCAAAAATATCTACAATAGTTTGATTATCATGATTAGGGTTTGCACAAGAAGGCCCAAAGCATCAATACTCATATTCAAACAGTTGATAATGTTGGTCAACAAATTTTGGGATTTATTGAACATCCTAAGGTAAATCATTCATAGATGCATTTTATCAAGTCAAAATATCTAGATACATAGGACATGTTATATAAAGATAAATAACTTGACTTGCAAAATCAAAATCATGTTAAGCCAATAAGCATTCTCACAAGAGGCTTTCTAGAAAAAGAGCCTCCACAGCATCATATGCCTACAATAAGCACCATCTCAAAGGAAAAATTCACAATCAATATTCAAACACACAATTCAAAAAGGTCAACTCCATAGTATGAGGCAATTACCTCTAGCATTATAGGTTATTATGATTTTGATGATGAACAATACCCAGATTCATACTTCAACACTATTGAGCTCCAACATAGCAAGCACACTACATGAGAGATTACCATTCTTATTTTTGACATAGGCCAAATTGATAGTGACTCTCCCATGAGACTTATTGGTTAGTATGTTCCTCCCTTCTTGTACATACTTTCCTTATTTCTTGTTCCATGTATATATTTTCATTTTTATGTTGCATGTACATATCTTATATCAATAAAATACAAAAACAATATAATATATAAAAAACACAAAAACATTAAAATATTTACTCAAAAAACATAAATTATAGATTATATGCATTGTCATGTTTACATTTTTTATATTTTCCAGACACTACATATGCTACCTATCTTAGTATAGGTTATTTTTATCATACCTACATGTTTCACTTGTTATTATCGAGTGCTTGAAGATTTTTATAGGACTCAGGTCCACTACACCAATCTAGATTTGTTATTATCTACCCATTAGGATCATATACACATATACATAGGTTCTCAATTTGACGCACTTACCCATTTAGGGGAACCCTATACATAATTTTGATTACCAGGTTACATCTTTCTAAACTCTACATCATAGATTTAGCATTGTTATATCTTGATATTGATCAAGTTAGGCTCACTCATATTTTTTTTTTACTACTACTACTTTAAACTTGATATATGTACATCTTGATTCTTACACATATTTGTATTGCATGTTAATACATACTTTCATTTCTAGATTTCCAATGTTTAGAATTGATTATGTCTATATGTTTCTTATATTCAAAGGAATTTGAATATGTCATTGCTCTTTATCTCTATACCACTTATTTTCATAGTATGTGTGTTTTGTACATGTGCCCATGTCCTTGTGTGTGCCTTCTTGATTATGTATGTGGACATTTGAACATGTCCTTCTATGTGTCTCTAAGATAACTTGATTATTTTTTACATATGTGTACATTTGAGCATGTCCTTATATGTCTTGCTTTCTCATATTTAGTGACATGTACCCATGTCCATAGTCTTGTGGCCTCATGGCCTACTTTACATGTCTAATGTGTTTTGTATGTATGCTTTATTATATGATTCATTCACATTACACTTGTCACTTTTTTCTTACACACTCCAATTTTAGATGCCATGAGGGACCTCATGCATCTCTTCTTCCTACTTAGGTTTTGTGAAGGACATCATGCCCCCATCCCCTTAGGTAGCTACCTAGTTATTGCTTAGATTTGTTTATATATATATATATATATATATATATATATATATATATATATATATATATATATATATATATATATATATATATATATATATATATATATATCTTGACACCCTTTTGAATGCTATACATGATATACATATTACACTATAAAATTATACCTTTATTATCTTACATTATAATGTTATGTATGCACATTATATTATATTATTATGCAATTATCATATATGCTCTAGCTAACACACATCTTGTAGAGCTTTTTATTTTAAGTACAGTTCTTACACAGGTTCAAAAACTTCCCTAAAATGATGGGGTATTCAAAGGGGTTTGTCACAAAGATTAGGCTCCTATATTTTACTCATAGTAAATTTTTTAGTGCACAAGATCAAATTATATAAAATAGACTCATGTAAACATAATGGGAAAATAGTGACATAGAGTAGTAAAATTTCACAAAATTCACATTAGAAGGACATTAGCACCCAAATTAGGACACTAGTTCCACATTTATAATAATGGAGCTATTATCCAAGACATGGTGATACTTTCAAGTAGCCTCAGTTTTATAAACATAGAGATTGGTGAAAGAAGTATATTAGGTACAATATAGGTTTCCATAGGTTCAGTTATAAATTTATTAGTTTTTCTTAAATTCATACCAATTTAGCTCAAATTCATATAAAATTACTTAGATTAGGGGCATCATGTGTGGCATGACCATTATTTTTTTTAGTTTAAACACCCATATATAGTTTATTACAACTTAGTCTAGAATCTATATGCTCAGATATCAAATATAGGGTCATGTGTGTGGCACATTATTTTTGTATGCTCATTTAAACACCAATTGATCAAATGGAATGACAAATTCCATTCCATTATCTACATTTTAATCATCTAACATCATATTATAGTTTACATACCATTTTTATGCCTTACTCCATCTACATTAGTTGGCATTCATGAGTGGCCCATAGTTGCCTAATGTACTCGAGTGGCCATAGAGCCAAACATACCCAATTAGATATTTTTAGTTACATCATGAAATTTTAGTTTTAAATGCATCTACTACACATGGGTAGGTAATGATGGACTCATAATTTACTTGATTTCTTGAGCCACCTACATGAGAGGGTTGGATACAGCATTAGTCCAATCTAAGTTATTCACATGTCATGATCCACCAAGTAGGGATGGGAAATGATAGATTAAAAAATAGATTGAGTTATTGAGCCACCCACACATGAAGGTTGAGCAAGCCATCAGCTCAGTCCAAGATATTCATTGATTGATCATTATATACATACATACACATGTTATCACTAGGTTTATGCATTGGTTCTAGTACCTAGTAAGGTGTACTTAGTTTTACTCATATTTTACTTCTTTAATTATTTTAATATTTTTTTTTATATCTCTTAAGTAATGACTTATGCATGTTTAATTCATAAGACACTCATTGGATCATTCTTCACATACTTATACCTAGTTTCATGGGCTTCACCTCTTAAGTAAGTCCAGGTATGCTTATGTTTCCTTTATCCCAGTCATTTTACTTTCTTGTATTTTGAGATTAAAGGGAGGAAATTGTAATCACCTAAAAGTCATATTTGAGTTTTAAGAGTGATACTTGAGACTACCTATCCTTAGCTTAGCCCTAGACCTATCCTAGAGCCTATTATCACACTTATCTAGCCTTCATGTGGGCCACACATAGTCATCCCTAAATTAGTTCCAAACCCTCATTTCCTAATCTTGGCCCTTCATGCTTAGTATTCTACCACTTGGACACTATCACCATAATAAGTCCACTAGCACCATATGGTGCTAGTTTCCAAAAAATGGCACTAATGTCCTTCACCTCTCTTTTCCCCAAATAGATATCTTTTCAAAATTAGAACCTCTTAGGTTTAGCCTAGACCTATTTGATCACCCACAAAATCATCAAAAAAAAATATAAATACATGAATTTTATCCTTATAACCACTAGATGGAAATTAGATGCAAAATAAGCATTCAAACTCAAAACAAGTTGTGCACAATTAAGGTTATCAATCCCTATTTATTGTACTTATACATATGTAGCCATATAAAAATGCAAAACTGGTAACTTAAGTGTGGCTTATGACTCTCATTCCATAGATCCCTCTTGGTTGCTCACATGACCCTTTTAGGCACCTTTTTTTATTCCCAATCATCCATAAGCTTTCAATACCTCATTCTAGCTTAGTCGAGACCCTTTTTCCATGTTTATTCCATCCCCCTAAGTCCCATACCCTTAGGAAAATAGCACCCAACTTGGAATATAGCACTAAACCCTAGGGTGTCCCCTTTTAGGTGCTCCTATCCAATCACATTTTGATCCCAGATTATCATTTTTCCTTGATTCTTCCTCTTCATTATGTTGACCTAACACAATTGAATTTAACCCATGACCAATAGATCCCTATATACTCCCATTCAAAGATAATTTGGAAAGGGTTGGTAAATATTATCAAGTAAGCAAAAATACAAGTGAAACCACTCAGGCAATCTTCCCTATTATTTGCATACAACCATTCATTACAGTCATAAGCACATCTAAATCATTGCCTCAACCCCTAGCCATCCTCAAGCACATCTATTCTAGCATTTCTTGCATTCTCATATCAAAATTACACCAATCACTTTCAAAGGGATAAATACATATGTCTTGATCCCTCTTCAAAGTATTGGTATGTAGGTAGCATGCCCACACATAGGATGTTAAGCATATCTAATGCATTTTACACACACTAACCCTCCCTCTTGCTCAAATCTAGTCAAAACATAATAGAAAATAGGGTTTGAAGAAATAATCTACTCTAAAAGGATCTTTATAGACTACCGACTACCAAAAATTTAGAAACAAGGTTACACAGACCTGTTGAACAAAACCCAAAAAGCTCAGATCCTCATGACAACAGCACTGGACAAGGACTACAATGCTAGTGTCACTCCTATCCAACTTTAGCACTCCTATCCAATCAAAAAATGAAAGTCAAAATCTTATTTTCAATAGTGTCCTAGGCCTGCACAATGAATATCAGACCCTATCTCAGTCGAATTAGCATAGCTTAATCTAAGTCTTTTTTTCTCCCTCTTATTACTATTTTTAGAAAATCTCTAATTACAAATAAATTTCACAAACTAGTAGCTTATTTATTGCATATTATTTACTTATTAATCAATATAGACCCTTTAAATAAATTAGGAATAATACCCCAATATTCCCAAAAAAGTTAAATCATTTGGTGAACTCGACTTACTTTGTTTGCACATAAAAACCCTAGAAACCCTATTGTAAATTTCCTACTAATTTTTCTTATATTTTTTTTATTTTTTACCTTCATAATAAAATTAAAAATTAGCATTAAAATTTCTTAGTAATTTTAAAACTAATCTTCTTTAAAACTAATCTTCTTTCAAACCCTAGTTGCCCATACTAGGTCCCAGTATTTTTCTAGTAATTTTCTGATCATTTTCTAAATTTTTACTAGCATATTTAAATCATAAAATCCAATCAAATTTCAAAATTCAATAGTAACTTTCAAAAACATTTATTTTTCAAAACCCTAGTTGCATACACTAGGTTCTGTTAAATCACAAAATTTCCATTAACTTTTTTATTTTTCACTTGCTAGATAGCTCAAAAATTCCCTTTCAATTTCAAAATTCCATAATATTTTTCAAAAATATCATTTTTTCAAACCCTAGTTACATGTACTAGTTCCTATTTGCCTCTTGAGGTATCACTTTACATTCTAAAATCAGATTTCAAAAATGTATCTCACTTATTTGCAAACTTTTCTTAGATTTCTTGTAAATAATAAGGAGACCATCATTGGTCCTATCATGTACATGAATGATGAAGTTTACCATATGTTAGTACAAAGATTCATTCTTTGCATTTCATGTCTACTCTTTATAATCAAGGATGATATTACAACATTTATTGCTAAAAATGCACAAGATTTCAATATTCATTTTGCATATTCTCTTTCACTCATGTGGAATAATTTCCAACTCCATTTTGGTAAACATGTTACCATTGTTATGTTACAAGTCAAAATTTTCTACACACTCATGCACAATTTCATGTTCTCTATCCTTTCCTTTCTATCTCTCATGTGGAAAAAAATTCAAGTTTATCATGCTAAGCAAATTAGAAATTGTCATAGCACATGCCAAAGTTTCTTATGCATTCATGCAAAAATTCATGCTTTTTATCCCGTGATTTCTATCTCTTATATGGAAAAATTTTCCAGTTTATCATGCTAAGCACATTATAAATATTATAGCACATGCCAAAGTTATTTATGCATTAATGTACAATTCTATGCTCTTTATCCCAAACTTGTTATCTCTCATGTGGAATGTTCTCTATAATCATATTTATATATAACTTATAACTCCACTTACATGTATTTTATACCATATACATGGTTTATACCTAGATGTATATGCCTCCTTTGCTACTCTTGTTTCAATTTTATATTTCATGCAAAAGAAAGAAATCCCTTATCCTCCTCTCCCTCAAAAGGGTACGAGCTAATTTCGCTCTAACCAGGTCCATGTTATCACCCCTCCAAAAGGTGAGGCATCCTATACTATTGTTCCTAATGCATAAATTTAGCCTATAGCTTCTTCAACATATGTGCATACATGTTCAATTGGAAGCAACTAGGGTTTGCACTAGTAAGACTCTAAGGGATCAAATCACTAGTATGAGCAAGTTAATTTCAGATTTATAAATGCAGAATCATCTATTACATGAAAAGATCACAACATTAGAAAATATGATTATAATACAAAAACCTCAAAGGCACCCTAGTGTCAATCATGTATATACACCTTCACCTAGTCAATTGGTTGCAGACAATGTTATATATCAAAACATAAAATCACAAAAAATATCTCTACAACTAATGATTCAAAAGGCATTCAATGATCAAATAAGAAATCAAGTGAGTTACTAAGGGAAATGATTAAATCGAAGTTGATCAAACTACCTCCTATACATCCAATGAGAAGATCCAGATATTATTATGCATATCATAGAATTCATGGGCATCACACAAATTCATGTTTGGCATTGAATAAACATATACAATAACTAATTGCTAATGAGGACCCTACACAAGGTTAATCAGTCAAGAATTCCATAGTAGCATAGGAACACATTCACAAAGGGTCAAATCTAGAAATAGTACAAAAGTGGTTACCAAAGCATAACTCAAAATAATAAAAAGATCAAAAAGCAAAATCAGAGCAACAAACAATACCACAGACATAGGTAAAGCATGAAAAAGATGCAAATCTACCTCTCTAAAATGAGTCTCAACTTTTAAAATATTATGGGTTTGGTCAAAAATATCTATAATAATTTGATTATCAAGGTCAAGGTTTGGGCAAGCATGCTCAAGGCATCACTACTCCTAGTCTAGTAGATGATATTGTTTGTCACCAAGGTTTGGGATTTATTGAACATCCTAAAGCAAATCATTCATAGACACAATTTATCAAAGGAAAAGATCTAGATACAACAAAATTCAACACTAGCATTCCATTAATTCAAAATTAAGATGATGATGATGATGATGAGTGGAACAATAAAAATCATTATGATTTCCAAGATACCAACAATGAATCAAAATATTCAGAATCATATTCACAACCATTACCTCATGCTTCACAATCACACATGATTCCTTTGTTTGATACAGGACACCATGATAGGGAGTCTCACATGAGAATTATCAGTTAGTATCATTTTTTTTCTATATTACTTGTACATAGTTTCTATTTGATTTCTTGTACATAGTTTATATGTCAAAATACAAAAACATTCAAATATGTCAAAAATCCAAAAACAATATAATATTTCAAAATACAAAAATACTCAAATATATCAAAACACAAAAAATATTTTGATGTATGCATCATCCATGCTTTACATTTTTACTATCATACTAAACTTACATTTGTTGTTATATGCTATTGATTATTGATTTATCTACATTACCATGCTTCACTTGATCTCTTTTGAGTGTGTGCAATGATATTCATCTTTTTGATTGCTTTACTCTACCCATGGAGGGAGAATCCTACTTCTACATCGAGACACACATTGATATATATACCCATTGGGGGAATATTCTATATGACTACACCATCCAAGTTATGTCATTCTTACACCACACACTCTAGTTATCATGCTAATGTACATTATTTACTAGCTTACATAGATTACTCCATCGATACTCACTAGTATATAATACTTATGTATTTCTTAGCATATACCTAGTCTTTTACTAATATGTCTTTCATACTTTCCCTCTTGCATTGATTAGTTAAATGCAATTGTATTTCCAGTTATTACATGCTTTCCTTTCTTGCTTTACATAATTAGATTGGTTGCATTTCTTAGTTTATATTTATCTCTTGTATGTGTTTTAAGACATTTACCAATGCCATTTACTTATAATCATCTATGTGCTTTAAGACATTTTCCAATGTCCTTTGCCTGTACTCTTTCATGTGATAGTGGCTTCCATGCCAACTTGATTATTTAAATTGTATGGGTATCTAGAATTTGAACATTCCTTGTATGCTTGCTTTCTAGTTTGAGTGACTTGTGCCCATGTCCCTTATTTGCTTGGCCCCTTGGCCACTCTTGTATGCTTCTTAATTCTTACCTTGTGTGATTGTTTCTTGTTTGATTCTCGATTATTTACAATGCCATGATCCATATCATGCATTATTCATGTTTTCTTGGATGCCATGATGGACATCATGCTCCATCCCTCTAACTACCAACTAACAACTAACCAAACTTTAAATTCCAATTCACTACATTGCACATTCTATTACATTATTACATCTATCTAGGCATTCCCTTGTTGATCTAACAATCTCTCAATATAAATCATGTTATATCTTGAGATATCCTACCAATTATCATTGCTATATCATGTATCTTTGTAGCATAACACACTTTTAGGGATCTTTATTCTAAGGGTAGTCATTGCAGGGTCTTCATTCCTACCCTCAAAAGAGAGGGCAACAAATAATTCTTTTATCATAGAGATCAAAGCTCTTAACAGTCAAAATAGCAGTATTCAAAACACTCAGAACAGCAACTAGACAACAAACCAATCAGAACAAACTAGGAAAATAATCAAGATTCCATAATAATCATTAGATTTGGCATAGGACAATAGTGCCAAGACTGGACTACATCACCAATGGTGTTATTTTCCATTTCTAATGCTCCTATCCAAATATCAAAAAAACCAAATTTTCCAAAAATAGATAGAAAGGTAAGTTCAGTTACAGTTTTGTCAGGTACAATTCAGATTAGAATCAGTAGTTTCAATATAGTTTTCTTAAAGAAACCAAATATAGCAAGCATCATGCATGGAATGATGGATCTCACTTAGTATTTTAGATAGGGCAGTTAGTACAACTTCCAGATCAAAATCCATGTTTCAGACACCAGTGATTGGGGCAATGTGCACAGCACATTTGTTTTCTTTCTTTCAAAGTTCAACATTACCTAGGCATTCTTAGTAGTTACATGCCTTAATCCATCTATAAGTGGTTGGAATAATCTTTTTTGGCTTTCATACAAACCTAACCTTCAAGTTCCTAAGTTCTTGAGTAGCTTCCACATAAGCTAGATTCTCAATTTCAGAGTGGCTTTCATATAAGCCTAATCTCCATCTTTCAAAGTGGACAAGAGTGGCCTAGTTTCCAGAATACATTCAGCTATCCATGCCAACATTATCAGATCAAAATACATGCATGGGCTTCAAGATCCATCTCATATGACACACATTCCATACTAATATCAATGTATAGCTTCACTTCACAGGGCAACAATGGATCCAAAGGACTAGCTAGCCTTTGTATTCTTGAGCCACCTATTTAGAGGGATTAAACACAGAGTCCAAACATCAATCAATATATGTATGACCACCTAGCTTCCCTTAGTGGGAGATGATGGAGCCAAAAGTCCAGCCTTTGCATTCTTGAGCCTTTTTCTAGGGAATTGAGCACTCATCTCCATTCATAATATTACTCTTGATACAACATCATCTATCATTACTCAACATCACAATAAGTTTTGTATTGGACCACGTATTTGGTTAGGTGTATTCATTCCTTTCTCTTCATCTCTCTTATCTAGCCTCGTACATTTTTAATTTAGATATAGCATATCTAGTAAGAACTAATCTAATCTTGTTTTTTTCTTGCAGATTCATACTTCCCAACATGTTCTCTCTATGCACACCCAACATCACAACAACCTTATGGGCTTCACCCTTACAATTAAGTTAAGGTATGTTTTCTCTTTTTCCTTTATCCTATTATTTTATTTTGTAGAATCACTATAATAAATGGGGGCAAATGTAGGTAACTTGAGGGTGGCTTATGACTCTTAATCCATATATCCCTCTTACTTGCTCTCATGACCCTTCTAAGCACCTTTTCATTGATTCCCAATCATCCATAAGCTTTCAAGACCTCATTCTAGCTTAGCTAGGACCATTTTTCCATACTTATTCCATCCCCCTTGGTCCCATACCCTCAGGAAAATAGCACCTAACTTGGACTAAAACACTAGACCTTAGGGTGTCCCCTTTTAGTGTTCTTATCCAATCACATTTTGAGCCTAGATTACAAATTTTGCCTAATTCATCCTCTTCATTGTGTCAGTCTAACACAATTGAATTTAACCCATGAGCATATATCCCTATATGAGCCCATTTAAAGATAATTTAGAAAGGGTTGGCAAATATTATCAAGCAAGCAAGAATACAAGTGAAACCATTACCCAAGCATTCTTAGCAGCTGCATGCCTTACTCCATCTACATGTGGTTGGCATCATTTTGGTTTGGCTTTCATACAAGCCTAACTTTTGAGTTCTCAAGTTCCTAAGTGGATTCTACATAAGCTAGATTCTCAATTTTGAAGTGGCTTTAATATAAGCCTAATCTCCATCTTTTAGAGTGGCCAAGAGTGGCCTAGTTTATAGCATATATTCGTGTATCCATGCTAACATTTTTAGATCATAGTAAATTCATGGGCTTTATGAGCCATGTCATATGACACACATTCCATACCAGTATCAGTTTATATCTTCACTTCACAATGAAATGATGGAGCCAAAGGACTAGCTAGCCTTTGTATTCTTGAGCCACATATTTTGAGGGATTAGACATATATTCCAAACATCAATCAACAAATTTATGACCACATATCTTCACTTAGTGGGTGAAAATAGAGATAAAGGGCTAGCATTTTCATTCTTGATCTACTTTCTATGGAATTAAGCACTCAACTCCGTTCACAATATTACTCTTGATGTAGCATCATCCAGCATTACCCAGCATCACAATAGGTTTTGCATTGGTCTACGTATCGAGTGAGGTGTATTCATCCCTTTCTCTTCCTCTCTCTTATTAAGCCTTATACATTCTTATTATAGATATAGTGTATCTAGTTAGAACTAATCTAATCTTGTTTTTTTCTTGTAAATTCACACTTCACAGCGTGTTCTCTCTATGTACACCCAACATCATAACAACTTAATGAGCTTCACCCTTACAAGTAAGTTCAGGTATGTTTTTTATTTTTATTTTATCTTAGTATTTAATTTTTATACATCACTAAAATAAAGGTGGGGGAAAATTTAGTCTTATAAAAATGCAAAACTAGTAACTTGAGGGTGGCTTATGACTCCTAATCCATAGATCCATCTTGCTTGCTCTCATGACCCTTCTAGGCACCTTTTCACTAATTCTCAGTCAACCATAGGCTTTCAAGACCTCATTACATCTTAGCTGGGACCCTTTTTCCATTCTTATTCCATCCCCCTAGGTCCCACACCCTCAAGATAATATCACCTAACTTGGACTAAAGCACTGGACCCTAGGGTGTCCCCTTTTTGGTGCTCCTATCCAATCACATTTTGAGCCTAGATTACCATTTTTTCTTGATTCTTCCTCTTCATCATGTTGACCTAACATGATTGCATTTAACCCATGACCAATATATCCCTATATAATCCCATTCAAAGATCATTTGTAAAGGGTTGAAAAATTTTATCAAGCAAGCAAGGATATAAGTGAAACCATTACCTAGGCATTCTCAGCAGTTACATGCCTTACTCTATCTATAGGTAGTTGGAATAATTTTGGTTTGGATTTCTTAAAAGCATAAATTTTGAGTTCCTGAGTGGCTTCCACATAAGCTAGATTCTTAGTTTCAGAGTGGATTTCATAGAAGCCTAATCTCCATCTTTCAGAGTGGCCAAGAGTGGCATAGTTTCCAACATACATTCGGATATCCATGCCAACATTGTCATATCATAGTACATTCATGGGATTTATGATCAATCTCATATGACACACATTACATATTGATATCAATTTATAGCTTCACTTCATGAGGTAATGATTGAACCAAAGGACTAGCTACCCTTTGTATTCTTGAGCCACCTAATTAGAGGGATTAGACACATAGTCCAAACATTGATCAACACATGTATGAACACCTAGATGCACTTAGTGGGTAATGATTAACATACATTCGGATATCCATGCAAACATTGTCATATCATAGTAAATTCATGGGATTTATGATCCATCTCATATGACACACATTACATATTGATATCAATTTATAGCTTCACTTCATGAGGTAATGATGGAGCCAAAGGACTAGCTAGACTTTGTATTCTTAAGCCACCTATTTAGAGGGATTAGACACACATTCCAAACATTGATCAACACATATACGAGCACCTAGATCACTTAGTGGGTAATGATGGAGCCAAAGGGCTAGCCTTTGAATTCTTGAGTCACTTTCTAGGGAATTGAGCACTCAACTCTGTTCATGATATTACTCTTGATACAGCATCATCCAACATTACTCAACATCATAATAGGTTTTTTATTGGTCCATGTAATTGGTGAGGTGTATTCATTCATTTTTCTTCCTTTCTCTTATTTAGTCTTGTACATCCTTATTTTAGATATAGTGTATCTAGTAAGAACTGATCTACTCTTATTTTTTCTTATAGATTCATACTTCATAGCATGCTCTCTCTATGCACACCCAACATCACAACAAATTCATGGGCTTCACCCTTACAAGTAAGTTCAGGTACATTTTCTCTTTTTCCTTTATCCTAATATTTCATTTTTCTGCATCACTAAAATAAAGGGGGGGAAATTTAGTCATATAAAAATGCAAAACTGGTAACTTGAGGGTGGCTTATGACTCCTAATCCATATATCCCATTTACTTGCTCTTATGACCCTTCTAAGCACCTTTTTGCTGATTTCCAATCATCCATAGGATTTCAAGACCTCATTTTATCTTAGTTGGGACCTTATTCCATCCCCCCAAGTCCCATACCCTCAAGATAATAGCACCTAACTTGGACTAAAGCATTGGACCCTAAGGTGTCCCTTTTTTGGCACCCCTATCCAATCATACTTTGAGCCTACATTATCATTTTTCCCTGATTCCTCCTCTTTATTGTGTTGACCTAACATGATTGCATTTAACCCATGACCAATAGATCCCTGTATAATCCCATTCAAAGTTCATTTAGAAAGGGTTGACAAATATTATCAAGCAAGTAATAATACAAGTGAAACCATTACCCAAGCATTCTCAGTACTTGCATGACTAACTCCATCTATAGATGGTTGGCATCATTTTGGTTTGGCTTTCACACAACCCTAACTTCTAAGTTCTTGAGTGGATTTTTCATAAGCTAGATTCTTAATTTTGAAGTGGCTTTCATATAAGCCTAATTTCCATCTTTCAAAGTGGCCAAAAGTGGCCTAGTTTCTAGCATACATTTGTCTATCCATGCCAACATTGACAGATCATAGTACATTCATGGGCTTTAAAAGACATCTCATATGACACACATTTCATATCGATATTAGTTTATAGCTTCACTTCATGGGGTAATGATGGATCCAAAAGACTAGTTAGCCTTTATATTCTTGAGCCACCTATTTAGAAGGATTAGACACACCATCCAAACATTGATCAACACATGTATGACCACCTAGCTTCACTTAGTGGGTGATGATGGAGCCAAAGGGACAACCTTTACATTCTTGAGCCACTTTTTGGGGAATTGAGCACTTAACTCTGCTCATTATATTACTCTTGATACAACATCATCCAACATTACTTAGCATCACAACAAATTTTGTATTGGTTTGCATACCAAGTGAGGTGTATTCATTCCTTTCTCTTCCTCTCTCTTATCCAGCCTTATATGTTCTTATTTTAGATATAGTGTATCTAGTAAGAACTAATCTACTATTGTTTTTTTTATAAATTCATATGTCATAGCATGATCTATCTATGCACCCCAACATCACAATAACTTCATGAGCTTCACCCTTACAAGTTTAGGTACATTTTCTCATTTTCCTTTATCTTAGTATTTTTTTTTGTTGTATCACTAGAATAAAAGGGTGCTAAATGTAGTCATATAAAAATGCAAAACTGGTAACTTGAGTGTGGCTTATGACTCCCACTCTATAGATCCCTCTTGATTGCTCTCATGACCCTTCTAGGCACCTTTTCATTGATTCTTAGCATCTGTAAGATTTAAAAACCTCATTCTAGCTTAGCTAAAACCCTCTTTCCATGCTTATTCCATCCCCCTAGGTCCCATACCCTCAAGATAATAGAGCCTAGCTTGGACTAAAGTGTTGGACCCTAGGGAGTCCCATTTTTGGCACTCTTGTCTAATCACATTTTGATCCTAGATTACCATTTTTCCCTGATTCCCCCTCTTCATTGTATCAGCCTAACATGATTGCATTTAACCCATGACCAATAGATCCCTATATAAGCCCATTAAAGATCATTAAAGATCATTTTGAAAGGGTTAGCAAATATTATCAAGCAATCAAGAATACAATTGAAACCACTTAGGCAATCTTCCTTATTCTCTGCATATAGCCATTCAGTATAGTCCTAAGCACATCTAAATCTCTACATCATCCCCTAGCCATCCTCAAGCACATATAGTCTAGTATTTCTTACATTTTCATATCAAAATTACACCAATCACTTTCAAAGGGAAAACTACATATGGTTTGATCCCTTTTCAGAGTATTGGTATGTAGGCAGTTTGCCCACACATGAGGTATGAAGCATGTTCAATACATCTTACACACACTAACCCCCCCCCTCTTACTCAAATTTAGTTAAAGCACAATAGAAGATAGGGTTTTAAGAAAAAATATGCTCTATAGGAAGCTCTATATACTTTCAACTACCAAAAATTTAGAGATAGGGTCATATAGACCTGTCAAACAAAACCCAGAAAGCTCAGATTCTTAGGACAATAGCATAGGATAAAGACTAAAGTGCCAGTAACACTCCTATACACCTTCAAGGCTCCTATCCAGTTAGAAAATGAAAGTTAGAATCCTATTTATGATAGTTTCCAAGGCCTACATAGTGAATATCAAACACTATCTCAGTCAAATTATCATAGTTTAAGCTAAGTCTTATTTTCTTCATCTTATTACTATTTTTAGAAAATATCTAATTAAAAATAAATTTCACAAATCAGTAGCTTATTTACTACATAATATTTACTAATTTATCAATCTAGACCCTTTAATTAAATTAGGAATAATACACCAATATTCCAAAAAAAAGTTAAATCAACATACTACCATCTATAGTAGTCCTAAGCTCAGATTACTTATATCTCTAGTCTCAAGCACATTCAAGGCACTCAAAGCCACTATCATACTAGCTTGACTTGCACTTAATCCATCACTTAGGTTGGGATAAATACATCGGTTTTGATCCCTCCTTAGAGTATTAATATATAAACAACTCTCATCACAGTAGGGTGTTGAGGATGACCAGCCTACCCCACTAATAAACACACTTTTTAACTTGTATCAACTAGATGCTCTAGCCACATGGAGGATTAAATTTTGCTCATAAAATTAGTTGTTGCATGTAATATACATAGTTATATAACTTATGCATGTAATAATAGACCTCTTAGATTCAGACACATGTGCACCCAGATGCTTGGAATAGTCCTACATAGAGGACATTACCACCACATTTATAATAATGGAACTACTATACAATTAGGGCTCTAATGTCTAGGAGGGGTTATAACATTGAGATATTATTTTTAACAATTAGACTAGATTTTACCTCAATTTCTAGCCTCTAGATCATCTGTCTCAATCATTTTCCAGATAAGTTATTACTTGTACTATTTATTACTATTTTTAGAAAGGTCAAAGTTAGTCATTTTTATAACAAATTGGTAGCTATGCGTATTGCATATTATTACCCTAATTTAGTATACTCAACTCTTTAATAAACATAGGATTTAAATTCATTAAGTCCTAAAAGCTTAAAACACATGCATAGTTATATTCAATATATCCAACTAAATGTATGTTTCAAAAAATCATCAGTCATAATGATAGCATATAGACCCTAGGAAGCACCGCCATCCTCATCTAAAGGTCTAGTGCATATATCACCACAATATTTGCAAGGGTGTAGTCATGCATATAGGCTATTATGAGTATCCCCATGTCCACCCTCTATAACATTAGTGTCAAAAATCTTACTCATGAATAATTAGTGTATTAGTAAGCACATGAAGTGCATGTAAAGTGTTGATCTCCACAACTTCCTTCACTGTAAAGGGGTTCTCAAGCTAAAGTGGATTTTAGACAGGGACTCTTTTAGACTAATTAGGCACATGAAATTTACCTGGTCCATCCTACATAGAACTTTCTAGACAACCCTCAAACTCTAGGTAGTCAAAATAATTAAGAATATTTTTTAGGATAAACTCAAAATAATGTTTCCTCATAAAATAAAATGGAACCTCATGGTTTATATGAGATAGGTAATTAAATACCATCCACCATCAGTCCCAAAAAATATTTCTTATCAAATTATGCTGGTACTAGTGGATTTGGAACTATTTTCATGATAATGGAGGCAATCCATTAGTTGATGGATCAATGAATAATATAAAAATTTGGTATTTTATTTGGTTTTTATCCTTCACACCATGTACTAACAATCTATCAGCATAGTAAAACCTACATCTCTCTCTATAATATTCCAAACTATCAATTTGACTCATTATTTAGTCAACCTGACCTACTAATGACTTTAAAGTATCTACCAAATAAGTATGATGGGTGTTGATTGAATGAGGGTCACTCACTCTCTTAATTATCTCTTCAATTTATATTTTGTTTTCAACTATATGTGCATCCAAATACTCTTGACTACTTAGGGGTCTTGTAGAATTGTAGGGTTAGGAAGGCTAGAAGGGTTAAGAGGGTTAGGAGGGTCTTATCTTTCACTTAAATGGGTTATTCAAACAACAAAAATTGGTTTTAATAAAAAAAATGTAAATCCAAAATAATTTCTAAAATTTGGTGTTAATTAGTAAGATTTTTTCTTACTTACCTCCCCTCCATTGCGATATTGTTGAATTGATGTAAATTGGTAGGAATTTTTCTACATATGATTGTTTTTATTCATAATGTGTTTAAAACCCAAATTAATAAACCAAACAAAACTCACATTTTCCTCTCATTTGTTTAAACTTAAATTTTAGACCACCAGGCCCATTGAAATGGAATAGTTTTACATTGACCAATTGGGTTATCTAATATGCCATGACCTTTGCTTGGGATATTTTCACGTCTCCTTTTAGGATAAGTTTGATTATTCTCATCCTACCTAAGTTAGTGTTCCAAATGACCCATAAATAGACTAGAACTATAAGGAGGGCATGAATTTTTATTCATATGTATGAAATTTAGGGGCATTGGGCTATAAATCTGATTTTGAATTGAATGCATAACACGTAGTATATGGTTCATCATAGGAGTGTGCATGAGCACTTGATTTATCATTCAAATATGGTTATATAAACCCAGTTGTCCCAATGAAGGTAACATATCAACCCCATATCCCTGCAGCACCATTTCTTTCTCAATAATAACAACTTCATGATATGCTAAAGACAAGGTTATAATATTGGTGGGAGTCCTTTGAACAAACATGGACTTCATCCCATCCAAATCTCTCAAGTAAATTTATATATTAGTCACTTCTATTTACATGTAGTTATTTAAACCTCTTTTATAGCTTTTGGAAGTGGGTGTTATACATGTTCATGGGCTTGTTTGGCTCTTTATGGTCAACAAAAAAGTGATGATATAGGATAAAAGGATCAATAGCAACATGGAAACTTTTGAAAAACATAGTTTCAAGGTCATTACGAGAGGTAATAGATCCATTAGGAAACCCAAGGTACCATTTGTATTCCATCTCATCCAAGGTATAGAGAAAAAAGTGATAAAACACATATTCATTTTGTATTTGAGTTCTTATTAAGGCATATTTGAATGCTTGTATGTGATCTTCCATCATTTGAATCCTATCATACATGTATTTTGGGCATAATTATTTGAGATTATTAGGAATATCATGGGAAACCCTTGGAATTATCACTAGGTAATTACCTACACTAAGGTAAGCTATAACCATTAGTGGGTTTGAAAGGGCATAAAAGAGGTTGATTAAGGGAATAATAGTTTTAGGAGATCGATTGGCTGATTAAGTATATTTAGTTTTTTATTTTCCTATGCCCACTCTAGATATTTTATGTTCAATGAGGTATAACAGTTAAAATTTTCCTTAAAATGACTTTCATCTCATGGTTATTCATCTATTTTCTAATTTAATATTCATAATACCTTAATGTGGGAAATATCTCTAAACTGTTGAAGTTTAAAATTTGATTTAGGCCCTCCTTCTAGCACTAGTGTGTTGATGGGGCATTTGGCATACCAACTTAGGTCATATGGGAATCATACAACCTAATGACTATATTACCATATCATGGCATATTGGATAAATTAATTGGTCAATTTAAAAAAAATCCATTTCAAGTACCCTACTGGTCTAAAATTTAGGTTTAAAAAATTTAGAGGAAAATGCAAGTTTTGTTAAGTTTTTTGATTAATTTTTTAAATATATAATGAATAATAACAAGTATATATATATATATATATATATATATATATATATATATATATATATATATATATATATATATATATATTCCCATTTTAATAAATCAGATGTTGTTTTGCACACCAATTTAAGTGAAGGAAGAGGAGGCAGTCTTGGCTTCTATTTTAAATAAAATCAAGGATATTCTACTTTGCCCAAAAAATATGGTAAAATTACCCATGAATATTTCAATTTATTTGAGCATTATAAATTCACTCTTTATGGAGTCCTTGATAAAAGGATTAGCATAATTAGTAAAGTTAGTTTCCAAGATTGTTGGACACCTCCCAACGGCACAATCATGAAGCTAAATTTTGATGGGGATGTAAAATAAAACCCTAGATGGGTCAGAGCCTAAGACACATTTAAAAATTATAGATACACCCATCCTTGGCTTCATCAAATCTTATGAAAATTCACAAATAATTTCACTAAAGTGAAGGCTCTCTTGTAACAATCCCATTGGGTTTTACTATAATAGAGTAGTTTTTTTATTTTTTAAATTAATTACACAAATTCAACTTACATATTTCATCATGATGGAATCAACAAGATTAATCTTTAACTAAATGCATTATTTTTAGTTAACCTTATAAATGTCTATAGCTAATCCATTTATTTAACATCATCATAATTAAAATATCAAGAACATGTACAATGCTAAATATACAAATAAAGATTGCATTAATCCATAAAAGTATTGTTACAATTTTAACCATGGCTGATAAAATATTACATACAACTATTGTATGATGCATATGAATAAAAATTATAGTTTCATAAATAATAAATGTCTTATTAATAATATACAATGATACAAAGTTCCATAGAGTATAAGTCTCAACAAACTCATAGTATCTAGAATTAATCTCAAGTGTAGTATCTAGTGTAATACTAATGTGGAGAAGGAGACCATCATTCGAGTGTTTTTCCACACCAACCATGGACCATCGATCCCCTGCACTATTTCCCAACAAGGGAATGGCCCTCCCTTCATGGATGGGTAGATAATGATGGTGTAGGAATATAGAGTGACAAACTATAACTTATGTTATGTAATATAACTAATACATGATGTATACCATAAATAAATATATGCTAACATGATTTCATACAAACATGTAAACTAAATCTAATACATGAAATTATGATATTAAACTATAAACATTACTTTGGCCAAAGTGTTCATATAGTTATTGATCATGAAGATCAGTCAATTTCATATACACCACTCAATCAGGTTACACCTTATCTATGCATTAGAGGCACTAATTAATCAAGTGGATCCATCACACTACTTATTTAGGATCATTAATGTGAGATTTGCTTATATATAATAATAATATTAAAACTAATAGAATCATAATGAATATTTCTTACTAGCAAATATAAAATATGCTAAACACAAAAATATCAAATACATATATTTAATCTATCAAATGTAATGTACTGAATCTTAAATCATCTAATTTATTATATAATAATAAATAGATTTCATAAATGTCCCTCAATAAATTCATACCACTTGGGTAAGAAGTTTATCTAGACACTAAGTTATAGAATATTATCATGTAACTATAGATGTTATTACATCCATCTAAATAACATTAATCAACAGCTTATTTACTTTATATACTATAACAAAATTACATTAATAATCTATATCAACTACTAAAAACATTATATGATTTGTATTCCATTTTAATACCACATATTTACATGTTCCATTCAACCAATAACATAGCAAAATCACCCATCATTATTTACAATACAAGTAATGGTTATAAATATTGAATAATATATGTGCATCTATATATAGCATACCCATTTCATATTTGTAACTCATTTGACAAATCACATATATATACCATATATTTATGTACATGTTAAACACTCAATTTTATTTATTATAACCTATTCAATTGATAGTCTAAATATGCATGATTGAATATGGTATACTCTAAGTAGACAAAAATATTGTCCTTGATCTTAGAATATCACGTACACTATTTGTATACATTCAAAATTTATTATTTCATCACAATTCTTCATAATATAAAACAACCCTAAGACTGTGGTACTTCAACTATTTATAGTCAAAATTTCATGATTGGTATAAAAAAATACATACAGTTATATATTCATACTCATCCAATCGTATTTCACAATTTTCATTGTATTGAAAAAAATTATTTAATCAATTTACAAATGTAATTGATGCCTTTGAACTCTTAGTCTTAATACAACTTAACCGATTATATCTATATTATAAGACATGCAAATTTCTAAATCAGTCCAAAATTCACATAACAATTATACACTGATGTGTATATAACTCATCCAACTATATTTTATTATATACACCATATATACATACTCACACTCAACCATATCTTAATTAAGATATATATTAACACATCAGTAACAAATGTTTATACCTTATACTTTTATGTCTTTGTAAGTAATAGTTCCAAGTTTAATATAAATATTAATGCATGCTACAAGGTTACACAATAATATATACATATTTTCCCTCATTTCTCACAAATGAAACCCTTAATATTTTAATGGAGCCTCTATATTAACCAAGTAACTATTCAGTCGTATAAAAGTCATCGAAATGAATTTTGTATGACTTCTAATCAATATAAAATAAGACCTATTTGTATTTCAAAGAAACACAAATTATCCCTTAAGCATATACCTAGTTGACTACCCACTATGTTTGAATCTCAAATTGATTCTCACACATATATAAAAAAGAGACACAATATTTAATTGAATACACATATATATACATTGATATGTATATACATATATATCATAGGTCAATGAAGTCTTATAAATTTTATATACATATCTGTGTATATGTATATTTTCCATAATAAATCTTATAAATGAAATAAACCCATGGCTTTTCTTTTCTCATTTAGAAAATGGATTTCTATATAAACTTTAGTACCTATTATACATGTTTATAAAACACTCAGCCATATCTATTTTGGGTCAAAATTGAAATGATAACCTAGTATAAATCTGTACACAACGTACTAGTTTATTTTTCTATAAACATACTCTATCATAATCAAATAAAGTCTAGGGTACAAACTTAGCTATCAAAAAACCCACAAAAAATCTTGTTAGGTTTTTAATTTCAGCCTTTAAACAATCTTAGAAATTTTCCCTCAAACTCAAAATTAAATAGGCACAATGGTCATTATTCTAAGGGTTGTAGGGGTTTATACTCAGTTATGTGGATGGCCTAATCATCCATAGGGTTGATTATTTATCCCTCCAAATTTAATTTAATAATAATGATACAAATAAAAACATTTTATTCATTAATTACTAGAAATCATCATAACATATATATGAAATTTTAAAATGAAACCAACCTGGTAAGAAGTCCCTAATGATACTTTTGCAATATTTTTACCCAAATTCCTCCAAGCCTTTTCTTCTCCTTTTATCTCTATTAATTTGTGTTGTGTCATCCATCATAGGCCTCCCTTCTCCTCATTATATTATCTTGCATGATATTTCCTCATAACCTTAATTCCTCTTTCTCTGCCAAAATAATGGATTAATTCCATGCATGTAAAATAGCTCACAAACATCAAATAGAAAACAAACAGTCCCCCATAGTTTCCTCATGCAAAAATCCCCAAACATTGTGATTGTTTGCATAATAATTTATTAACCTAAGTCAACGCTAGATTAAAACCCTAATATCTCAAATGTTCTAATAATTAAATAGTATAATAATTATTATAATCCCTTTAAAATCATGCATGCATATTGACTTCATTTAATAACCATGTAATCGACTTTTATAAAGCCATCAACATTATAACACTAATCAAAGATAATGATGTTACCAATAATAATGATATTATTTACATTGACTTAGCATAGGGTTATTACTAATGCCTTCAACTTAAACAAAGTTATTAAAAAATCACACTTTTTATAATAATACTAATAAGGATTAAACACAGAGACCCTACCAATAATCATTAACATCTTTGTTTAACATAATAGCTTAATACAATATTATAACCAACTATAATAACATGAATTTAGTATAACACTAGTGTTTAGTTACCAATCAACTAACACTTTTTCTAATCGAAGAGACTATGTTGAGTCTAATTAACTTGACACACAAATCAAGCAAAGTAATAAAATCCTATCTACTACTATAATAATGTAAACCAAATAAAACATTGTCATACCACACTCAATTATATCCAAAGACAATAGTAAGTCATATTAAGACATACATATATTTACTTATTCATTAAATCAACATCATAACCGAGATAATCTAAGTATGACAACCTTAAGTGCAATCACACAACCAGGTTAGTGTAAGCATCAAATAGCAATCAAGGTCACAATAGAAAACACATTATAAATCAAAGACATACTAAAATATATCTAAATCAAACATGATCAAAACACATTAATCTATTTGTGGTGTGTGCATGGGTTTTAAGTTCTTTAATATGTTGTCCCCCAATGCCTCCATGTATGCCACCCTCTTCGATGATGCCCTCCCTCCATCACACTCTGAAGGATGGATCTATCTTGCATCCACCTCACAACAATGAAATTAGTTAGCCTAAACCATATATAATTTATAATATATTGTTGTAATAAACTAACAAACATGATCATCATGTATATAATATAAAAGTATAGATAACTCCATAGTTAACAATCATGTAAATTAAGCAACATATAATTGCCCATAATTAGCATATGAAATAATGCTTAACTAAAATAGTAATTAAAATAATAATAACTATAAAAATACACAAATCAATAGGTTATTACGTCTAGTAAGGAATTGAGATGTGACTTCCTTCCCCCATAAATTTGGTCATCATACTGATGACACTTATTCAAACGTAATTTCTAAATTTAAACATTATTCAATAGAAAATAAATAATATTTAGCAACATATCAAGTAAACAAATATGGAAACATCGTATAGAATACATCATAATCTTCCCAAGTGCCATTATATTCAAAATATTGGTCCCACTGGACTTTGCACTATGACACTTCTCTATTATGCAAAATAAGTTTGTGAGTGTCAATTATTTTGATTGGTTTTATCATGACCACCCTGGGATCTAGAACCTATAAAGAATTCCAATCTAACACATGTGAAGGATCAACAACATACTTTTTAAGATAAGACACATGGAAGACATTATGTAAAAGATCTAGATATGGTGGTAATATAATCCTATATGCTAGAGTATTGACCCCTTCCAGAACTTTGAAGGGTCCCACATATCTAGGTGAAAGTTTAGCTGACTTCATAAAATTAATTGAGCTTTTATGAGGTTTAACTCATATAAATACTTACTCACCTATAGAAAATTACCATGTTAATCTCTTTAGATGAGCATAAATTTTTAGTTTATCATGGCCTCAGTCAACCTCTGTCTGATTGTTCTAATTTTCTCTTTTATTTCCAAAAGCATCTCAAATCAAAAGACTACCATGTCCTCTAACATGTCCTAACTGATTGGTGTTCTACACCTCCTTCCATATAATGCCTCAAACAAAGCCATTTTCAATGTTGATTGGTATGAGTTGTAATAAAACTCAACTAATGGAATATACTCCTCTCACACGTATTGTTGATCTATGCAATACATTTGAAGGATATCTTCTAAAACCTAGTTAACTCTCTCTCTCTCTCTCTCTCTTTATTTGTCTATCTATTTCCAGGTGATAAGCAATGCTGAAATTCAACTACAAACCCAAAGCTAAAGTCAAATTCAACCAAATCTAGAAGTCATTCTTGAATCTTAATATGAAATCATATTTTATATAAATATATGCAAGTGGTACACCTTTTTTATGAATCTCTTTACAAGCATAGGTACATCATATGTCAAGTTGTCTGGTATGAAGTGAGCTACCTTGGTTAGTTTCTCAACTACAACCAAGATCATATCATGTTGATTTCATGATAATAGCAACCCTTGGACAAAGTCCATGCTTATCATCTACCACTTCCATTCTAGTATATCATGAGGATATAACAATCATATCAGAGGCACATGTTCAGCTTTTATATGTTGACATTCCAAATAATAAGACATAAAATTCATTGTATCTTTATTGATCTCTTTCCAAAAATAGAGAATCCTTAGCTCAGCCATGAGCTTGGATACTCCTGGATGTCCTAAATATGGGCCATTATGTGATTCCTTTAGCGTTATGCTCCTCAAATTCTCTCTATCAAGAACATACCATCACACTCTAAATTGAATCCTTTATACTTAGGAATCTGAGCATTTTATGACAATGCTTTCTTGACTTGATCTTAGAATTTATCTCCTAGTAAGAATTTGATTACCTAATCATAGAAATACTCCTAATAGTAGCCAAAGTTTTTATGTACCTTCTCCAACTTAGAGTACAATAAATCTATTATCCTTTCCCTTGATATAGTTAATATCAAAAACATAATCAAATAAAAATTTTAACCAACATCTCTGATGTGCATTCAAGTTTTATTGGGTGAAGATGTACTTGAGTGCCAATTTTTCATTCTTGAGCTCAAATGGTTTTCCCAATAGATAATGCCTCTAAACTTGTAAGGCATGCACTATTATGACAAGTTACAGATCATGAGGGGTATGATTCACCTCATAAGGCTTCAATTTTATAGACTCGTATGCTAAAACTAAACCATCCTACATAAGAACTCATCCAATTCCATCCTTAGATGCATCCATTATCACTAAGAATTGACCATTAGGATTGTGAACTCTTAGCACTAGTGCCAAAGTGAGCCTCCTTTTTAGTTCTTGAAAGGCTTTCTCACACTTTTCTGAGTAGACAAAACTATGATTCTTCCACTGAAGAGAGGTAATTGGATTAGATATCTTTGAGAAATTTGGAAAAATATATATATAATATCATGCTCCCATGAAACTCTTTACCTTATGCACATTCTTAGGCATTAGACATTCTATTATGGATCTTATCTTTACTGGATCCACTAAAATTCCATCCATACAGATAATATGTCCTAGATATTTCACTTTCATTTAGAAAAATTCACACTTGGACAACTTCTCATACAATTTGTGCTTTTACAAATGCTGCAAAACTAGTTATAGATGTTGAAGATGTTATTCCTCATCCTTGGAATATATGAGGATGTCATCTAGAAATTCCAATACAAAGTTATCTAGATAATCCCTAAACGCACTGTTCATGAGATATATAACTATTGCTAGAGCATTTGTTAACCCAAAAGGTAACACTATGAACTCGTAGTGCCCATATAGAGTTTTGAATATTATTTTTTGAATATCCTCATCTTATATTCTCAGCTAATGATACCCTGCTCTAAGATTAATCTTAGAAAATATGGTTGCCCCTCACATCTGATTGAATAGATCATCTATGCAAGGTAGTGGATATATATTCTTGATTATCACCTTATTCAACATCATGTAATCAATACACAGGTGAAGACTACCATCTTTATTCTTGATGAACACTATTGGTGCACCCCAAGGTGACACATTTGGTCGAATCAACCCTTTTGATAACAACTCCTATAGTTGAGATTTTATCTCAACCAATTTGGTAGTTGTTATCTTATAAGGTGCCTTAAACTATATTTTTTATCCAAGTATGATGTCAATCAAGAAATTAAAATCAAGTTTAGGTGGTAATCCAAGTAATTCCTATGGAAACACATCTTAAAATTTCATTAGAATGGAATAATATTTGATGGATAGCTCCTTATATTCCTCATCCCTTTCATTGAGCCTTCTTGAGTTGAATTTTAGAAATTTTCCTAAAATTCAACTCTCTTTTCTCACCATAAAGTTGTGTCTGATTTAAAAATCATCTTCATACTCAACCTTCTTTAGATAGCAATCTTCCTTAGCTTTATTCTTTGCAAGCCAATTAACTCCTAAGATCACATCATATGACCCTAATGGTGTAGAATACAGATCCACTATAGTATTTAATTCATGTAACTTGATCTCAACTTCCACCAAACACTTATCAATTTTGACCTTTGACTCATTCCCATACTGTACTTACCAAGTATTTTCCATAACTTCAGCTTTTTTAGACAACTTAGAAATCATTCTAGGAGAAATAAAACATTCTATGACGCCCATGCCAATCAAAATAGAAACTAAATGATCAAATAAAATACTTGATAGTTCAATGGGTGAATCTTGGAACTTAGACTGATGATTATCAATAGATATATGAATTTTCTACTAAAATGTTCCCTGATGAGAAGTAGAACACTTGTTCTTTCCATCTAAATTATCTTGAGTACACTCTCAAATGCATGGTCACCTATAAATATGAAGTAACCTCTAGGTGGTCCTTTCCTATCAAACTAATGGTTTCCCTTAAAATCATTTCCAATTTTCTTGGTCCTCAATCCACTATTGAACTTGGCATTCTAGTTCTGGAAATGGCTCTTGGAATCTCCACTTCTCTGCTTCTAGTTCTTATTTTTAACAATTAGTTTGGAACTTCCAAACTTCTTCTTAAACTTATCTCTAACTTGGGTAAGAGATTTCAAATTTTTCTCATGCTTGACTACCTCCTTGAAGACCTAGTCCATAGTAGATGGACCATGCACATCTACCACACAATAAATTTGGGGTTTTAATCCCATAATGAATTTCCTAATCCTAAACCTCTCATCCACCTGATACTAAGGTACATACTTCAGGATATTGTTGAATTACTCTTAGTATTCATTCACAAAAAGGTCTCCTTGGTTAAGATTCTAAAAATCCATCAAATTTTGATCAAAATATAGCTTTAGAAGTCACCATGACCTAAACAATCTCATAAAATACTCTCAAGTGTTGGTGGTAGAGTCGAGGTTCATCTTGAGCTTCTTATTTACCCAATAAGTTACTAATTAGCTATCAATCTGATATGCTCCCCAAACTAATTTGGTGACTTTAGAGTAATTTTGTACATCAAAATATTTCTTCATCTCTATCAACCATGCATTAACTCCATCTCCCAAAATGGTTCCATCAAACTTGGGTGGATTCACCTTTTTCATATCTTGTCATAACTTTGTAGCTATTTGAGCTCTTGTATATTGTGGCACTTCCTCATGCCTCTACACTTGAGGATTTTCTTGCATAGTAGGATACTCTTCAATTTCTTAGTGAACATTATCCTTAACATGCCTATGCACTTCCTGATCTAAGGCCATGATTTGGTCCTTAGTTTCTTGCATGGTTATGAGGATCTAATCCAACTTTGCAGCTCGCTTAGTGGTGAACTAATTTGGATCAATGGGAGGATTGGTATTTGAGGTACCCTCACCTCTAGTTCTAGTGAACACCATTCTTATTTTTTTATTAATAGGATAATAAGTTTACATTAATGGACACATTAATTCTTATAGTTTGAACCTCATATATGATACCAAAATGTTATAACCCCACTAGGTTTTATTAGAATAAGGTTATTTTTTTATTTTTTTTAAATTAATTACACAGATTCAACTAATAGATTTCATCACAATGAAATCAACAAGAGTGATCTATAACTAAATAAATTATTTTTAGTTAACCTTATAAAGGTCTATAGCTAATCCATTTAACTAATGATCACCATAATGAATATATCAAGAACAAGTATAATGATGAATATACAAATAAAGACTGCATTAATCCATAAAAGTATTGTTACAATTTCAACTACAATTGATAAAATATTATAGCCAACTATTTTATGGTATATATTTATAAAAATTACAATTTAAATAATAATAAATGTCTTAATATTAATATATAATGATACAAAGCTCCATAGAGCATGAGTCTCAACAAACTCATAATATCTAAAAGTAATCTCAAGTGTAGTCTCTAGTGTAGTGATACTTTGGGGAGGGAGAGCATCATCTGAGTGATTTTCCACACCAACCATAGGCCATCAATCCTCCATACTATCTC
>JARHVA010003364.1:1132500-1542500 GCA_037957365.1 Torreya grandis
ACACACACACACACACAGATATATATATTGAATACTCTCTCCACAAGATTTGATAACTTCTAATCACCTCACCCCATATCATTACCCATTCCTCCAACTTTATTTTCTAACAAGTCCATAGGTGCTCTTGGCCTCAAGATTGTATATTCTTCAAATAGACTCCTTGGGTTGGATTTTTTTTGTAAAACTCTCATCCACACGATGATTCTCATGAGATTATTTGGGTAGATTGGAAATCTTATCCTTAGATTAACACCCTCCTCTAGTATCTAAGAGACCTTTATCCTTCTAATGTACAAGCACATGCCTGTAGATGATCAATTCTTCAAACCTGTATCATTTAGATAGGTTTAGTGATGGTGGTGACATCTATAAGGGTTATTATTTGTTGAAGGGATCTTAAATTGGATAATAAGGCATTAGAAGAGTGTGGATGGAGTTTTAATTCTTCACCAATCATGTTTTTAACTATTGAGAACCTCAAAACCTCAAGAATTATGTTTTCCCTAACCTGTAACCTATTCCAATATGAGTTTCCTGATCCTTTAAATGTTCATTCATATCAAGTGGGATGAATAATTATTTATAGGATGAGAATAGGAATCTAAGGTTCTAACCAATCTATAATTTGGATTCTTAAACCCTCACATGCATCTGGATATGCACAACCATGTGTATATTTATGACTGTCACCTTATCACACTATGAACATGCCATCATGAGTTAATTTAAGAAACCATACTAAATTTTGGATTAAAGTGTAATAATATATAAATTATATTTGGGATTGGCATTATTGATATTAACTATTAATAATAATTACAAAATGATTTCATTAATCTAAACCTCTAATTCATCAAAAAACCCACTACCACTAGCCTACAAATTGACCAAACTAAAGATTTATTATCTCCTAATGGCTCACATGTTCCAAGTGAGTTTATAAATTCATGTAGGGTAGATTAATAGACCTCCCATATCCTCTTCCAATGTCATTATTATTTACAATGAGCTCAGAAGTGAAGATATTGAGGTAAACTTAAACCCTATTTAAATGGATGAGACACTATGGCCTCCTAATGATCTTAGAGATTATTCATAAATGAGGGGGAAAAAATATAAGAATGAATGACACAAAATTTAATACTATTGGGGTCCCCTTCTTTTCCCAAAATCTTATGTTCTCGTTCTCTCTCCTTTATTTGTACCAAATAGAAACCTTACTACCTTTTTTGAGCCTCCAAAGAGCATGATGGAGGAAAGAAATGACTTTTTGATCTATCTAGATCTGAAAATCTCTCAAAACCATGGAATTGTTCTTTTGAGTCATAAATTAATCTGTGCATGTTCCTGAACATGATCATTCTCTAACGAACTTGTATGGACTACCTAAAAACCTTCTCTTTTTGTTATGAAAATTGTTCATTCTACTCAAAACCTAATGGAGATGATATGCCAAGTTCCCATAAAGTTTTTAATTGCCATATATATGTAATATGAGGTTTAGACCTCTTTATTCTATGTAAAACTTGTCTTATTAAAACATTCTCATTTTGAACATTGTAATTAATAAAGAAAAAATCTTCAAAAGGATATGAAATGTTAGGAAAGTTGGTTGCCACCCTTTTTGGAAATTTTACAGACTAGGGAGGATATGAAAAAACTTATACATGTGTTAGGTTATTTAAATCAAGCCATATAACTCTTAACACTATTTAACTTACTTGACTAAGCCATAAGGTGATTAGACAACATAAGGTCAAAAATGACATTTACCTTAATTTTATCAAAACAACCTTAAACAATGTTAAAAAAGGATTGAAAAGAACATTTTGAGGACCATTAAAATATATAAGGTAATCATACACAATATCAAAGGGCCTTAGTAAAAAAATTTGAACTATAGGGGTTGATATTTGGCCTAAGGTGCCAAATTATCAACATTTTTGGTGACTCATAGGGGTTGACCTACCTAATGGTCAAGAGGACATATAATTTCTTACATAAAATCCATGAATCAACTAAGATGACCACTTTTTTGAGATGACAACAAACCTTCAAGGACTAGAAACAATATCACACACACAACAAAGACAAGAAACTAAAGAAAGTAAGAAGTAAACACACCACACTTGTGTTAACAAACACATATTAGATATAATACAAGGTCAACCTACCAAAAAAAACTAACTTGGACATATATTCCTCCTCCTAAATCAAAGGGGAATTTTCTTAGATCCTTTTCTCCATGAGATGAGCCAATTTGAAGTACTAGTTGTTGATCATTTTTTATTCATGTTTGACTAGCTCCTTCTTTGACCACCATTATCTTTATCTTGACCTCATATGGATATATGATAGAAAACATGACTCCAATGTAGATATATTCATCTTGATTTTAAATTTTCACCTCAAACTATTGTCTATCTTTGATTATGTGAGAGTTTTCCAATCTAGTTACATCTTGGTTGATAGGGGAAGCAACCAGAACCTCTATTTCTATTGTCTCCTCAAAAATAATATTTTGATCATATTAGAAGGTACCATATTAATTATACCTTTTTGTATCTTTAATTAAACCTCATAAAGATGATCTTCAAGACATATTATCTCACTAGGAACCTCGCATTATTCCTCAACAAATTTATCTTGTTATTTTTGAGGTACTTGCCTATCAAGCTCTTCAAGTTCCTTGTCCATATCCAAGTAGGACTACCTCATATAATTATTACCTTGGATCTATTCTTGAGATGCAATAAGAACAAATTAAATACTTTTCTCCTTAAGAATCTTCTTAATCTATTCACCATGCTCATTGGCCAAGTTGCCAAATCTAGCATTCTCTTGATGAGGTGCAGATGCATCATCTAAAATTGAGCAAAAATTATCTAGGTCTTCCCAAAAGGTAATCTCTTCATGATCAATAAAAAATATATGAACCTCACTTCCACTCATACCATTTTGTTTTGGATCAACATGTTGATCAAGTGCCTCTAACTCTCCAAATTCTAAAACATTAGTTTTACCTTCATTTGAGACCTCCTCCTATTCTATTCCATTATTAAAAGTTATCATGTTGAGTTCTTCAATATCATCTATAGATTCATGGTACAACTACTACTAAGTATAATACAAATCACTTTAAGATATCTTATCTTTAATAATTGATTTATGAGGGTTATTTTCATGACTATCTCCTAGAGGATAAGTTATTTGTATTTCATCCACCTAAAGGTCATGCCATGGTGACTGCTCTACATCATTAAACTTCCCTTTGGGCTTAAAATCTAATTTTTTAGGGTGAATAAGAGTAGCAATAGTGATATCCTCATCATAGGCTCTTGAAGTACCATTTTTAAGGTGTTCTTAGAACCCACTTACAACTACAACATAATCAAACTCTTTAAGGACTATCACATCATCAATGTTATTTATCAAGTTCCCTCTCACATTTGAATTCTCTAATTCTACCTTTAATGTAACTAGATTCTTACAACTTGGATCCTTATGAGTACCAGGTTGATCATGATGTTGTTGAATATATGGAAAAATAAAATTAGTTGAAGACACTACATTCTTCCTTTTCCACTCCTCAATTGCTTTATCAAACTTATGTGTATCTTGATTCTCATGAATCACTACAGTATGAAGGACAAATGGAGAACTTGAAAAACTTGAAATATCTCTTGACCTATCCTCCATATATTCCTCTTCATTTAGATGCTCCTCATATTCCCTTCAAACCACATGTCCTCCTTCAAATAGGGAGATGGTGGGAGGTCAAGAATGTCTAACTAGTGGAGTAAGAACATAAGGCTTTATATATTTCTCTTGAGTGAGTCTAGGGGGTGAGGAGGTACTATGAAATCCTGGGAACATAATTAGCTTGGTACTCATGACTTATTTCCCTCTTTGCATACCTAGACATCCATAAATAACATTAGTTTTAGGAAGGGGTGATGTGATTTGAAATCTTTGGAATCTCTTTGTTTTAACCTCTACAACCTTTCTCTCTTATAGGTTTGGGTTTGACATGAGAGTAGTGTTCCAAGAAGGTTGGCATGGGGTAGTAGGAGGCTTATAATATTGGTTGCATTGAGATTTATACTCCTTCAAAGCCAATAACTCATTCTCAATGATTTGATTCATTCTTTTTATCTCATCCCACTCATTAGAGTAAGTAGGTATAGATTGAAAGGGTGGTTGGGGGGTAAAGAGGGGTAGTACTCTTGATAGTAAGGCTACCAAAGAGGCTGATAGTAAGGTTGATCTTATTTATGACTAAAGTAATGTAGAGGATAAGACTCATTATAATTATGATGTGGATCAATGTAATACTGATATGGTTCATTAGGTTTTTGATAGGGGTCAATATAAGATTGATAAGGCTCATGATGAGGCTGGTACATGTCATAATGCTGATTATAGGGAGGTGTAGAATATAATTTTCCTTCATATCCATCAATTAAACATCATGATGTAAATTATGGACAAAGTTAGATATTAATAAAATATAATTATTACCCCTAAATGATTACCTTACGACACCTTTAACATGGAATTTGAGTGATATTCTATCACTAGAATATTTATAGCTCCTTGAAGTCCCTAAATGATGAGAGTGAGTGATCCAACTTGATTTAATTCTAGTACCACTAGGTGTGTTAGAAACTATTATCAGTTTAGATTGTACATTTGAAGGAGAGGTGTTTCAAAATTTTCTCATCCAATTGATACAATGGGATCACCTCTAGGTGTGGGTAGCCTATTGAGTGATATCGACCTCTAGTTTTGGGGATAGCTCCCTTGATGCATTATCTAAGCTCAATTTCTAAATATAATGACTTGTCATTGAAAAAGGGTATAAATATTTCATGAAATAAAAATAAGCTATGGGAGGTGATAGCATATTGTGTCCACTCTATTTGACCCTTTAAAAACACTTGTGAATAAGACAAGGACTAGTGACTAAAGCACTCTCTCCAAGAGAATCATAAGAATAAAAACATCACATGGAGGATATGTTATGTGGATTAAAATTGAGGATGATGAATTAAAGGCCTATTTTAAGACACTACCAATCATATTCTACATTAATCACAACCACCAACACATTCACACACCATATGACCTATTTAAAACAATCTCCTAACAACTAGGTGAGTACAAGGACCTAAAAATGAAGGTAAAACTCAATAACTTATGCAAATAAACAAGTATAGAACATAATAAGATGTAATACATAATATGAACTAGCCCTTATATTAATTCATAGGTTTATAAGGTACAATTTGGGTAGAGTTTCTTCATACCCAATCGAAGGATGCATACAAAGGATTTTGAGACTCAATTTATAGAATAAGATGATAGAGGGAAAATAGATCAATAAATATCATAAATTATAAACTATACCTCTATTTTTTTATTTTCAAATTAGGACAATTCATGAGACACCACTTTCTATCCCTCTTTAACACATGGTCATGCTAGGTTGATGGTCCTCACGGAGTTGTGGCATAGGCTGGAGGCTAATTAAATATTTATTTGGACTAATTCAAGGTATGATAATTCCAACATGGTCAACCACATATTATATTGGTAGTTATGATGGTCTAATTATGGTCTAGTTGGCCTCTATGAAGCATTTAAATATCCTACCTCTCCTTTTTGCATGTTGACTAGGTCTAAAACTACCCCATCCTCCATGATGACCATGAAATTTTCATTATAAAATAAATTTATAAATTATAAGGATGTTTATATCACTACATTTACTCTTTTATCATCCCCTCTATTCCAAGAAACATCTTCTTTTCTTGACCAAATAGGCATACTAGGAAACTAATCCTAGTTACTCGATATTAGTCACTTGGATGGCCATAAAACTTGCATATAAAATTGAGAATGGGTTATTAAGAATTATTAAATACCAAAAAATATATCATACCATGAATTGTGTCTTTTAGGTAGTTTACACCTCCACTTCTTGTTCATCTAGGTGACTAGGTCATCCTATCTAGTACCTCTAGACTGCTTTTAAGCCTGAGAAGTGCAGATTTAGGTTACAAAGCTTCTTTACACGTGTGAATATTCTAATATATAATTTAATTCAGTTTAAGGACTCTGTCAATACTCCCCAAGTCTAATTTGGTGATCTAACACCACCTTTCATACTCCCAAATAGGATAGAATAGTCTCTTTAGGCCCTTTTTGTATGATCTATACCTTGCACATGTGAGATAGTAGCTTGTTTTGGTGTCCATGAGACTATATATATAAAATTGGCCATTTACAAGTAAAACATTTCCATTTAGATTCATTTATCTCTCTTTCTTTTCCATCGAGCCACTAGGAATGGTTTAGGCAGGTTCAAATATGCACAACTTCTTAACAATTGTTCATAGCCCTTAAGGATTGAAATACAAAAATAATACCAGGATTTTAAGAGAAAAACCTTCATTAAATTATTGTAGTAGATAATAAATCCATGCCTCTTCTCCTTGGTTCTCCCACATGAAGAAAGTGCCTCTTGGGTGAAGAAATCTAAATTCTATGGGGATGAGATAGAAATATTTTCATAAAGAGAAGGAAAACATCCATCTTGGGTTGGAAATACCTAAAATATTTATAGGACATACCTCCCAACATTTTCCCATGGTTTTATTCTTTTTTCACTCTCTAAATTCCTTGCAGACCTCTTATACTCCTACCTAGGGTTTATAAGCTAATAATTTAGTTTGACTATAGGACTTGGTTCTTGGGGTTTACTCTCAAATTTTCTAAGTTCAAAATTATAGATCTTATCTTATAACATTATCATTCACTTATTTGGATCCCATAACCCTTAAAATATTCTAATAAATGCATTTGTAATCAAAATCCATGTAAAATCATGTACCTATCCATTTAGGCCTGCTAGGCCTATCAAGGCCCTTCACTGCTTCAAAGGACCAAACCACTTCAGTGCAAACTAAAAACCTTGAAAAAAAAAGTCGATAGACCTCCTTCCCTCTCTTTCACTCTTCTTCCATGCATGGTACATTACACTTTCCTCTCCTACTTAATGACCTTGCCTATAGGTGTTCTCAATTCTACCTATAGAAAGAGTGCACACATTTTACTCTTGTTTGAAACCTAAGGTTTCTTGGATTGATGGAAACATATTGAACTAGGATTCTCAACTATTCATTAACCTCTAAATATCCTATCTAAACAATCCACAACTTAGATTTATTTTTTTTCTCATGGTTGTAGGTGGTAATTTCCTAGTCCAATACCCATTATTCACCTCAATCTCCCTATGAAACACTAAAAATATTTTAGAATTTAGAATGGGATGCATATGTTTCATATATTTCATGATTTTCAAACAACACATGCACTTCTCTTCAATCCTCCTAAATAGGCTTTTAAATTAGTACTTGAGTCCCTTGGTTGTAGGTGTCTAGTACTAAGCACTCTTTTGTTGTAATTGACTTTCACAAAGCCTCCCATGGACATATATATCTTGAATTATCTCTCCATAATATATTATAAATTATAAGCACCTCATGTCATATCATAACCCATTCCTCCAACCCACTTTTCTAACAAGCCCATAGGTGCTCTTGGCCTCAAGACTACAAATTCTTCAAATGGACTCCTTGGGTTGGGTTCTCATTTAGAAAACTCTCATACACATAAGGATTATCCTGAGATTATTTGGGTAGGTTGAAATTCTACTCAGTAGAATAACTCCCTCCTCTAGTATCTAATATATCTCTATCCTCCTAAAGTACAACTATAAGCTTGTAGATGATCAATTTTTTAAACTTATATCATTTAGAGAGGTCTAGTGATGGTGTTTCCATATATAAGGGTTAGTGTTTAGTGAATGGATATTAAATTATATAATATAGAATTGCAAGAGTGTGTATGGGGTTTGAATTCTTCACCAATCATGTTCTTAATTTTTGAGAACCTCAAAACTTCAAGAATGTTGTTTCCCCTAACCTGTGACATATTCCAATATGAGGTTCCTGATCCTTTGAATGTTCATTCATATTAAGTGGGATGAATAATGATGTATATGAGTGATATAGGCATATGAGGGTCTACCTAGTCTATCATTTGGATTATTTAACCCTCCCATGCATTTGGACATGCAAAACCATGTGTACATTTATGACTGTCACCTCACACTATGAAACATACCATCATGAGTTGATTGAAAAAACCATCCTAAATTTTGAGTTAAAGTGTAAGAATATATAAATATGAGTGTGGATTGACATTATTTATATGAGCTATTAATAACCATGACAAAATGATTTTAGTAATTTGAACGTTGAATTCATCAAAAATACCTACTACCACTAGCCTAAAGATTAACCAAACTAGAGATTTATTATCTCCTGATGGCTCACACATGCCAAGTAAGTTTTTAAAATAATATATGGTGAATTTCTATTCCTATTATATCCCATTCCAATATCATTCTTATTTCTAATGAGCTAAGAAGTGAATATATTGAGGTAAACCTAAACCCTATCTGGATGTATGAGACATTGTGACCTCTTGATGTTCCTAGAAATTATTCATAAAGGAGGGGGAACCAATATGAGAAATAATATAAAAAAATATAATAATAGTATTTTCCCATAATCTACCCAAAATCTTAGGTCATAATTCTCTCTCCTTTATCCATACCAAAAAGAAACCTAACTACCTTTTATGAGCCTCCAAAGAGCTTGATGGAGGAAAGAAATGAGTTTTTGATATCTTTAGATATGAAACTACCTAAAAATCATGAATTTGGGTATGGTAGGCATAAATTATTCCATGCATATTCCTAAACATGATCTTGCTCTAACAAACTTGTATAGACTACCCAAAAACCTTCTCTTTATGCTATGAAAACTGTCCATTCTACTTGAAAACTGATGGAGATTATATGCCAAGTGCCCATAAAGTTTGTAAATTATTATATATATGTGATATGATGAGTAAAACACTTAATTATATGTCAAAACTATAATTTATTACAACATTATCCTTTTGAATATTATAATTAATGAATAAAACATCTTCAAAAGGATATGAAACATTAGAAAAGTTGGTTACCACCCTTTTTGGCACTGGTATGAACAAAAGAGGATATGAAAAAACTTGGAAACATGTTATGTGACTCAAATTTACCCCCTAATCCTCTTAACACTCTTTAACCCACTTGATTATCCCATAAGGTGACTAGACAACATAAGGTCAAAAATGACATTTACTTTAATTTTTTCAAAACAACCTTAAATAATTCTAAGGATTGAAAAGGCCATTTTGAGGACCATGAAAAGATATAAGGTAACCATAAATAATCTTGGAGGGCCTTGGTATAATTTTTTTAGCTATAGGAGTTGATATGTGGCTTGGGAGGCCAAATTATCAATACTACTTATTAAAACTAATCTATTAATGGAAAATTTGGAAGTTTGTTATGTATGATATGTATTTAGGTTTGTTTATTCATGTTATTTTATTCAGATTTACTTATTTAGATTCATTTTATTTAGAACATTTTAGTCTCTAGGATATTTTTGATCTTCAACATTTTGGTCTTCAGGAACACTCTCTTTGGGAGCTTTTTAGTTGGCAACTTTCCTTTGGATATTTTTGTTTGGCACATTCCTTTGTGGTAAATTTAATTTGGAAAGTTTAATTTTTGGAAGTTTTTGGTCTTTGGGAACTTTCTCTTTGGAAAATTTCATTCAAAAGGTTTTGGTTGGGAACTTTACCTTTGGCAACATCTTCCTAAATGACAATCTCCCTGAAGAACACTTGGTTTTCAAGAAACTTCTCTTTGGTAAATTTCATTGAGAGCCTTTCATTTAAGAACTTTATCTTTGGAAATTTTATGATGAATCTTCCTAAATTAATATCTCTGAAGAACATTTTGGTCTTTGGGCTCTTTCAATTAGAACTCTAGGATCAAAATATCACATCATTTAGTGAAAATGCAAAGTTTGACCCCCCAGCTAAATCATAGAGTGGTAAATGTAAAAATAATAAGTAACACCATGACACCCTAAATGAGTAAGCATCTTATGTGGTATGCCCACTAGGACTAGGTGGTCAAGTTCAAATTGAATGAATGTGATGAGATCATAGACATTGGTGATTAATGGAACATGAACTAGAATGAATTTATAAAAATATAAAATTGAGGCCCTAACTGAGTTCAACACATTTCAATTTGATTGATCTTGAGTACACATATCCTTCTACAATTTCAAAATCCCTAGTTGTATCTAAAACAATCTGTAATTTATGCAACAGAGTTCTAGGCCACCATCTTCAATAGCTCAAATCACACTAGCACAAAGACCTATAAATGGTGTCTTCAACCATGACATACAAGGGAGCTCCACCACCATCAAAATTATACATTAAGTAATCCATAGAATAATTAGAAACATTTTTTGATGCAACAATGTTCAAAGGTCTCCATGCCAATTACTTGACACTATGGGAGATCATAGAGAGTGCCAAACCATTCACTTGTGAGGAAGACATCTCTATAGAAGAAAACTAAGTTGAAGCTGACTTACTACCATTCAAATTCCAAGCACTCCACTATGTAGATACTAAGCCAAAATTCATGACATGAATTGACTTGTTGTGAGACTTGTTCTTTGAAGGAAGATTTGTAGGTAGTGGATTTTTATACTATGTCAACAATAAAACCATCATTGCATAAATATAAAGTAATGGATTCATGATGTACTTATGTTTTTACATTCTAAACACTACATTTTATTTACATATTTTGGTTGGTTGAAATAAAAACAAAAATGTGGAATAAGTAGTAAGGAAATGGCTTCTTCCTAGGGAGACCTTCACACTCAAAAAAATAACCAAGATCCCCATGCCCAACACCAAATTTTGGATGAGAATTAATATTGGCATGGTATTATAAAATCAACTATTTGACCACCCAAGAATTCATTTATTTCATTTGGAGTGGGTTCTACTACTTGAACTACTCATCACTTTAGAGCACACTTATCTATTAGGGGAGGCCATCAATGCTCACCTACAGAAAATGCTACTACACAAAGACATGAGGCCTCAAGGTGAGAACTTATACATGATGTCACATATATAGGATGAAATAATGGTTATTATCTAAAGATACAATAGGGATTTATGGAATCCCAGCCTTGAATACATCAAGAATATAATCTATGAATTCTACTCTTTTGTCCACATTTATGAAAATGTGAGGAACATTACTAGAATTGTAGAGGATCTGTATCTAAAAGTTTAGATGGAAACTCATGGCCAACCTCTAACTAGGATATCTAATAGAATTACCAATATACTCATATCTTTTGGGGATTATTGTTTGTACCTATATTATATAGTTATAATGGTTGTTGAACATAAGGTAGACCCCCTTCATCTCCCCAAATTTGTCCTAAACAAAGTTACAGATTAGGAAATTGATTTCTAATTATAGAATGGGATAGATGAGAACTTAAAATAGAAATAAGATTACATTCCATGGATCTCATATCATAATTGGGAAGATGCAATAATCATATATAAGATATTTCAAAGAGGATGGTAATGCAAGGAGGGCTTATGCTTTGGCTATTCTAGCCCACAAGGATTGGGACCACCATAGGAGAGTGCAAAAAAAGGTTCATAATTTGGGCATCCCTTACAAGTATGAACCTTTAGATCATGAATTTTTTTCCTAAATTCAAAATGTGATGTATAATTTGAGGAAAGGGATGAGACTACTGGCCTAAGTGAAAAATTATTGAGGGTAATCCAAACAAATCCCTTCCTTACACTTGGTTAATCCAAATTTAGGATCCCACCACTAAGAGGATGGACATCATCTAATTTATAGAGTGTTAGACCTTTCTATAAACCATGAGACCAAAGCTAGGACCCCCAAAATCCACCTATTATAATGATAGCTTCACAACAAGAGCAAGATCAAAGTGAAGGGGAGACATCACATGTTGTAGTGCAAGAGGAAGAAGAGGCCCCTCAAGTTCAAATTTATACTATTGTTGAGGGAGGTAAATCAAGAACCATTTAAAGAGTCAATTCAAATGCAGGCCATCAATATGTGGATGAGGCCATCAGTATGTGGATGAAAGAGGGAATCATATACCTAGACTCCTATGATGAAGAAGATATGACACCTACTATGGTGGATTCATCAACCATAACCTCTAGTATGACTCTTCCCTCTCCTAACCAATAAGGAACTTCTCCTTAGGATGAGAATACAACACTTTGTTACAAGAGAAAATATAGGGTGGAAAGGCCACAGACTCCATACATAGAGGTAATAAGTACATAGGCATAGCCTTCAATTGAAGATGAGACAATTCATGAGGTGGATGAAGAGGAGTTATAACAAACCAAAGTACTAATATTTCAAGGTTTTAAAGTAAAGTCACCCCTTAGTGGTGACCAATTAGGTAAGGGTGTTTTATTTATTGTTCCCCTAGGCCTTTCTCCTATTATGTCATTACCAATTATTTTTTTTATGCCATTGTCATTTTTCTCTACTTTTAATCATATTTCATCATTACCTACTAGGCCTATTTTCATTATGCAAACCACTACTACAACCATTGATCCTTTAGTATCCACCTTTGCTTCCACAACCACCAGCCAACCCATCACCCAAGTGGTAACTTTTACTCAAATTGGTTCACCACTACCTGCATTAGGAATAATGTAGATCACAATAATGGTGGAAATAACAAGAGATCCCAAGAAGAAGCTAGTTTACATTATTCATGCCATGCCACACTTAGGTAATTTAGATTAGGTTGAGATAATTTGGCCTTAAATGCCTAAGCCAACCACTATGCTTGAGCCTAAAAATGACACACAAATAAAGGCATAGATACGAGATCCATCAAAGCTGACTCATGATAGATTGGGCCAAATAATTAGGAGTGTCAGCTTCTAAGATGCCTAAATTGAAGATAATTGAGCTACCCAATGTGAGATTACTCTTTGACAAATCAACTGGCTTAGTACAAAGTGTAAAGAAGAGGAAGATAGAATATATCAGTGGGTGAGGCCTAATTCTAAAAGAAAGAAGAGATTTAATCTCTTTCAAATAGACAAGGTAGAAAGAAGGGTCAGTCCCCCTACATAAAATACCTTAAGTCCCACATGGAGACCCACACTAAAGCATAGTGGTGATTTACGAGGAATATATCAGGTGAGAAAAGAATTAGAAGAAGAGCTAGAGACTCTTAGAAAACAAAAATAGGTAATATGTGTTCCTTCTAGGATAGATCAAGATGTACAAAGTATGAAATTAAGATTATATGATATTTTTTATACCATTCATTCTTTGAGAGAATAATTGGCTCCACATTCAAACACAATAACAAAATTATTTGAAAATTTCAAGGAAGATGAGAATAGATTAAATTCTTGGTTTTGTATACTCCTAATAAGACATTCAACCATTTAAATTTGATCACTCCCTTAGAGGCATCCAATACATTTAATATAATATTAATAAGGAATTAATAATCCCAGGAATGAGTAAGCACTATTGATGCTCTAGTTACTAAGGTCATAAAACAATAGAAGGATGTAATATAAATCTTGGATGAGCTAGAATTGACATGATCATGAGATAACACTTAAAAGATGGTAGCTTGGGATATTTTTAACCAAATGACACAATAAAATTCAAAAAAATTCAAGAAAATTTACAAGGATTGATTTTAGAGGATATTAAAGTGAAGTTGATTTTAATAGGGAAGAAGGCAACTGAAGTGGAGGTCTTTCAGGTAGGCTTCTGAGCTACCAAGACTGAGCATGTAAGGGTAATATAACAAGAAAATAGGGTGAATAGACCTCCTCTTCTTGATATGAGCTTAATATGGGTGCAACCTGCCAAAGCATACAAACACTATCAAGAGTCTGAGGCTAATAATAAGGGAGTTTCAATGCCATCTACTAGTTTTATAACTCAAACTTCACCTAATATGCTAGTTACGACACCACCATCAACTTCAGTCCCTACCATCTCATCAAGTGCATAGAATCCACCTATCAAATTATCTCTAGTGATAACTCCAATTTAATCTACCACTTTGTCTCTAGTTAAAACTTTAGTTACTACATCTACTATAACCACTAGTTCAACTCTAGTCACCAACTTAATTGTAGTTACAACATCAATTCCAACCACAACCATGATAAGTGTTAAGAAGTATCCTAGGTAGCCTTAGTCAAAAGTTAATTTTGTATAATTTTTCATATATTTATTATTCATGGCTAGTTAATTCTTTTTATATTTATTTTATAATTAAACAAATTGTTTTTCTAGCATGCACATGTTGCATATCTGATGTAATCTATAAATTTATAGCATGCAGTTTTGTATCAAACTAGAACTTATGTTTTAGGTATTTTAATGTAATCCAAATTTTTTATATACTTGGAGGATGAGGAAACCCCTTTCCCAAGTCATTTAAATACATGTAAAACCCTCTTTTCAAGGGGTTGATTTTTTTTATCAATATACAGGAAGAATTCTAGTGATTGATTATCATGCAACTATGTTTGTTCTTTCTTATTCCTTATCTATGTTATTCAAATTTTAGTTTCTTTGTCTATATCATCTAAACAATTCTAAAGTGTGATAATGTTATGAATTAATTTTATTTTTTTAATTGATGAATATTTATCTTAGATGTGCAATATCTATTGAGGATTGGTAAATTTCATTGGTTTAAGAAATTAACATAAATTGAGTTGATAATCTGAGGTGTGTAGGATTATTTCCTTTGGTATAGTCATCTAGGTATGTGTTATAGCTACTCTAAACAACTTTCATGTCTGAAATTTAACCTCTTAGATAAAGGTGTGCAACAGAAACCCTAAGGAGAGAAATATTTAGTTGAGATTAGTAAGATTCCTATACTTTTTTTTCTAGACTACTAATTATGCTTGTTCATGAGTGTGCAATAGCTAAAATCAACAAATATTGGTCTTGGAGATACTTTTCCACCAAATAAAAGTCTTAGAAGTGACCTTTTAGTAACATAGAGCCTTCTTTTATTCCTTACCCTTATTTCCCCTTTCTGAGTTTATTTGAAATCTACCCACCATAGAGTAATTATCCACCCATCCAACTCACTTAGTGTATACTTTCTATTAGATTTCACACATCCATCCACAAACCTAGTTAAATAATCCATAAGCTTAACCTGTTATTCCACTACCTAGTTTTTTTAACCACATACCTACAACTCATTCCCTAGAGTGTAACTTCATTCCATAGAGATCCAAAAATGTTAGTCTACCTCATTCATTCTTCTGGGGTGTGCATAAAACCCACATCAGTAGTACCCATCCTCATTTATGGTTAACAACATGAATACTAGAGTTTAATATGAGCCTTGGGAAAATATTAGAAACATTATGATGATTAAGATAACATTGAGGTCTATTATTATAAGGAAAAAATTGAATCATGTGCATCTTTTAGAATTTGGTAGTGATAGGTAATAACTCATACTGTATATTTTAACAATATGAATTGAGCAATGCTTGAAATTGTGCATTATTGATAATAAATTTTTTATTATTTTGGGATTTTATTACATATATAATGAACAAAAATTAAAAATTAACACAATAAGTAATACTAAAATTTAATGAATTTAACCAAAATGCATTCATTATTACCATGCTTTGGATTAGAAACTTTGGAATTTATGCAACAAGGATTTAGGGATGAAACTAGTCAATAGCATGTTTATTTTTAGGCTCTTATATACACTAATTTGAGTCATAACTAGTGAACATGTTTGTGAAGGTAATAACTATGGAGGAATCCACCATTAATGTAACCTCATTATCTTATCTCTAGGGTGCATTGAGATTAACTTCGTAATGCTAACCGCTTGCTAGTGAACTAAAATAAAGAAATGGTCTAAGTTTCCTATGGCTAAAAAAAAATACATAGATGTTTTTGAAATACCATGAGGTATGTAGAAACTAAAATCCATAGATAGTGTTTTATAATGGCTTGAGCATTAGGGTAGTATCCCTCACACCATATCTCAAGTGCAATTGAAGACTGATTTACCTAGAATGATATCTCCTATGAGTTTTAAAACTAATAAAAATAGTTTTTAGGAAAAAAGAGAAATAAAAAAATTGGAATTTAAAATAAAATTTAAAATCATGGGCTTTAAATTAAAATTTTGAGTTCACCAATATGTTTTACCCTGTTGTATAGAATGCAACAAATTATATTTCATTATAGATGTAAAACAAGAGAATATTTTCTTTGGATAGGTTATTGAGGGTTAAAGGGTCCCACACCCACTTTATTATAAATAAAAATATATAAATACAAAAAACCACAAAAACCTCTCAGAACAAAAATAAGTCTAAGTGGAGAACCCAACCAAACAAAGATAAAACCTAACAATCCACAAGGTTCACCTCCATAAACCAATCATCCAAAAATGGTATTTTTAATTTCCTAGAAAATACCCTCCTTCACCCTTATTGATACAAGATCATAGAGTTTGGGAGTTTTGTTCAGGATCTAAATGCCCCTCTTTTTCTTCACTATGTTCCATTCTTTGTTATTTTTCAAAAATTATATCTCCTTCCTACCAATCCCATAAGTGACAGGTTCATTGAAAGTCTTGTCACCACCCTCCTCCCTCAACTTGTTGATCAACAAGATTCAAAGGGCCAATTTTTTAAGACAAATACTTGGCTTTAATAAATGGAGTGTATGTTGGTAACATGATAAGGTATGAGGTAAGAACATCCTTCCACCATGATGCTAATATATTTCGCTTGGATCTAGGTTAATTAGTAGATAGATGCCCAATATCAAAACACTTTCAAAACCTTAAGGGAATTTATTTAGAATCAAGGTATTGAATCTAATAGTAGTCTTTCATTTTTTGTTTAATTGTGACTAGAAAATTTTGAGAAATATTTTGTGCTACCAAGATCCCATCAAAGGTAGTATGGTGAAAATTAGTGGTGGAGGAACTAAATGCCAAAAGTTCACCTAACACATTTCCAATGCTCAATAAGCACGAAATATCCCAAAAATATATGGTAAATGTCGTAAGTGGACCCACACATGCCTAGTCATTAGCTTCTTTAGAAGAGTATTGAAGGCTAGAAACCAAGGCTTCATGAAAAGTAGATGTTAATACTAGCACCATATTTTATCCCATAAAACCTTATTGTAAACCTTAAAACAATAAAAAACCATAATAAATAACCCCATATAACAAGGAAATATCTAAAGGTTATTATCCATAAGATGTTTCCATTTATTTGAAACCCATTCATGTAGTGTTGGTAGGTTAGGCCAATATTGGTTGAATTTATAGATAAAACCCTTGGAAGTAAATTGGTCTTCTTTTTTAAGTACTTATAGAAGAACCTCATCCCCAAATGAGATATAGGGGATTATACCCATATCCTATAGGGGTTTATTAGACCTATCATCTAATAATACTAGTCTAGATGTAACCTTTACAAAGTATTCCCCCTCATCACCTTGTCTAATCATATAACACTAGTCATGTCTTTCACTTCATATGCCACCTTTCATAAATTATTAGGATTAATTACCAATAATAACTCTATTATAGCTTATAATTATTCCAAATATATTCCTCCTCTCTTCACCACCACCTTATCCTTCATATCCCCTACCTTAATTCTTGTGCTTGGAAACTCAATAGAATGAGCATTGTGGTATGTTAAGACATCCCTTGACAAATGTTAGGAATCACCCTTATAAATCCCTTACTTATCCATCCCCAAAATCCTATCCTAAAACACACCAACATCCTCCTTATTTGTGCTTACCTACCTTGGTTTCACCATGTATATTGTGGCTAACTTTAACACCTTCCCACCTACCTTTGGCCCTAAAACAAATCAACAATCTACCCTAGATCTTAATGAATCTAACAACCAAGTGGAGCTCCAACGTGATTTTTTTCACATGATTTTATTTACTTTTCAACATCATTAGCATATTTTCATCACCCATGATATTTTTATTCTATTTTTTCTTATTGTAACACACTCTTGATAGAAAAATCATATGCTTGAAAGACCATAATGTCTTCACCTACAACCTATGGTGTGGTCATTCAAAAACTTATAGCTTTATCTTTTATGATCTCCATCATAAAAATAGAGAATATTATAACGCTAAAGATATGCAATAATCATTAATTATTATTTTCACAAATCACTAAATATAGAAAATTGTTATTTTTTAAAGCACTATAAAGTGATATACTTAGATTATACACATATTTAAGTTTATTTTTTTAATTTTATATTAATGAGAATATTATTGTAAAAGTTTAAGAAAATGCACATGATCATAAATAAAATATAGGTAGGTCCACTGTAAGTGGACACTAATGTAATTCATTCAATTCAATTTACTTTAGACTTGTCCTAGTTGAATATAATAAATGACTGATAAGAAAATGAAGAGAAATCAAAATTATGTAAATGATATATCAGAGGTAAAAGTAGATAATATTCCTAGACACAATAGCTATAAGTTGATAATAGTGTAGCGTAGTTGAGTTTCTTACTAGACACAATAAGTCTAAGTGGTCTAAGTGGATAATAGTGTAGTGTGATTGAGTTAATTGATGGAGGACTTATTCTAGTTGACTATGATAGAAAAGTGACAAATACACCTTCTATGCCTATGTCTACCAAAGATTTTAATATATCACAACCTATGTTATGCCCCATAAATAAATATTTATTTAAAACCCTAATTGAATTTTATATATTGAAAAATTATAATAAATATAGGAGTGTAATGGGCTCAACTAACAACAATCACCACATTTGATGATTGACCACTACTTACATATCCAATACTCCAAGGAGGGAAATTAAGCTTGAATAATTCTCCTAACTATAGTTAATGTGTAGTTGTGATCCTTTGAATATATGTATGTATCTATAAAATAGATTTGACACTTGAAAATGATGTATTTTTACTTTATTTGGAATGCCCTTGACTTGGACTATGGATGCTCTTTGTGAATGATATTGAATTTGAAGAGTATAAGGTATACTTTCTTAATGTGTAATAGTGTAAATACTTGAGAGGAATTAATGCTAAGTGGGGACAATGATTTAATATTTAAATGTATTTATTGGTGAATTTTTTAATTATTTTATTTAGAAGACCTTAAAAAATGTGTGGGAAGTCCCAAACAGATGTTTTAAAATTTTGAAACTAGTCATTTTTTGGTGAAACGTGTAATTGACCTAAATAGATAGAAGCATTGTGTGTTATTGTATTCCTAGTGTGGACTCATTTATAGGGATCAAGGACAAATTTATTGATCTAGAGATATTCTAAAGGTGATTTTATAAATCTTGATCATTTTACATTATAAGTTCTAAGTAATAGTAATGGAAAACAAAGGGAAAAAACCACATATAGATAAATGGCTTAGAGGAATGGAGAATAAGATACATGTATTTGTGCAAAATCGATGGTTTGGGATGTGTTAAGAATTATAATTTTCAATTACCTATGGCTATATTTATGTTTGTATACAATCTTACTTATGCTATGACATTCTTCTAAGTAGGATATAAAAATCAACTGGTAATCCTTCCTGATCTCAGTGTGATCACATGTTTAAAAGCATATAAAAATCTATCATTTCATACCAATTATCCATGACATTAAGCATATGACCTTGTGTGTGAGGTAGAGAGATAATTTGTGAAGTTATGAGGAATTCACACTATGTTATCTTGTATAAATTAAACCAACACACATTCAAGTAATCATAAATATAATAATTAGAGGGAATGAAAATTCTATTCAATGGGAATCAATAGGAGAAATATATAAATATAAATATTATTGTAACAAGTCTAAAAATATAGGTTTATATGATCATAAGGGGAAATAATTCTTATTATTTTCCTAGACTAAAGGTGTGAATATAATGTGTATGAGAAAGATTAGATATAGAGGACATTATAAATATCATTATGATTGTGTCTATTAGTAACCTCAGGTTAAATGCATATGTTACATATGTAAGGAAATTATAACTATATATAATTACAAAGAGAATGGTAACAAGTCCTTTCGTATTTTTATCATGTGTTGGTTGACCTAATTAGTTAAATGGTTACTCTGATAGATTCCTTAACATGTTGTAAAACTAGTAAGTGTCATCTATAAATCCAAGTAGAGGCATCGTAACAAAAATATCCATACATGGTTCACAATATGGCACTTGCATTATGATAAGTAAAAGAGGCTTTGTGAAAAGTGAAGTGTTGAACAAGAATTTGGTGGTGCATAAATGCTCTATTAGATAGAGGATGTTTTGTGCACAAGTGCCACAATACTTGTGTACATTCATAAGGAATGAAATATTAAAGACTCCAAGATAAGTTTTTAACAAACTATTTAGGTCCACAAATGATAATTTTATGTAGTTGTGTAACTGTACACAAATCACTAATTCCAACTTTCATAAAAAATAATATTGTATTCATAATGTCACCCATTAAGACATGACATTTAATATGCTAAAGATACCCCAATGTTACATCATAATTAAAGCTAATTTAACCTAAAATGTTGCCCTAATGTTACCTCCTATATTCATGTTTTTTAAATATATCCTAACATTACCCTTTATAGACACCTTCCTCGTGCAACTCTAAAACTAATTAAGGGTTCTAGTTTTAATAAGAAAAATCCTATACAAATTTAAGGTGACTTACAAGTGACTTTAGAAGGTGAATTTAAATTTTCTAAAGTTTGTAGTGTTAATTCAAATTTGGGTGTTAATATCCTCACAAATCTCACTATTTTAGAAAGATGTGAGTTTTTTAAAATTATTTTTTGGAAATATATAATGCCTATAGACATTATAAATCAATCTTGAAGTCCTAAAAACCTTTAAACTGACCGCTAGTTTTCTAAAAACATATGTCATTTACAAAATTTACACCCATATAATCTTGTGTTAAATATTGAAATCCAATGACTAAGTACTGACCATATTGGATTTTAAAAAATTATCTTCTAAATGGTAACATCTATAGGTCTACAACTAATTTCAAGAGACCTAGAGTGGTCATAATTTCTTATGTTTAGTATAATTTTTTTTTAAATGTAATAAATATTTAATATAAACTTAAATAATTATTTTAATACATATATAGAAAATACCAACATAATCAACACTTTTTATATGCAATACAAAGGGCATGCACACTTTGCATTACATAAGGAACACTCTCTATGTAATAAATAGGGCTTACACCCATTTCACTTCATAGAAGGGAAGGTGCACTTTATTTTTACTTATTTTTATTTTGTTCATTTACCTATAATTTTTGATTAAAAAGAAGGAATTAGCCCTTTCTATTACATAGGGAACACACCATTTGGCTTGATAATCCAAAATAATTTGAATGTAAGCTTGAAGAGTTTCCTTTAAAGGATGTGTGCCATTTTCAAAATCACTCACACCATTTTTACATCATAAATATTTTTTTCAAAAATGGCACCTATTTGGTCCCCCAACATCTTGCATCCGTCCACATATGGATCATGTTTTCAATTTAGGTTCTTATTACTACATTTTACCTTTGTGTTGGGCCCAACATAGATTTATATTATAATTATTCAATATTCAACATCTTCAAATATATCATTTTATTCCTCAAGATACTCACAAAAACTTCTGCAAACTCATTGATATTTGGTTATTGAGTTTTGATCACCTTGATAGTTATCAAAATAGTTAGATAGCGGTCTCACCATTTTTATACCATTGTTAACCTACTCATGAAAATTTTGGGTCCTTTTTTTATATTTTAACTTTTTACTAATGAAAACAAGATAAAATTAATGCATTATAGATATATACCTTTAAAAATGTAAAAAAAATACTCTTAGATCTGCACTAGTGGCTAAAAGTAGTAAAATTCAAATGAAAATTTCTATATTGATAATTTAAATTGAAAAGAGGCAAATAAGTGATGGAATGATCACACATTATTTTTTTCCAGATTTATAAGTTCAAAATTGGAATATATAAGTCTATATCTATTTATGTTAAAAACCCAAGCATCTGATTGTGTAGGGAAAAGATTGGATCCTATGCCATTCATTCCCTAAACAAGATTGTTGTCCACGTATTTTAACCATTTATCATGTCTTTCTACACCTTACCTATCCCACATTAAATTAAAAATTATCAATTCTTTTGTACTTGTGTGCTAGTGTATGTTTTACATTTGGTATTTATACTTTCTTAATTTGATGGGGGGAAATGTAGAAATGATGTATTCTTTCTGCTCATTAACCTAACTTTATAAAAACTCCCATGCAAAAATTCATGGATCAGGAAACTACTATGGGTGTTGTAACTATATTTACCACATTATATGATTAGAACCATATGTAGAAATGTGTCTTTTGAATAGAATTTTGAGTAAATATTTTGAACCTCCTCTTCCTAGATACATTAAAATGAAACTAAGTGAAATATACCTAAACCTTATTTCAATAAAAGAGGGTGATTTATACATATGACTCTGTTGCAAGTTTATTATATTATATGGAAAGGTGTGACTATAACTTGAATTGTGGAGAAAAATAATTAATACTATATTCTTTTTTCTCTTAGATTTCTCTCTCTCATTCATGTATAAGGACATAAGATGACTTGGTATAAATATGATGCTTTACAATAAATTTCACACATAGGTAAACTTAATAAAAATTCTAAAGGGTCAATAATGGAACATGGATAGTGGAAAAAGTAAAATTTATCCATAAAATGATGAAGGATAAGATCGGTGGGCCAATTGACCTCACCTATTGTAGGATCAATAGGAATAAAAACTTTGTTCCATGAAATATTATAATGTGAGATTCAATTAGCACCATAGGATTGTGTGAAAAAAATCTTGGGGATGAGAATTGATATATTTATAGAATTATTAGATGCATTTGGAAAACTTAAGAATGTAGGATAGGTCATAGAAATAAATAATTATATACAAGTGTGAGAATCATGGAAAAACCTAGGAAAAAACACTTTAGAAAATGGTGTTGTACCAAAATTATGCATATATATAATTATTCTACTTTGATGTGTGTACAATAGTTAATTAATGTGTGCATCAAGCTATATATTGATAAATAATTGAATTAGACACATTAACCTACCTAATAAAGAGTAGAATTATTCAATGATGCTCAAAATACATTCTATTCACATTGAATATTGTAAATATAGTTTTAAATAATTATGAATTTCTAAAAGTAGCCAAAGTTTTAATTAAAAATTTTAATTTTTGAAATTTTAAATTAAAGAAAGCATAATTATTTATTAATGTTTTCTACATTGAACTAAATGTTATAAAAAATGAAAATAATCATCTTATTCTAAATGTTCTAATTAATATGGTTGTTGACAAGTGGTAGATGTAGCCCCCACTTCTTTAGTGTTTTTATGTTCCCTCATAATTATTGATTATGGAAGTAGATAATGTTTCATTCCAAGTAACATTTTCTCAATAATTTCTTTTAAAAAATCACATGTTGACTTTCTCTTAGGCTAAAATTAATAAAAAGTGCTCTAACACAAGCCCCTCTTTGAGGTGAGAGATTAAATAACTTTTGTCTAAAATCATTCATTTCAAAAAAATATATGACAAGCCCTATGTGTAATAAAATTGTATATATCCATTACCATTTAAAATTTTCATAAAATACATGTAATTATTATAAAATAATACATTGAAATATTTATAGTAAGATAGATAGGCAACTAGTCATGTTGTAAGTGTCATGTCACATAAAATATATAACATCATTTACAAATCAATGTCAAATATATAATTATAATGAGTATAAGTTTTGTATATAAGTGTCATATGGAATAAATAAGATAATATCATGCAAGACTCAATGCAAGGGTAAAATATAACCTATATAAAATTAATATATGGTCAACCAACATGCTCTAATGTAGAAAATATGCCCGTATTAGGGCTATTTAAAAAATGAGGAACATGTTACTGCCCAAAATTGCGTGAAGCAATTGAGCCCTTTTCAAGTTTAAATGCCTAAGTCCAACCTGAGCTGAGTGTTAAGGTCTAATTCATTACCCTAAATACTATTTCAAAGTGTTCCTTTGAAAGGTCAAGTTCATGTTCAAGAATTTAGGTGAGTTAACTTGGTCTTTCCTTTATGTATTTCCCTTGGGTATTTTGTATCGGGTATATGCTTATCTTAATTTGGTCTTTACTTAGTACAAATTATTTAGAGTATTTCATAAAATGTGTTCGCGTAGATTGTTCGAAGGCCATATTATTTTAGGGATTTTGTCTACACCAAAAATCCCAAAGGGCTATTTCCTTTGGGTATTTTATCCACACAAAAATCTCGAAGGGCTATTTTCATTATTTCAGGTAAATTTTAAGGACTTATTTATTTTAGCCAAAGTGTATACAAAAAGTTTGAAGGATCATTATGCCTTTATAGAATCTTTGAAGGGTCATTTTACCTTTGAAAAATCCTTGAAGAATCATTTATTTTGGGAATTTTTCCCATATAAAATTCCTGAAGGGCACCTTCAAAAAGTTTGAAGGGTAATTCTAGAGGAAGAAGGAAACTTTCAATAAGTTTGAAGGGCACTTTCAAAGGACCTAAAGCACCATTCCAAAAGGTCCAAAAGAATTAAATTTATTGGCCAAGTCCCATTTTTATCAGGCTAAGTGTTTCACAAAAAATTAGAAGGGCACTTACCCTTCGACAAAAGTGTAGAGGTTTGATTTCTTTAGTAAAGGATATAAGTCCAATTATTGGTATAAAAATGTAGGGTCCAATTATTTTAGACATTTTGTCTATAGTAAAATGTCTAAAAGGCATTTGCCTTTTGAGAATTTTTCCTACAAGAATTTTTTGAAGAGATGTTACAGAGTAAAAGTCCTGAGTAAATTTATCCTAGTAGTGTGACGACCATATGAACATCATTAATAGTCATGCAGATGTCAAAATTAGACTCAATGATCATCCATTATGGGTTAAATTTGATAGTCATGTGGACGTCATTGATGGTCATGTTAATGCCAAATTATGGGCATGCAGACATCAAATTTAAGCCACAATAACTATGTATCAAGGGCTTAAATTTGACTATCATGCAGATGTCATTGATAGTTGCATAGACGTCAAATGATGGATGCATGAAAATCAAATTTAAGTCATGGAAGATGTCAATTAGGGATTGAATTTTATGGTTGTGTTCCATTAAAGATGTTCACATGGATGTCAAATGATGGGCATGTAGACATCAAATTTAAGTCATAGTGGACAACTAATGGCGTTTGAGTAGCCAAATAGAGATCAATGGTCTGTGTTGGATCATGGGTTCAAAGGATTAATGGAGGTTAGAATTCAAGCTGCATTAGGCCTAGAGACACAAGTGTACAAGTAATCCTATCCATGAAAAGGAGCCATTGAATGGAAGTAGTTTCACTTCAAGGTTTTGTGGTAAATTAAGTAATCTTCCATTTGATCCTAGAGGTAGGCTCTATTTAGATTTAGTATAGATATTTTGTTTAATTTATTTCTTGCTCTTTCTTTCATGTTCCTTATTTATATATAGTGCATGTACATTTTTGTTTTCTTTATTTTGTGTTGTTATTTTTATTTTTAATAAGTCTTTTCAAGATAGTCCTCAGCTCAAGTTTTATCCAATCATCAAAGAATGACTTTTAAATTTGGAGTACAGGTGTAAAAAGACTATGGGTCCAAAATGTGAGCTTAATGTTTTTAATTTTAGGGAGACTAGAAAAGATAGATGAATAGACTAATCATTCCCCAAATTATTGAACTTTGTTTGATCTAAGCTTAATTATGATAAGGTTTGCATATGCAAGATGAAAGTTTAAATTATTGAAGCACAATCATGCTTGCTCTTAAACAACATTCATTACCTAGGGTAAAGTTTCTAACCAAAGATGATTGCTTGAAGATCATACACTTGACCAAATCTCAATACCCAACTAAATTGGTTCTTAACCTTTGCTATAAATCTAAAAAATGGTCTATAAAAACAAAAACAAAAATAAGCACTTATTTAAAATTTCAAAAGAAAATTTTTAAGCAAAGGTGATTTGGGTAATCTCCACCAGGGCTATAGACACCTGACTAGTAGTGGAACAAGGCATTAAATGGATCCAAATGCATCTCTATTAGGGATATAAATAGATCAATGCTCAAGCCTTCCCTAAGCTAAAATCATGGTTCTTAATTAATATTCAAAACATGTTATAAGTCAATGTCAATGATTAAAGATATGAAGTCTATAAATTTATCTCTAAATCTCATGGCAAACAATAAGTGGAATCAAAGCACACATACAACACAACTAAGTTTTGATATTTGATCCCAATTTTACGTGTGTGAGGCTTGTTTTAAACATGACTATGTCTTAATAATAGTTCTTGGTCAAGAGGAATGAATAACCTAGTTGTAAATCTGAACCATAATCTCTAAATTTTAAAACATATTGTTATAGTGATTTACTTGATTAGGGTGTTACTAGTGTGTTTGCACATTATCTTTATTTGAAGATCATCCACACCTATTTTGATTGGAATATTTGTGCATGATTCTAGTTTAGATCTTATATTAATTTTCTAACATTGGATATATGAGTTTTAGATTTGCAAGTTTAATGGAGCATCTCCTTGAAAATGGATTATGTCTAGGTTTCATGATTTAATTTCAATAATGGTATTTTACTAACCTTTGGTTTGGAAAAGGCCGATTTGAGTTCATTTTGATCACTGTAAAACCTTGATTCTAATTACCCTGGCCCAAGTCTTTCCATCTAAATTTGAAATTGGTAGGAATATTTTACACTAGAGCATTTTAAAATGCCATGGAATTAGTTAAAATTTTATACTAAGGCTTGGTCGTGTTTATTTACATGATAAAACCCTAGTCTATAAATCCATGCTTGTTCACTTTTAGGTCCCCAGATCCCTTAGCCTATGTTCCTCATGGTCTAAACTAATGCATGGTCCTTTTTATTTGGCAGAGCCTAATTTTATTTCAATCTTAGTCTAAACTTTAGACTAAGGTCTTAATTCATATTTATTAAAATAAATCAAAACCTTGGTTTAAGATTGTAGCCTAAGTATTATATTGTTTTTGAGCTCTGACTTAGTTATATTTTTTTGTATTTGCAGGCACTAATTGCATTTTGACCTAATGGATTACAATCAATGGCTCACGTTTGCTTGGGAAATCAATATCAGATGGTGTGAGTTCAAATTCAAAAGGTCAAGATTGTGGTGCATGATAAGGATCAATCATGTTCCCATTGATCAATACTATGTGGTTAAACATACATCTTCTAATCGATGGGGTGTATTAGGTCAAGGTTTCAAACTGAGCCCAAAGTGAACATGGTGATGACACACATCATAACCATGTTAGATAGAGTATTGAGTAGCCAATGGTATTTGATCTTTTAGATAAAAATCCAACATCACTCATTAATCGAACCTAGCAATATCCAATGGTATGGGATCAAAGGGTCCCTTTTATTTATGTTTTAATTTGGTCTAGGTCTTTACCCTATATTTTCATTGTATTTATAAATACAATGAAACCTTAGGTTAAAACCTTATGATATGTCCTTTTCTATTAAACATGAGACCCCATTTTATTATGTCTTGAGATTAGTCTAAAATTTGGTCTAAAGTTTTATTTATGCTCATTAACATAAATAAGATCTTAGTCCAAAGACGTTATCTTAAAGCTTATATTATTCTTTGGGATTTTAACTTAAACATTTATATTGTTTACAGGAACAAATCATGCACAATCACATGGATTGTAATCTGACAATGCACATTTTATTGGATGAAGAGATCTAATGGCATGAGGGCATGGTTTGAAATTCAATGCATGGTCCCAAGATAAATATTGATCACATTCTTAGAGATCGATAATATGCATTCAAGTGTACACTATCTAATCTATGGTGCATATTAAGTCAAGAATTTTCAACAAAGCCCAGAATGAATGTTGGATCACCTCTTGGCAAGAGCAAATCAGCCTAACAGGACTAATAGAGTAGGAAGTAGAAATCCCATAGAGCTACTAAGTGTCACAATTTTGGTATAAGACTTGTAAAAAACTAATGGCATTTGATCTTTTGGATCAAGATCAATGACATGTGCTTGCTCAAGAGAAAATATCCAACATTGTGAGCCACGACAAACTTTTCAAAGGGCCTAGATTGCATGAGGAAGGGACAAGTATCTAGAATAGAGATGATTAATCAAATTAGTCACTTTTAGAGCCCATAGATGCCCTTAGATCTGATGTAGCATTTCAAATGTCAGTATGTGGCAAGTTTTGGTCTAAAATTTAAATTGACTGGCTCTTTCTTGGTCAAAAAATGAGTCAAAGCATAGAAGAAGGTCCATGACCCATTCTAGAGTGAATATTTCCAATCATGATCATAGATCATTTTTAGTTTTATGTCACAACTAGATCATTCTAGAGCCATCATTGCAAGAATAAGTTGTTTTATGGTGTGTGTAAAAAGGAATTATGTCCAAGAGGCTCCAACTGTGTAGGTAATCATTCACCAGCATCTCCAGGTAGTTGTACATGAGGACAAAGTTTGTTTGGTCCTTGACCATGAATATTCTCCCTCCAGCTTGAATGAAGATATTTCTAGCCATGAAATTAATGAGTTTGTTGAAAATTACCATCATTCATTGAAGAACAGTTAGATCAATGATTCTTTTCTTGAAAATGGATGAAGATCTCAAGCGTGGCATGTAATATTTTCTAGATAGGAGCATCTTAGTGGGACTTGAAATTTTATTTTTCAATATTAAAAATTATAGCTTACAGGTCCATATTTGATAAAGATTAAAAATGTATAAATGGGGGGTTTCTCCTCTATTCAAATGTTTTTTATTGTTGTTGGTCATTACTATTAGTGCTTGCTTTCTCTAAGTTTAGGTTCTAAATTTTTTTTGAGATCAATTATTATGTGTATATCTTATCTCTCTTGATAAGGTCGTTGTAGCTATAAAACCATTAGCAATCTTTGAGAGCATGTTTATATTTGTCCCTTATCTAAAGAGGAAACTCACCATACTTGTCCCCTTGGTAGCATATTGAACAATTGATGTGTGTAAAGTTTCTTTTCACTATTAATGAAAATGTTTGTGGTTCTTTTCTCTTTATTATTGATGAAGTGTAGTAATATGTCTTATAAGTCTTGATGACTAGATATTTTGTTTTCTGTTCATTACTAGTTGTCATCTTGAGCATAGATATAGGTTGTAAATCCCTTTATGTAGTTTAAATTTGAAAATGTGTTATTGAATGACCTTTTAGGGCACCCTAGGTCTACAGTTTTGACAAGAAAAAGTTTCTAAAAAGTTTAGTTGTAGTGTATGCTCTAGGTTTTTAGGGGCCATTTGGTATTTCTCATTAGCTTGTACTTGAGTATTTTCTACATCTTTGCTAAGGATAATGTCATGAACATTGAAAGAGACCTTGTTATTTGAATAGGCCACCAACATGCCACATTCTACTTTTTTTTATATAATCATCTAACTGTCCTACCTCATCCCACCCTATAAATAATACACCCTTTGCATATTATAAGTGTTATTTTCCTTATAAATTCATGATATATTTCATACTTGAAATGTGTTTTTAGTTTGTGTTTTGATTTTTAGAATTATAGTCTTTTATTCGACCCCTATATTTTGAAGATTCTTAAGAATGAAAGTTTTAGTCATATACATATCTATCTTCAGTAGCTTGAATGTGACCTAATGCATTTGTGCATTCTTTGTGATAACCCTTTTAAGGTGGAGTGTGTAATTTTGGTTATGTCTAGGTCATATATGTATCTATTTATGCCAATAATCCCCATGGAGGTTAAATTACATAATATCTCCATATGAGCAAGTTACCCCTTAGTTCCTCTCACCTTAGTTTAGGCAGAGCCAAAATTAGCAAGGCATTGATCATACCCTTTGTCAGTGCCTCTCAATCATATTCTTAATCTAATCCATTCTTGATGTCTAACCCTTCCCTGGCTATAATGACACACTTACAATTTTCTCATCATTATTTGCCATTTTCTTCAAGTGTGCAAGGCCATATTAGATAAATGTATAACTAAGAACCAAAACTCAATTGGCACCATTGTCAATGATAATTATTGTCTCCCATGTTACTAGGGACCCTTATGGAGAGTTTTTATTTTTTAAAGTTCTCTACCTATTATACCAACTTAACTATCTTATCACCTATGTTATCGAGGACTCTTATAGAGAGCTACTATCATGTTTTAAAGTTCATGGCTTATTGTATCAACTTGACTATCTTTGGTTTTTCAAAATCACCACTCAATTGGTATCATTACTGAGGAATCATTCACCCATGTTGTTGAGGACTCTTGTAGAAAGCTAAAACCATAAGTATTTCATCTTATGAAGTTATCTACTATTACTACATTAATCTAACTATCTTGGCTATCAACATCATAATACTCCACTAGGGATGTGCCAAGAAGTTTTAAGGCTTGAAAATTTGAATTTTGTTGAGTTTATTACAAACTGTTAACATTACATGTTGAAAGGTGTTTTTTCCCTTTTGAACATTATTTTAAAAAATTTAGTGACTTTATTTTCTGTCTCATTAAGCTTCAATAATTTTAATTTCAGCATGTATCACAATAGTTTTCAATTATTATATTATAGAAGTTTGATTCTAATGGTGACTTTGACTTTATTTTCTGGTTTTAAGGAAGATTGGTGACTATTATGAATATTATGATAAATTTAAGTTTTGAGTATCTTCTTGTTTTAAAATTAAGGACCAAGATCATTTTTTAGAAGTGACCCATCAAAGAAACTCATCTCTCCTTTGAGTATTCTTCAAAGAAGAAGGAGATAAGTTTGGAAGCCTATTAAAGGATAAGGATTAGCTACTAAGGGTTGTAAAGATTTTGATAATATTGAAATATTCATTGATCCTCTTATTATTGATTACTATCACAATTCTTCTACTGATTCTGAAACACATAGTCTCATTATTTTCCAACTCCTTCTCAACTAGCTGAATCACCTCCTAGGTTTGATCCACTAAGTCCACCTCATTCGGCCTCTCATATCCCTTTGCCATTTATCCTTGAACCTTTTTTTAAACAAATCATGAGGCTTAGATACCAATATGAAAATACACATCCTACATTTTGCATTCCCATATTTAGACCTATCAATTTTGATGAAATGGAATGCTATCCTAATGAATTCCTAAATGAAGTTATGAAATGCCTCCCAAAATTATAAGGGAACAATGTAATGAGTGGTGATCAACATCTGAGGGCCTCTCAAAATCTCATTAAATATTATTAGGTTGATTATGAGGATGTGTTCATTAACTTATTTGTGCACACACTAGAGGAAGATGCTCATGAATGGTTCAATTTTGTTTCCTCTTGATGCATTGATTCATAGGAAGAGATGCAAAATGTTTTTAGAATTTAGTATGGTGCTAAGATTTATCCATGGTTTCACTTAGATGAATTTAAAAATATAAAAAATAATCCTAATGAGTGTGTGTATGAATTTAACATCTGGTTCAACAAGACTATGACATGACTACCCAAAAACATCAGACCTAATGATACAGTGTGCTTGATAAAGTATTGTGATGCCTTTGATAATAAGGCTATGTACTACTTGTGAGATAAGGCTCCCATTAACCTATGGTTAGTTTTTAATATGGAAATATATGTTGAGAACAACATAAAGGTTGTGGGAGAGTCCATGAACAAGTGAGATGATGTGAAGTTGGTCAATCAAAAAAAGACACAACCCATGAAGATATCTAACTTGGAGGAAACTATCAAGAATTTGGCTTCTAGTGTCAAATAAATGTCATAAAAGTTGGCTAAAATTGAAAATGAGGTCCTTCATGTGTTTACCAGTTACAAGAGATCTCCAAATTTGAATCAAGCACCCAGGGGGCCTACTTTCCATAATAGAGATAATGACAAATGGAAGAGGCCTACACATGAAGAAAGGATAGAGATAAACCATAATAGAGGGAATATAAAGGAGGTGCATGATCTTTTAAATGCCAAGGTAAATTATGTGAATTCTAATTTAGACATTTACTGGTATGACAAGTGCTTCCTTCCACACCCTCCATGTGATATTGTTGAACAAGTTGATGAAGATTTAAATGAACCTGAATATGCATTATTTGAATATGAGATTTTTTTGTTCGATTGTCAAAGTCCTCAAAGTGAATCGACTACCTCCATGATGTTGGTTCCTATTTTTACACCTTATACACTCATCCTTACACAATTTGAAGGAAAATGGCAAACAATGATGGAAAACCCACTATAATGTCATTATAGCTAGGTAAGGGTTTTGTATCAAGATTAGACCGAATGTAAAAAATGATGGGAGGCACCTATATAGGGTATGGCTAGCTCCCTTATATTTTTTCTCTACCTAAACCAAGGTGAGAAAACTTATAGGGTAGTTTTCTCATATGAAATAATTTTACAATTCAATCTCCATGGGGTGTTTCAAACTGTTTTCGCTTTTCTACATTTAAAGGGAAGTAAGAAACTAAGATAAATGGTCAGGGGTTAGATGATACCTGGATGAGGTCTATGCACCGTTATCTAGACATTGAGAGAAATCCTCTTTGGTTGTGGAGGATGACACCTGCAAAAGAAAGAAACTTAAATATGAAAACTGTTAGATGGATGTAAGGTGGATTGCCAAGTGATATGCTTGCTCCCAAAAGTGCAAAGACTTCCTTAAGGGATGTCAATCCACTTGTTGATAAAAAATAATGTCAGATAAAGATAATAATGACAGACTAAGCTAGAGAAATACAAATAATGCATACCTGCTATCTGCTATTGGTCTGCCATAGTTGCCGATGTCGGTTAGTCTGCCGATGTCAGTAGGGGCAATGGACTTGGTGGCCGGTGTCAGTCGGGGCAATGGTCTTGGACAGGTCTGGACGGGTTCTTGGTTGATAGAATGGTCTACAAAATGGTCTAAGACTCTGTGTAGGGTGGTAAGATAGTAGATAGAGTCTTTAGGAGGGACTAAGGCAGGGGATATGTTGTCAAAAAAGGGGGTAAGGGTAGGAGAAAGGCCTCTCAGCCTCTCTGAGAAGAAGTTTATTTAGGTCTGGTCTAGTTGAAAGTTAGGGTTTGTTTGGTTGATAATACTTAAAAGTAATGAAAAGAAGCTAATTGCTTATACATTCCAAATACATTTTAAATTACTAAAATAATGAAAAAATGCAGAAGAATACTTACCTCCTTCTTGGTGCAGAGCTAGGGTGTTGGAGATGCTTATCCCTATTGTGTCTATAGCCAGAAGAGCGTTGGTTGAAGTTTGATGATTGATTTTAGAGAGTCCCTATTGATGTCTAGGAGAGCCGAGAGAGAGAGGTCGAAGTCCAGGTGTAAGAGGATTTTTGCATTCAGGGGAAGAGGATCGTTGATTCGGCTTGCAAGTTGGTTTTAAGCAAATGACGTCGATGATCCCACCAACGTTGGTGACTATAAATGACGTCGGCAGCTAGAATAATGGCAAAAGGGCTAAAATTAGCCTTTTTCCCATTCTTCTAACTGCTAGGGTCAATTGGTCATGGGAAAATGGTTCAAGGTGGATTGAATGAGCACGAGAGGTTAATGGGAGGAAGGAAATGGGGTTTAAGTAATTAAGATTTGACATGGGGTGAGGGAGGCATCCAAGGAGAGGTATCTTAGGAAGGGTGAGGTGAGGTGGCAAGGAGGAATTATTAATTTAAAATAGGTATTTTAAATTAATAAAACATAGGTTAGGCATGGTTAAGTTTGAAAGGGACCAAGAAGGAGAATGACAAAGGGTTAGACACGATTTCGATGTCTACATTTGCCCCTTTTTGTCTTGTTGGTTGTTCTAGATGAACTGCAAGACAAAAATAGGAGTAAGTTACCCCAGATATGGGATGAGGTATTCCCCCTTTCAAAGTAGGAGTTGAGGAAAGGGAACCTGGAATCAGGTGCTAATTTGATAGATAGTGGATAGATATGGTGAAGTTTGAGTGTGAACACTACAAAATTTGAGATTACACACATACCACTTCACAAGATGGTCGGGTCAAATTATCGCAAGTCAAAGGTTGAGGAGTGCCAAAATCAAAATAACTGGGCCCCAGCATTTAGTCAAGCTGATTGGGTTAAACGATCCAATTTGTAGCTCCAATGATCATCATGTTCCAAGTATCTTAGGCTCAGGAAGTGCTCTTGGAAACACAAAAAATTCACAAGTAGTGGGGATCAACTTACTCACGATCCAGTACTTTTGAGGGTCAAAATATGGGTTGCAAATAATTTTGGTAACCATTCATGAGGTAGCACACATACAATCAAAACAACTAAGGCAAAGTTGTCTTGGAAATGGTCATGGTCAGAGGAGATAGGTGCGATCTCCATAGGTGATGGTTGAGTCGAGGTTGAGATAGATAGTTGGTCCATTAGATGGATGGACGAAGAAATGGCTGAGCTAACCTTAGAAGACCTCGTGTCACTGAGTGCTACCTACATAGCCCCTATTGGAAGGGCCTCAGGCTAATGTAGTTCTCCCTAAAAGGGAGGAAGGGTCAAAGTGATCAAAAGTTGGTTTAGACAGGTTAGGTCAAATGTTTTGTCCATTAGATAGATGAACAAATGGATATGGCCGAGTTAACCCCAGAAGATGTCATGTCATCTAAGTGCTACCTACATAGCCCCTTGTGTGAAGGGCCTCATGCCGATGTAGTTCTCCCTAGAAGGGAGGAAGAGGGTCAGTTATGGATGTGGTTGGACTAGGTTAAGTCATGGTCAAAGATAAAATAGTTTGTCCATCAGATAGACAAACAAATAGATGTGGCCGAGCTAACCCCAGAAGATGTCATGTCATCTGAGTGCTGCCTACATAGCCCCTATCCTAAGGGCCTTAGGCCAATGTAGTTCTCCCAAAGGGGAGGAAGGGTCAAAGTTATGGATGAGGTTAAGTCATGGTGAAAGGTTGGTTTGGTCAGGTTAGGTCATGGTCAAAGGATGAAGATAATATGGTTTGTCCATCAGATAGATGAACAAACAGATATGGCTGAGCTAACCCCAGAAGACGTCATGTCATCTGAGTGCTGCCTACATAGCCCTTGTGGGAAGGGCCTCAGACCAATGTATTTTAGACAAAGAGTCAAAATGGTTGATGATTGGTTGTGGTCATGGTCAAGGTCATGGTCAAAGGTAGAATGGTTTGTCCGTCAGGTAGATGAACAAATGGATGTGGCCGAGCTAACCCCAAAAGATGTCTTGTCGTTTGAGTGCTGCCTACATAACCCTTGTTGGAAGGGCCTTAAACCAATGTAGTTCAGACTAGGAGTCCAAATGGTTGATGAATTGGTTTGGGTCATGATGATGTTACAGCCTTTTCCATATTGTGGGATGGTGTATTCTGTAACATTGGTTGAGTGGTCTTTCATCCCTAGAAATTTTCCATATTAGTAATGGTGTATGCTAAAAATGAATTGAGATGATTTATGCTTCAGCAAGTAATGGTTTATTCTTGACATAAATTGTGTGGTCAATAGTTTCCATGTGTATTGTTGTCCATAGAAACTATGTGAAATGGACTATGTCATGGCAGTGGTCTGAAAATGTTTGGGTTGGTTTGGGTTTGGTTGGATTAGATAATGATTTGGTTTAATGTGACCAAGGGTATAAGAAGTGAAAGGTGTATTTCTCTTTCATTGATAAGGACCATAATGATGGCATAGATAAGGGTTTTTAGAAACAAAAGCCCCGTTCATGCATTACGTCGTTGACCAGTGATGGTGTTAGAGAGGTACTTGAATCACTTGACGTTAAGTGAGCTCGAAATCCCTTGAGTATGTTGGGGAGATAGGTTTGATTATGTGATATGGAAGGATGGGGGATCCCCTTTTGGCAGGAACAACTTTTCCCCTTTTATAGGTGACCCCGAGAATGACTATAGACAAGTCCATGACTTTAAAGTTGTCAGTCAGTTTTTTTTTTTTTTGAGCAGACTGATCAATGTGGGAAGTCTACGTAGAGATGTCATTTTGCTTTGTGGTCATGTTGTGAAGCTAATCCATGCAGGAAGCTTCTGAGATAGTGCTATTTGTAGCAAGATTTAGGCATAGCCATCCTTCGAGGGAGTGGTCTATATTCTGCTTTGTATGTATGAAAATCTTTGAATAGTTGTCATTCAAGGGAGCAGTCTATCAATTATAGCAATTATGCAGCTGTCCTTCGAGGGAGCAGTCTACATTTATAATTTTATGACCTTTGAATAGGCATCCCAATTTTATATTTATATATTTTTTTTGTTTTTGACTGGACTTTTGGTCATGGACGTGACTATAGAGGTTTAGAGGGTTTCCCTTTTATTAGGACGAAGCATTCATGCTTGACAAAAGGGTTAACTGATGTTTGTAGGGTTAAGGGTTGAGAGGGAATAGGAATGATGGTGATGGAGAGTTTCTCAAGGGATTGAGCTCAATTTAAACATCAAGTGAATAATTACTTGACTAACAGTAGACTGGTCGAAGAGGTAAGGCATAAAGGGGCTCAGGTTCTAATAAGTCCCTGACCCATGCTTGTGCGTCATGATGCAAGGTTCGAGTCAATTAGGAGAAAACTTGCCCCATTTGCTTCATTCCAAATTGGTCACATGTTGGTTGATGATGAAGAAGTTGGTTGATGTTTGGTCAAATGTTTGGTCGAGGCTTGGTTGATGCTTGGTCGAGGCTTGGTCGAGGATTGGTTGATGCTTGGTCGAGGTTTGGTTGATGCTTGGTCGATGCTTGGTCAATTGATGTTTGGTGGAGGTTGATGTTTGGTCAATGGTTATGATAGTTAGGATAGGGTCAAATTCCCCCAATTGCTAGGGAGAATGTTTGACAAATTTAGTGTGAAAAGGTGAGATCCTGATCTGCCAGGTTAGAGGTAGGGATCTTAGAATCACGGATGGTGACAGAGGAAATGGTTGGTAATGATTTGATTAAAGTGGCTAATGGTTGGGGGTCATCAGGCTGGACCTCCATCGATTGTAAGGCTTGGATCAAAGTTTGATGATGCTATGGAGAGTTTTATATGAGATCATACAAAGACATCTTCACAGGGGTCATGTGGTGAGGTTGTTTCACCAAGGAGTCAGGGATTGTCTTTGAGGATGTTGGTTGAGATGTGCCCAAGATAGTAATCTTGGCTTTTGGTTGTGGTTAAGGCTTGGTAGATGGGGATGTCTAAGGGATAGAATCATGTCTTTTCCCTTTATCCTTTTGGGTTGGTGGGTTGGTGTTCAAGTTGACTGTGTTGATTTTGAATAATGGGGTTAAAGGCAGTGGAGGGACCATAGTCTGGTGTTGAGATCCTGATTTAGGTGATGATGTTTGTGAGGCATGTGATGGTGTCAAAGATTTGGCAAAGGGGTAGTCAATAGGATCCTTGATGAGAAGGGTATCCTTTTTTCGATGTTGATGAAAAATAGCTTTAAGAGCACAACAACGCTTAGTGTCATGTCTCGGTGTCTGATGATAGTGAAAAAATTTAGTGTTGTCGAACCAAGATGGTCTTGATCTGAGAGTTGATGAGTGTGAAGGTGAGGAGGTATGACAAGCATGGGATGATGTTGAAAGTTTGTTGATAATATGGTCAAGAAGAAGGGTGTCTTTCTCCAAGCATTGGCGAATGACAACATTGAGGGCATAACAATGCTCAGTGTCATGTCCTGGCGTGAGATGCTATGCACAAAATTTAGTGTCATTGAACCAGGGTGGTTTTGGTCTAAGAGATTGGTATGGTTTAAGAGGTGGAAGACTGATGTGAGAAGACCACAACAATTGTCGTAACAACAAGGCATAAGAACCCACCAATGGGTCTGCATGTTTTGTTGCAGTAAGGGTTGATGACTTTTGTTTTGGAGGCATAGGAGGCATTGGTCATTTTGAAGGAAATATATGTTTAATGGGTAAAGGGGATAATGGAGGCAATTTTCCTCTGTGAGGTGTTGGAGTAGGAAGCACTCCTAATAAGGTGGATGGATGTGGGCCCAAAATAGATGGCAATGATGAAGGTGGGGGAGGAGTTCTCCAGTGTGGTTTAGTGGCCTTTTTTGGTTTGGTTTGAGGGCCACTATTGTGTGAGGCAAGATTAGATATGGGGTGAACACCAAGAGATTTAATTTCTTTTGGCATGGTGGACGCCTGCGTGGGTTTGGGTTCAGATGTGGATGGAGGTGAGTGAGATGTAGCGATCTCAAGCAAAAGTCAAGAGAAAACCATCACTGGGTCTTGCTCGATTGAAGTGGGTGAAGAGACAGGATCTTCTCTTGGTGGAGAAGAAATCAGAGAATGTGACTCCTCAAGAGGATAGAGGGCAGGGATGATGGTGCCTTCTACTTGTGGTTGAGGAGTAGGAAGGGTATGGTCCTCTATTGGTAGGAGGAAGGATGAAGGTGGGGCTAATGGAATTGGTATGGTCGAAGAATCCTCCAATATAAGAGAGGTCATTGGAGAACTAATAAGAGAATAAAGCTCTTCTACTTGTGGAGGAGGTTGGTCAGGGACAAGAGGCAAGACCGTATTGACCGTGTGTATATCATGCTCTTGGGAGCTATTGGCCATGGTCTGGACATTGTTTTGGCTAGGAGGATGGTTAGGAAAATGTTGTTTGAAGATATCGATGTTTTGATTGAGTGGTGTGTTAAGGTTATCCAAAACAAGATCTCCCTTATCTATCATGTCTTGGACAATGTTCTTGAAGGTTCGGCAGTTGTTTATGTCATGGCCTTGGACACGGTGATAGTGACAGAAGTCATTTTCCCTATACCATGTAGGGATGGCTTTTGAAGGGTCAAATTGAGGTGGTCAGACTGAAGGGAGATTGAGGACCCCCTGCTTGACGAGTTTATCCAAAATAGAAGCGTATGACTCTCCTATTGGAGTGTATTGACGCTGTATATACCGTTGTTGGAATTGTTTTGTGATGCTTTGAGAGGTGGAAGGTTGGGATTGGTTAGTTGTTGTTGATGATGGTGATCTAAATACCACAACATTGGCCACTCCCTTGGGTTTAGAGTGGGAAGAAGAAGGTCTAGAAGAAGAAGGGTCATTGGTTTTTGCGTTGTTATTACATAATTTGACCCTATTTTCTTCAATAACACAGAGTTCAAGATTTTGGGCCATGGTGAAAGCTTCGTCAAAAGTGCAGAATGTTTGAACTCGTAAGGTGGATGAGATGTGTGTGGCACATGCTCGAGAGAAGATCTCAATGAGCTCAGGTTGAGGTAAAGGGAAGGAGAGTTGGTTGATTAAGCCTCTCCAACGGGCGACAAAATCGGCTATGGATTCATCGTCAAATTGTTTGATAGAGTATAAGTCCGTGATTGAGACCTTTTTGGTGATATTGATCAAGAAGTGGTCAAGGAAAAGTTGAGCCAGCTGAGTGAATGAAAATATAGAGTGACTGGTAAGGGTGCTATACCAATCGAGGGCAGGGCCAAAAAGCGACATGGGAAACGTGCGTAGTAACAACGCATCGTCATGTGCTATGAGATAAAAAGCATGTCTAAATGCTTGAAAATGTTGCTATGGGTCTTCCTTACTCTGGAAGTGATTAAACTTAGGAAGCTCCCACTAACTGGGATACGGTCAGATTGGGATGGAGGGATGGATGGGTTCGTTGCAAATTTGGTCATATGAAAGGACATTGCTTGAACCAGAAATGGAAGCCTCAAGATTAGACATTTTGTCCATCAGCATCTTGATGAGATCCGCTGATGGATTCGTAGATGGGGTTCCCCCTAGGTTATAAGGTGCTTAGAAGGTGCTAGAAGAGATGTATGACGTAGTCGGTTGCGCTTGTATAGGTGTAACGTATTGATAACTAGTCACAAGGGCTGATGTTGAAGTTAAAGGCAGTTGTGTCATGAAGTTGGAGGGCATGAGTTGACTAGATACTGCCAAATGTGGTTGAATTGTGGCATTGGTAAAAGGGTAGGTTGTCACTCCTGCGTGTATAGGCGCAAGAGTGTGTGGAGTCAAGATAATCAAGTTTTTCAAATGTGACAAACTTGGTTGAATTACGTGTGGTCTAGGGGGTAATGAAACCCCGATGGAGGTCAGTCCAAAAATAGATGGGGAGTCCAAACTTTACGTATTGGCCATGGTCAGGTTAATGGTTGAGGTGATAGTCTAAGTCATAAAAGGCTGGGTAGTGGATGGTGTTGATGTCATCGCCGCTTCACCCGAAAGGTCTCACATTTGGTTTCTTGCAAGATAGTGTTGGAGAGCCTTGACGTTGTGGTCAAGGAGTATCTCAAAGTTTGGGTCCCCTTCGGGGACAATTGAAGTTTGATTGGGAGTTGATTGGATAGGAGAATATTTAGTGTTTGAATTACACTCCATTAGGGGACTTGATATGAAAGGCAAAGGTGGAAGCGGTTGTTGCCTCGCATGGTCAACAAGAGTCTTGGTTTGACTACATGTCAAAACCATTCAAGGAAAAAGGTTTAGGTTTTAGAAACTATGTTTTTCAGTCTCAGAAAACCAGAATGGGTGTTAGACAGCAAGAAAGCTGGGTTTTAAGCTTGCTATTTTGAGAAGAAAAATTGTGACAGTGACTGACGTCAGTTGAAAAACTGATGTTGGTGAAATAGATTGCCGATGTCGGTCAGATAACCGATGTCGGTGAAGAAAGTTTGCCGACGTCGGTGCTAAAACTGATGTTGGTTACTATGTTTTCTAGAAACTCAAAAAATTTGAGGGTTTTTGGAAGAAAGAAGAAAACATCCTCACTAGCTCAAAAAACTAGATAAAGATAGAAAAGAAGATGAAGACAAGCAGATCGTAACGTTAATTCTTAAGAATAATTTTTTTAGAGTCTTGTTGGCTTATGCCTTAGAGTGTGTGTGGGAAGTTGGCTTGTAGAACGGGTCCTAGAAGAAGCAGTCTAAGGTTGGTTTTAGGTTAGTTTCGGTGCTCAAGGTCTGTGTTAGGTTTTGTACGTGGCCTGGTGCTAAGGAGCAAGCTCCCCTCACTTCACGAGCCCAGTGACAAGTTGGTCTCACTTAGCTAGTATATACTTCCCCTAGAGTTTATCCTCTACCAGAGAATAGAGCTGGCTTTCCCCTTGGTAGTGAAGTCCAAGTGGGATTGCTGGGACGGGTAAGGTATCCTCTAGGTGATGAAATCCTAGTCAGACATTATCTCAGGTGTGTTTAGATGTTTGAGTTTGTACAAGTGGTTTGGATGTGTAACATAAGTGGCCTACGCTTTATTCATGATGCATTTTTAATTACTAGATGTGAGAGCTAAGTATGCATTCAGGAAGAAATGAAATGCAATGTATTTTAAGCCCAAATTGAAATGTGTGTTCGTATGCAGACAAGTGAGAAGAGGTTGAAGAGTATGACTTTGACTAGTCTAAGATGCAAGAAAGAAAGAAGGGTTCTTTTTAACTTTGCTAATAGTTTCTTTTGGAAGAGATAGAAGAAAGAGATGTAAGGATAGACCTAATGCACCTATATGAAAAGTTTGTTTTTTGAATAAAAAGTATGAACCCAAGGAAAACTCCTAGGGTCCCATCGGGCATGCCAGAATGTTTCAAACTATTTTCACTTTTCTACATTCAAATGGAAGTAAGAAACTAAGATAAATGGTCAGGGGTTAGATGATACCCAGATGAGGTCTACACACCCTTATCCAGACATTGAGAGAACTCCTCTTTGGCTGTGGAGGATGACACCTGCAGAAGAAAGAAACTTAAACAGGAAAAATGCTAGATGGATGTAAGGTGGACTACCAAGCGATATGCTTGGTCCCAAAAGTGTAAAGACTTCCTTAAGGGATGTCAGTCCACTTGTTGATAAAAAATAATGTCGAATAAAGATAATAATGATAGACTAAGCTAGAGAAATACAAACAATGCGTACCTGTTGTCTATTGTTGGTCTGCCACAGTCACCGATGTTGGTTAGTCTGCCATCGTCAGTTGGTTAAGGTCACCGACGTTGGTTAGTCTGTCGACGTCGGTAGGGGCAATGGGCCTGATGGCCAACGTTAGTTGGGGCAATGGTCTTGGACAGGGCTGGACGGGTTCTTGTTCGATAGAATGGTCTGAGACTCTGTGTAGGGTGGTAAGACAGTAGATAGAGTCTTTAGGAGGGACTAAGGTAGGGGATATGTTGTCAGAAAAGGGGGTAAGGGTAGGAGAAAGGCCTCTCAGCCTCTCTGAGAAGAAGTTTATTTAGGTCTGGTCTAGTTGAAAGTTAGGGTTTGTCTGGTTGATAATACTTAGAAGTAATGAAAAGAAGCTAATTGCTTATACATTCAAAATACATTTTAAAATACTAAAATAATAAAAAAACATAGAAGAATACTTACCTCTTGCTTGGTGCAGAGCCAGAGGTGTTGGAGACGCTTATCCCTATTGTGTTTGTAGCCAAAAGAGCATTGGTTGAAGTCTGATGATTGATTTCAGAGAGTCCCTGTTGATGTCTAGGAGAGTCGAGAGAGAGAGAGAGAGGTCAAAGTCCAGGCGTAAGAGGATTTTTGCATTCGGGGGAAGAGGATCATTGATTCGGCCTACAAGTTGGTTTTAAGCAACTGACATCGGTGATCCAGCTGATGTCAGCTGATTGTAACCAACGTCGGCAGCTAGAATAACGATAAAAAGGCTAAAATTAGCCTTTTGTCCGTTCTTCCAACTACCAGGGTCAATTGGTCATGGGAAAATGGTTCAAGGTGGATTGAATGAGCGCGAGAGGTTAATGGGAGGAAGGAAATGGGGTTTAAGTAATTAAGATTTGGCATGGGGTGAGGGAGGCATCCAAGGAGAGGTATCCTAGGAGGGGTGAGGTGAGGTGGCAAGGAGGAATTATTAATTTAAAATAGGTATTTTAAATTAATAAAACATAGGTTAGGCATGGTTAAGTTTGAAAGGGACCAAGAAGGAGAATAACCAAGGGTTAGACATGATTTCGGTGTCTACATGGGGATTCTTAGCATAAGGGATAAATATGACTAGAGTATAACCAAGTTTACACACTTCACCCATGAAGGTTTGTCACAAAAAATGCATAAATTCTCTATGTCATATACAAGCTATTAAAGATAGATGAGGAGATGATTGAAATATTCATTTTATAAAGTATTCAACAATAGGGGTCAAATAGAAAAATCTAGCAATGGAATTTAAAGCACAAACTATAAACACATTTCAAATATGCAATATCTTATGCATTTACAAGGCAAATAAAATTTTTAGTATGCAATAGGGTGTGTTACTTTTAGGGTAGGATAGGGTAGGACATGTTAGATAATTATAAAATGGAGGGTGGCATGTTGGTGGCTTAATATCATGACAATTATTTCTTAACACAAATGTAAAAAAATTCAAATGTAAGATAATGGTAAACACAAATGATCCTTGAAATCCTAGAACATACACTGAAACTAGAATCTCAAATACTTTCTCCTACTAAATTCATGAACCTAGGGTGCCCTAAAAAGGTTTCAAGCAACACATTTCCAAAGATAATTATAGAAAGGGATTTATAACCTAGGTACATGCTCATAATGACAACTATTAATGAAAATAGACCCAAATATCCAATCAACATAACTTGTAAGACATATTATTGCATTTCATTAATAGGATATAGTAAAGAATCACAAATATTTTGTAGTGACCCAAAAATAAATATTAAAAACATTAACACTTCAAAATTTTGTCATGGGCACAAGCATGGTGAGATTGGTCTTTTGACAAGGAATATATAAACATGATCTCAAATCTTGATAATGGTTGTATATATGTAACCACCTTAGCAAGGGAGACAATATTTACACACAATAATTGATCCGATAAAAATTTCTACAAAACCTTGACTTAGGGAAAATGGATACCTAAAATAGAGACTTTAAACAATAAACAACCAACAACAACCTTATAATAGAGGAAAAATCCATATTTATACATTTTCTAATTTTGGAACTATGGGTTACAACTTGAATAATTATAGGAAAATCAATTAAATCCATCAAGATACTTCCAAATAGAATATGTCCTTTTCCACACCTAAAATCCTCATTCACTTGCAAGAAAAGAATCATTATTACAAATGATTTTACAAGGAATGATGAATATTTGTAACAAACCTTTAATATTTTGACTAAATATGCTGGTGAATTCATGATTTAGATGGTGAAATTCATAGTGAAGGCCCAAAAAACTATTTGTCATCACATGCAACCACTTGGAGATGATCCTAACCACTCACTTGCATAGATGGAGGGAAAAAATCATTTGAAGAGCTAAATTTTTTTTATCCTTATGTGTAACTTATTTGAAAATGATCTCCTATTGATTAATTGTAAATCATGGAAATTTCTAAATAGCAAATCTCTTCTTTGTACATTCCAAATAAATACCCTTACCTTATTATGATTAGAATTGAAAAGCTCCAGCTATGATGAAAATAGAAAGGACCCAAAACTATTTAAAAATATATGCCTTAGAATGGTAGTTAGATGCTCTTCTATATTTTGAATCACTACCACATCCATGAAATAATGTTTAATTTTAGCTTTTAAAACTAAGCTTGCCACATCAGATCCAACTAGGCATTTATGGGACTTAAAAGTGACTAAGTCGATTGATTGGCTCTAATATTGATACTTGTTACTTCTTCATACAATCTAATATTTTTGAAAATTCCACCTTGAATTGCATCATTGTATCATACTTACCTAAGAAAACATGAGCCATAGATCTTTCATGAGATGCCTAACTTATAATTTATATCATAAAGCTATGCCACTTATCATTTATGCATTTTCTCACAAGGTCCTTGACTTTTCAATGTTGGTTATGTAGCATTGGATATGGCTGGGATGAGCAAATTCACTCCATTGGATCATGGTCTGAGGAGTGGGGTATCATTGGATATTGCTTGTTCTTGGACTTGAGGATGTGCTACCTGGTATCCCCATGGGCTTCCTACATCCTACTCTATCATTCGTATTGGGCTAACACATTCTTGCTAAGTGGTGGTCCTACATTCATTTTGTGCTTTGTTGAAAAGTCTTGAATTAATACATGTCATAGATTGGATTTTGTACACTTAAATGCATACCATCAATCTCTAGGAATGTGCTCTATCTTTAAATCATTTCCTATGAGCTCAACATTTGTCACACCTATGCTTGTCCTAGGTTCCTTTTACTATTTATATTTGATCATACACCATCAAATCACTTGTTCCATGAAAATGAGTGTTGTTGGATCTACCTTTATTTGAAAACAAATGGTTACTTCATGGGTTCTAAAATTGACACTCACATGACCATCCTAGAACATTGAATCCCAATGGCTAGTCCCTATAGCTTAAAGTTGATGTATGCATGCCTATCAAAAGACATCTACAAGATCATCATACCTAAAATTTGGAAATTTCTTTGGGGACTTAATTTTGTGGTAATTTTGTCTGAGTATTTTCTTTGACATTCCTATTTGCTTTGGTACTTCTGATTTGGGCTTCTCTTTATCCTTGATACTGATTTGAGCTTTTCTTTGACACACTTTTCATACAATAATTGATTCTTCATCCTTTTGTCTTCATCAGGATAATTATTTTAGACATTTTGTTTGAAACAATTCCCCTAAAGAAAATATTCTTTGTACTTTTGATAAAGGAATTGGACCTCTACAATTTTTTTTAAAGAATTAAGACTTATCTCCTTTTATATTCATTGGGAAAATTATTTCAGACATTTTTTCCCAAATAATTTCCTTGCATAAATTGAACTTGTTACTTTTCCTGAAGAAACATAATTCTTTTAGAATTTTTTCATAGGTAAAATGTCTAAGGGAAATAGGACTTTTGCTTCATAGGAACTTTATCAATAGTACCTTTTGGGCCCTTTAAACATACCCCTCAAAATTTTTGTCAAGGGTACTTGTCTTACATAATTACCCTTCGGCCTTTTGGAATGACCCCTTCACCCTTCAAACTTATCCTTCAATTTTTTTTAAAAGTGCCCTCCAGGAATTTTGTAAAGTTAAAATGACCAAAGGAAATGATCCTTTATAAATTTTACAAAGGAAAAATGACCCTTCTACAATTGTCCTTTAGAAAAAATTTAAGGGCAAAATTCCTAAAGGAAATGACCCTTCAGAAATTTCGTAAAGGAAAAATGACCCTTTGGGTTTTTTGTGAAACACTTAACATGATAAAAAATAAGACATTTAATTCCTTTGAACTTTTGTAGTAGACAAAATGTCTAAAAAATATAATTCTTCAAAAAATTTGTCTAAGACAAAAATATTGAGGACCTATTTTCATTGGATATTGTGCTCTTGTAAAAAAACCCAAAAATGTATAAGGGAAAGACACATTCACCAAGCAAACTAGATTAAGACAGCCAGTTTTTACATGAACATGACCTTCTAAAGGAATGCTTGGAAATAGAAGTTAGACTAAGGACATAGTCATTTCAACTTGAAAAGGACCCAATTACTTTAGTACAATTTTGGGCACTGACATTAGCTCTTGCCTAGGGATGTATACCCCATGTGGGTGTGTAAAGGACCATAGAACACACTACCAGGTGCCAATCCATTGGGTTACGGAGTCAAGACTTAGTAATTTTTAGTAAACATCCATGAAGGCTCCACAAAACATGATAGACTTAAAAAAATAGATAAAGAGGATGTATAAATGAAGACACAATAGAACACAAAGGGAAATTATACAAATAAGGCCCAAAATATAAGGGAAATAAAACAATAAAAAGACAAAGCAGTAAAACACTATATAATATGGTACATAGTTGTAGATGAACTCAATTAAGGAAGTGTTTTAAATGTCTTCCATTGAGAATAATCTCTAGTATTTCACCATCCAGATCTCTCAAAAAGAAAGTATGCTCCCCAATGTAATAGTCAATGGAATAGGAACCCATCCACATGGCATCAAACTTGCCATGTTTTCCTTTCTCCTCATTCTTGCTATCCCAAAGTAGAACCAGATCACATACTTGGAAGGTCCTTAGAGTTACCTTCCTATCAAATATTTTTTTCAACTTTTATTTGAACTGGAGGTGTCTTTCATGAGCTTTTCTTTGAATTTCATTAAGCTCAATAAAATGGTTCATCTTGATTTCATAGTGATGGATCTACTCATCATCGCCTAGTTGTTACATGAGATGATAAGTAGGAAACTATAAATTTATATGTAAAACTACTTGAGATCCATAAACAAGCTCAAAAGGGATTTTGCCTATAGCTCTCTTAGGCATGATCCTATCAGCCCATAAATAAAACTTCAGCTATTCACCCCACTTCTTCTTGTTTGCTTCCAATGTTCATTTCATGATCTTTAAAAAGTTTTTTACTTGATTTTGCTTACCCATTCTCTTGAGAATTTTAATTGGAAACACATGTCAATTCAATCCCATACTCTTTGCATATTGCCACTAATTTTTTTATCTTTGAATCTCATGGCATTATCAACATGTTTCTTGACAAGCACACCAAATCTGTAAATAATTTAATTTAACAAAAAATCCATAACTACCTAGTGTGTTGCTTTCTTTGTAGGGATTTATTTAACCCATTTTGTGAAGTAGTCAGTTGCAACTAGGTTAAATTTGTGTCCAATGCTTTATAAATCAACAATTTATAAAATGAAATCCATTCCCCATTGTCTAAATGGGCCTTCAATTATCATAGGTTGCAAGGGAATAGAACCTGAAGCTTTCATCCTCTTAGCAAAGCACTGGGATTTCTCACACTTTCTAACTATCTGAGCAACATATTTGAATAGTGATGGACACCAATAGCTAGCTCTTATAATTTTATGAGTTGTAACCTTAGGTGTAAAATAGCCACCACATACTTTACTATGGAAGTCTTCAATTAGGATAATAATCTATTATTTGAGCACACATCTTAGGAGAACCTTATCTCGATTCTTCCATGCTAGTCCATCCTCAATCAAGAGGTATTTTTGGGATACAAGCTTAAGATTTTTTTTTTATTCTTGTCTAAGTCAGGGAGACAACTCAGGGTTTGCAAGTGGTAAACAATATCTCTGTACCATAGAGATATGTTAAATTGACTCAAAGAATCATCAACATTAAAAACAATAGTGTTTACCTCAACAACTTGAAAAATGGTCTCAGCCATAAGCCTAAATAAACCCATCCCTCTTACCAACTTGGTAGTCTAGATATCCATGTCATAATCTTATAGCTTGTTGACCCACCTACATCTCTTGTTGGATACTTCAGTTTGAGTTAATATGTTTTTTAGCATGGTGTGCAGGATGTAGGCAATAATATTTAAACTTAGAATATATGGCCTAAATATTTTAATAACCTTAAAAAGAACAAAGGCTTATTTTTCCAAGATGGTGTAGTTTAGTTCAGGACCTTGCATAGATTTTCTAAAGAAAACAATGGGTTGTTCATGACCATCCTCATTCTTTTGCAACAATATTGTATGATGCAAAAGAGAATATTTGGAATGGTTTTGTGTAATCAAGACTAGCCAAAATAGGGGCATACTTTAGAGCTCCCTTGATGTCATTAAATGCTTGCATGACCTTCTCCTCCCATTTGATGGTCTAGTCCTTCAACATGGAAGTAATAGGCAGAGTAATCTCTATAAAATTGGACACAAACCTCCTTATAAAGTTAATTTATCTAAAGAAATACTAAATTCCTTTCTTAGACTATGGGCTATGACCTTTGTCAATGGATTTGACCCTTTCAGGATTAATCATGACACCATCCTTGGACACTATATATCTCAACAACTTAGCCTTTTGTACTCTAAAGTGGTGTTTCTTAGGATTGATAAAAATGCCAAATTCCCTACATCTGATCAACACCTTTCCAAATACTCCAAATTCTCTTCTTTAGTTTTGGAATACATAGTAATGTCATCCTCATACATAGAAATGAAATGGTTAATTATCCCTACAAAAGAGACATTCATATCTTGTTGGAACATTATGATAGCATTCATCAACAAAAATCCACTATCATATATACATACATGCCCTAAGGTATAGTGAATGCAGTCTTGGACATCTTGTATTCCTTCACCATAACCTAGTTGTAACCTATAATCCATCCAATATGGACATATTTTATCTAGTAATGCTCTGTAGTAGGTTCTCCATATTGGGTTGGGGATAATTATCTTTTAAAGAAACTTTGTTCATATTTTTGAAATCCACACACAAGAGGATGTCACCATTTTTATTTTTTAAAGGGAATAGGTTCACCATCCATGATGAATACCTGATGGGTTGAATGATACCACCATTCCTTAGATTTTTTTAATTTATCCCTCATATTTTTGGCCAAGATTGTGTTAATGGGTCTCTATTTCTGCCTGGAAAGCTTGCTATTAGGCTACAATGGGATGATGTGATGGAACAAGTCTTCCCTATATGCTTTTAATTTAGAATAAGACCACGCTAATAAATCCTATTACTTCCTTAATAGCTATGTGTAAGCTTTATTCTTAGTTTCACTTAAGTGAGTACCCAACCAAACTTTTCTTAGATTCTCATGAGAACCCAAATTACACTTAGTCACATCTTTTGAGATAAAGGAGTATCTCAGCTTGACTTTATCCACTTCATCAAAAGATGCTTCTAAATTAACTAGTCCTCTTAGGAGAGAGTTTGTCATTAAATGAATAATGTCTTTCCCAAACAAGGTTTATTTTCCATCGCAAACCTAGATGATGGATTCCAATTCTATGAGATGATCATGGAAATCAACTTCATAGTTTAGAAACCTCTTAATCTATTCATTATCACAAAGACCTACCAATGTTGAATATTATCTAGGAATAAAGGCATAATAAGCACTTTCACTTGATATTTAAAATGAGGGCTCATATTTGCAATGTCAAATTGAGCACCTAGCCCTGCAAGTATGTTAGGTTCTTGGTTGAAACTCCTATCGTGATAACATAAATTAAATGCATCAAAAAATTTAAGAAAATCCCAAAAAAAAATCTGATACTATTTTAACCTCTTTTTTTTGTGGCAAAATCACTATAGACTTGATTTACCACTAACTTGAAATCACCATTGACAATCAAACATTTAACTCCATATTCATAGGCAATCCTTAAACCAAGCAAGAGTGCCTCATACTTAGCGGTATTATTAGTGCACTCAAAAGAAAGATAAAAAGAAAACACATAAAATTTACCATTAGGGTTGTATAAGACAACCCCAACTCCTTTTCCAAGATTGGATCAAGCCCCATCAATTTACACCTTCCAAAATGCATTTTCTTTATCATTTTCAACATTAAGAATAACAAGTTATTCACTAGTATCAACATTCTCAACAAATTTTCCAAGCTTAACATCTATGTACAACACATCATCTAGGGCATGCTTAATATCCTCAATCACATGTATCATCTTTGGTTCTCTATAAAGTATGACATTCTTACCCTCCAAAGGAATGGTGGCATAGGAAAGGTCTATCTACACACTTCCACCCATGCTAGCAACCCATTTGCATGATAGCAACATCCCCCACTTAGACGGGAAATCCACAACTACAATGTCCATGTTTAAGTACTTTCCTAGTTGCACTACCAACTATACCTACAACTCCTTAAATTTTCCAAAAACTGGAACCTCTTGTGAGTCCATGGCATAACACTTACCAAAGGCTGATGTGATTTTAACTCCAAGCTCATTGAGGACACCCAAGGGCATCACATTACAAAAATCTCTAGAATCAAACATGAAATTGTGAAAAATTAGACTATTTATTAATAGGTTCATATAAAATAGATCCACATTCAACTAAATTTATAAAAGTACATTCCTTAGATAGACCTTTTAGGCAGGTTCAACATCCTCTTATGATTCTTCATCTTATTCCAAAGGTGCTTGGGGTAACTCAACTTTATTCATAGTTAACCTTTCACCAAATTCTAAATATTCAAATGACCTCTTCCTATGTTTAGGTATTCTTACTAACTCAACAAGTGGCATAGTGATTTTTATTTGACTAAACACTTGAGCCATATCACACACACTATACTAAGGAAGAGGTACATTTGGTGGAAGGGTAACAACGCATTTAGCTGAAATAAAGTCACTCAAGGTTTGAAGTGGAGTAGGCTATGATGGATCAACATTTTTAACATTAGACTTCAAAGGTTGATTTTGTTTAAGCTCATTATCACCCCTAGAAATACTAGACAATATGGGATTTATCTTGCTCTTAGTAAGAGTACCTCTAGGCTTAGTAACCTGGGACATGGGTGCTATCTTGGAAGCTTTTAGGATTGCTATAGTTTTATTTGCTTCTTTTCTTACATTCTTTGTCTTTGGATTTTCAAGGGCAAAGTGTTGAGAAGTAGTACCTGGTTTCCTACTTCTCAAGTTGTATTCCTTGTTTTAGGTAGTTCTTGCATTAATTAACAACTTTTTGTCCTCAATTAATGAAATTCCCCTAGGATACTTCCTAATCATCATAGACCATAAAAGATCAAAATCATATATGGGTAATCCATATGCTTGTGCCACATTAACATCACAAGCAAAGTCAAAATTTGGGACACTTTCCATTTTGATAGTACTCCAAACCAAATCAACCATATTATCATTTAGCAATTCTATGGAGGTAGGCAATTCAATTTGAGGTCTTTAATAATTAAACATAAAAATATCATAGTCAGATGATGCATATTCAATTTCATCTGGATCTCCATCAAGTTGTTCATTAGTATCACACAAAGGGTGTGGAAGGAAACACATGCCACACCAATTAATGTCTAAATCAGAATTCATAGCATTTACCTTGGTATTTAAAGGATTAGGCACCTCCTTTTTAGACCCTCTATTCTAGTTTCTATCTATCTTTTCTTCATATGCAGACCTCTTCCCTAAATCATTATCTCTATGGTGGAAGGTAGACCCCTTTGTGCTTGATTAAAATTTGGAACCCAACCATAGCTGGTAGACACTTGAGGGACCCCCTTTTTAGCTTTAACCAACTTGTATGACATTTATTTGATAACAGAGGCAAAAGTTTTGATAGTTTCCTCCAAGTTAGATATATTCATGGGCTATGTCTTTTCCAAATTGACCAGATTCACATCATCTTACTTTTTCATGGGATTTTCCATAGCCTTTATGTTATTCTCAAATTTTATGGCCATATTGATTGCTAACCATAGGTTAGTGGGAGCCTTATCCCTCAACAAATATGTAGTATTATTATCAAAATCATTGCAATACTTTATCAAGCACATTGTATCACTAAGCTTGATGTTTCTGGGTAACTGTATCATAGTCTTGTTGAACCTCATGTTAAATTCCTGCACACACTCATTAGGATTCTTTTTTATTTTCTCAAATTTAGCCAAGATAAACCTTGGATCAATGCTAGCACCATATTGAATTCTAAAAAAAATTTGCATCTCTTCCCTTGAACCAATGCATCCAATAGGAAGGGAATTAAACCATTCATGAGCATCTTCTTCTAGTTTATGTAAAAATAACTTAATGCACAAAGCCTCATACTCAACCTCATAATCTTTAATAATATTTTGAAAGTCCCTCAGATGCTAATCATCACTCATTGCATTATTCCATTGGAATTTTGGGAGGTATTTCCTAACTTCATTTGGGACTTCATTAACATAACCTTCCATTTCATCAAAATTGATAGGTCTAAATATAGGAATTTGGAATGAAATATGTGTATTCCTATCTTTGTCCTTATGATTCATGATTGGTTTAATATGAGTTCAAGCACAAATGGTAAAAGGATATGAGGGACTAAATGAGGTGGACTTGGTGGATCAGACTTAGAAGGGGATTTAACTGGTTGGGAAGGAGTTAGAAAATAAATGGGATTATGTATTTTAGAATCAGTAGAATAGCTTTGATAATCCTCAATAATGGGAGGATCAATAAAAATTTCAAGATTATCAGGATCTTGATGTTCCTTAGAAACTGAACTCTACCCTTCAATAGGCCTCCAAACTTGTTCCCTTCTTCTTTGAGGAATACTCAAAGGAGAGACAAGTTTATTTGAAGGGTCACTTTTGAAAGATGATCTCAATCCTTCCAATTTTGAAAACAAGAAGACACTCAAAATTGAAAGTTAACACAAATTAAGAATAGGCACCAATCTTTCTTGAAACTAGAAAACAAAGTCAAGGTCACCATTAGAATCCAACTTCTAAAATATAATAATTGATAAACTATTGTGATATATGATGAAATTAGACTTGTTGAATCTTTATGAAATAGGAAACAAATATACTAAAATTATGAAAATAATGTTCAATATAGACAAAACACATTTTAACATGCAATATTAATAATTATTTACAATAGACTTAGCAAAAGTTGAGTTATCAAACCATAAAACTTCTTTAACACATCCCTAGTGGAGTGTTGTGATGTTAATAGCCAAGATAGTTAGATCAATGTAGTAATAATAGATAACTTCACAAGATAAAAGACTCATGGCTCTCTACAAGAATTCTTGAAAACACAAGTGACTAGAAGTTTAGTTTAGTCCTCAATAATGGTGCCATAAGAGTGTTGATTCCTAGTTATACACCTCGTATACTTGAGCTTGCATAATTTGAAGGAAAATATCATTTAATGATGGAAAACCCACTAGAATGTCATTGTATTTAGGGAAGGTTTTTGCATCAACATTATACCAAATGTATAAAATGACTGGGAGGCACCTAAAAAGGGTATGGTTAGCTTCCTAGTGCTTTTGTCTTTGCTTGAACCAAAGTGAGAGAACCTATAGGGTAGCTTGCTCACATGGAAGGATTTTGAAATTCAATCTCCATGGGGATTCTTGACAGAAGGGATAAATATGACCAAAGCATAACCAAGTTTGCACACTTCTCCCATAAAGTGTTATCACAAAAAATTTACAAATTCTCTATGTCATACATAAGCTACTAAATATAGATGAGGGGATGACTGCAATCTTCATTCTATAAAATATTCAATAATAGGGGTCAAATGGAAAACTATAGCACTAGAATTTAAAGCACAAACTACAAACACATTTCTAATATGCAATATCTTATGCATTTTCGAGGTAATTAAAAATTATAGTATGCAAAAAGGTGTGTTATTTCTAGGGTAAGATAGAGTAAGACAAGTTAGATAATTATAAAATGGAGGGTGGCATGATGGTGGCTTCCAAATAGCAGGATGTTTGGAAAAATCTCATGATAATTATTTCTTACCAAAGATGTAGAAAAATCCAAATACAAAATAATGGTAAACACTAATTGATCCCTAAAATCCTAGAACATACACTAAAACTAAAATCTCAAATACTTTTTCCTACTAAATTCATGAACCCAGGGTGCCCTTAAAAGGTATTAAACAACACATTTCCAAAGATAACTATAGAAAGGGATTTGTAACCTAGGTGCATGGTTAGAATGACAATGATTAATGAACATATACCAAATATCTAATCAGTATAACATATACGGCATATTATTACATTTCATTAACAAGATATAGTAAAGAATCACAAATATTTTTTAGTGACATGAAAAGAAATATTACAAACATCAACACTTCAAAATTTTACCATGGGGACCAACATGATGATATTTCTCTTTTGACAAGGGAGACATAAAAATTCTCTCAAATCTTGTTAATGTCTATACGTTTGAAACCACCTTAGCAAGGGAGACAAGATTTACACACAATAATTGATCCTAGAAATTTTTTTGTAGAACCTAGAATTAGGGAAAATGAACACCTAAAATAGTGACCTACAACAACCAATAGCCAAGAACAACCTTAGAATAGAGGACAAAGCCCCTATTTATACATTTTCTAATTTTAAAACTGTGGGTCACAACTTGAAAATTTTTAGAATAAACCTTCAAGTCCATCAAGATACTTCCAACTATAATATTCCCTGTGCCACACTTAAAATTCTCATCCACTTGAAAGAAAGGAATCATTATTATAAATGCATTTGTAAGGAATGATGAATATTTACAACAAACCTTTAATATTTTGATGAAATAAGCTAGTGAATTCATGACTTAGATGGTGAACTTCATAGTGGAGGATTGAATGACTATTTGTCATCACATGTAACCGCTTGTAAATGCTCTTGACCTCTCACTTGCATAGCTAGAGGGAGAAAATCATTTGAAGAGCCAAACAGATTTTGTCCTTATGTGTAACTTATTTGGAAATGATCTCCTATTGATCAATTGTAAATCATGGACATTTCTAGATAGGAAATATCTTCTTTATGCATGCCAAGGAAATCCCCTAACCTTGTGATGATTAGAATTAGAAAGCTCTAGTTGTGATGAAAATAGAAAAGATCTATGGCCATTTAAGAAGATATGCCTTGGAATGGTAGTTAGATGTTCTTATGTGCTTTGAATATTTCCACATCCATGAAATAACTATCAATTTTAGTTTTTAAACCTAAGCTTTCCATATACTAACAATTTGGTACACCACATCAGATCCAATTGGGGATTTTTGGAGCTTAAGAGTGACTAAGTTGATTGATTAGCTCCAACTTGGACACTTATAACTTCTTCATGTAATTTAAGCCTTTTCAAAAGTTTTCCTCAATTCACATCATTGGATCATCCTTGCTCAATCAAATCCAAACTATAGATCTTGCATGAGATGCATGAGTCCTAATTTGTGGCATGTAGTTATGCCACTTGTCAATTTTGTGTTTGTGTTTTCTTATTTTTTGGAATATAGTTTTTAGATCCTAAATAATAAGGATCTAGAATAATAGGAAAAACATATCTTAATAGGGAAAAATATATATTTTAGTAGGTAGTTATGGAAGATAAATATAAATAAACTTATCTATTTTTGGACTAAAATAAAGGATATTGAGGATATAAATGGAGGAGCATGACTAAGACACTATCAAGAATCTAAATTTGGCATCTATTTTTTGATTGGATAAGAGAATTGAAAATAGGTCACCCTGGTGTTTAGTGCTATAGTCCTTCTTAATGTTGTTATCCTAAATATCTAAGCTTTCTGGGTTTTGTTTGCCTAGTTAATATGAGCCTACGTACCAAATTTAGGGGGTGAAAGTCACTAGAAAGTGTTATAGGTATATTTTAACACTCAATACCTGTATTCATCTACACACTTGTAAATAATGAATAGATCAAAAGCAAAAGGGGGGGGGGAACTAGGTTAGGGGAAGAATGATCTCATAATCAATAACCTTTGATGTTCTAATTGTTACCTACATGAACCCTCAAGATAGGGTCTTAGATCTAATGTAGTTCTCCCTCAGAGAACATGCATAATCAATACACACAATAGATGCAAGAATGAATTTTTCCTAGGCCCTTCCTTGATGAAGCATGCAAGTCTGTGTGATGTAGAGAAGTTGAGCTATACTATTGATTGATTTTTATTATGTCTAATGTGCCAAAGTAGTAAGTGTTAGATATAAAATGCCTTATATATCCCTTTATATAGGAGACTCATTATTTTTAATATTAGAGTTTTAGTTACATTTTTCCAACATTAGAAAACTTAGGAATGAAGAAAAGAAAGGGGTAAGACTCATCTAGTAGGAGAAACTTACCATTGGAATCAAATTTGCACTTGGACAATAGTGCTAGAAACTGGACACCCTAGGTTTTAGTGATATAGTCTTATTTGGGAACTATTGTTAAGAGGGTCTAGGACTTAGGGGGATGGAATAATCCTAGATAGAGTGACCCAAGATAGTAAGGGTTAATTTTTAAAGGTTAAAAATGACTAGGAATGGTCAACTAGATGTCTAGGGTATAAAACAAGACTAAGGGACATTAGACAAAAAAGACGTGGCTAGATGTGAATAAGAATCATATTCTCCAGTCAAAGTCTCCTATGAAAGGACTATGAAAAAACATGATATGTGTGGTTTTTTGACCAATTTAGGATGTATACATTTGACCCATTTTAATCTAGTGATGCAATGAAATGAAGTATTAGAGTAAAATAAAAAAATATGTGTACCTAAACTTACTAGTATGGAGATAAGTGTACTAAAAAAAAGGATCTAACTTCTTGGCCAGGCAAGTGGTTGTAGAAATAAATAATGCTTGGAGAAAGAAGGAATCCTTATAGTATATTCCCAATGTAATGAATATAAATAATGCTTGGAGAAATAAGGAATCCCTATAATAGATGCCTTTTGTAATGAATCTAAATATAGCCTAGAGAAAGAAAGAATCCCTATAATGGATACCCCCTATACTAAATCTAAATGAGAAATGAGAAATGCTCAGAATTCCCAAAACCAATGTATGGCCTTTGTTCAACATAAGCTCATGTAATCTAGAATGTGTGTATAGAATCTATATGTTGTGAAGAGCAAGCTCTGTCATGCCCCCACTTTGAATAATATGAACTAGAAATGAGAAGTTATCAGAGGTCCAAAATCATTGTCTATCCTCTATCCTATACAAAATCTTGGATCAAGGTAGTGATATGGACCAATCACTATAGATGATCATATGGTCCAACTTGGTGATAAAATAGGTATGCCTGGGTGTAATCTAAAAACTCTAGTAGATGTGTAAGAAGAAATTGGCATGTCTTGCCATTCCATTATATATAATCCTAGATATTGAAGAACATGATCATATATGTCATGCCCCTAAATATAGTATGTGAGTGATACATCTATATATTTTAGAATCTATATAACCATATGTGCCATGATCTATCATGCCATGTCCCATGTGTAAAATTGGAGATCAAAACAATGTGCTCTGCACTATGCCTATAATCTCCTATTTGGTCATGTAATTGTGTCATGTTATATGAAGCTATATGTATGAGATGTGTAGTGATGTGAAAGCCCCAAAATTTGGTATATGGTCTGAATCTATATAGAATTCCCTATGAATCCATATGATCTTAAACACTATATCTAAATAGTCTATGTATTTATAAACTGAAGGTATATCCCTCTAAATGTCCTGAGTAATGCTAAGTGATCCAATGTAATCTAAATCACAATATAATCTTGAACAATTTGAGATGAGTGATGATTAAGTAACCCATATATTCTAAACCAATATATAATCTTGACAAATTTATACTGAGTAATGTTGATAATCTAGATTTTAGAGGTGTAAAAACCATGTTGAGTGACCCATGTAGTCTGAATCACTATATTTTTTGACTGATTTGAGTTGAATCTAATAACATAAATACTAAAGGTGTGAGAATCAAAGTATATTTACCTATAGGAGTGGGTAGGGATACTAGGTAATTTTTAGAGATAGTAAGAGTTATGCCCCCTTTTGGGTAGAGGGATGAGATCTGTGATAGAGGAGGTTGAGCTAGAAGTGATGATTAGTGGCTTATGAATAGTAATAAGGTTGGTATAGTTTGAATTTATTGAGAAGTTATTTATTTGATTGGTGAGATTTGAACTATTGGGATTGGAATGTGTCTTTGATTGGTTAGGATCAAAGCTTGTATTTAGGCATAGTAGAGATGTAAAAATGTTCGTGTCCTGATAATAAAATGAGGTGGTAATAGCTCAAATGGATTGAAAATTTGATTGATCAATTAAATTAGGTTATTTGAATGTTTTGAATCAATATTTTGATTAATAAGTACCAATTTGTATATTAGGGTACAAAATAAGTATAAGTATGTGTGTATGCTATAGTAGGAAAATGACATAATGAGAGAGTAAGGGTTGTCTGATGTTGAAGGTATCATCATTATGATTCCATGGAACCAAATGGTTTGTAAAATAGAGCTGCGAGGCTCTAGTAATGGGAAAAATAGTGTTTTTATTTTTAAATAGGAAAGTTGGTTGATATAAGAATTTTGATTTAACTTTGGGTTCATTTGTGCAATGATTAGTTTGAGATATTGGAGCTTTGGAGTGAAAAATGCCTAGGAGATAAGCAGCTTTTGTGACTCATTTTGAGTAGTTGACAACCTAGATTCAGGCCAACAAAGAGATTAGCCTGGTTAATAAGCTTAACACTTGATTTTTACCTATTTAAAATCTTGTTTTAGATTTTTTTTATCTATTTTAATTAGTCTAGGAATGTTTTTACTAGTTCCAACACTCTTGTCCTAGAGTCAACACTATTATCCAAGATGTAGTACTGCTATCCAAGTTTCAACGCTAGTGTCCTTCTATAGCACTATTGTCTATTATGGATTTTTTTTCAATTTTTGAGTTGTTATTACTTTTATACTTCTTAGATATTTTTCTTGGCATGGTTTTCTAACATATAGTTTATTTTCTAGTGTTTTTAGGGTGAGGTGTGGATGAGAGAGTTCCATAGAGGTTAGGTGATGGAGACACTAAGGATGTTACCATTCTCTATTGATGAGCATGCCATTATGGATAGGGCAGGGTTGGGTCATGTATGTGACCTAGGCATAGTACAATGGGATAAGACTTAATTACTACCTTATGTGAGAGGTAAAATTATGATACTCATACATTCTAGCTTCCTATTGGAGAGATCACTATTTCTCTAGAGGATGTATACTACATTTTGCATTTGCCAATTAGTGGGAAATGAGTGACACTATAGGATGACATGGGTGCTGATGCCATTGATCATGCATCCTTTTATTTTTCTAGTGGGCCTTCAATTGCACATTAGAGAGGTAGTGATAGTGATGTATTCCTCTCAGCTATTGTGTATTCAAGTGTTCCATGCCTATTGAAGTAGTTAGTTGTATTATTGGATTCATTTATTGTAGTAGATGACAATGAAGTGTCTATTACTTATAGGATGCATAGTGATGAGGCCAAGATATGCCCAATAAATGTATAATAAATGACCTCATCTTAATATCTCTTTCTATTAAGTTTGATTGAATTTTGTAACTTTTATTTTTATCTAAGATGAGTTAGGATGTGATTATCCATCTTTTGTTGATTGTGATTCTAATGTTTTAAAAGCCCTATAATTCCTAACAAGTGTGTTGGAAAATTCTAGTTTTGAAATAAAACAGGTCATCATCAAGCTAAAGAACAAATATGAAGTGGATTTCATGTTTTTGGAAGCATTGGACTCAATTCTGATTAGTTTCAGAACTTGCAGAATCTGTTCTAGAATCATCACAATTAGTTTTGAAACCTACAAAATCTATTTCAGAACCATCACAGTTAGTTCCAAAACTCCACCATACTATTTCAAGTTGTCACATTTTTGGACTTAGATCCAGAACTTTATATTTAGCTCTGGTACTCTTTCAAATAAGCTCTAGAACTTTTGTGGCTAAAAATGGTATTGATGAGGATCTATTCCAAACGGCTGGTGATCTATCAAGATCAATGATCCCATTAAATTAGGAACAAATTCCTAATTTTTTAAACTGATAGAATCAAAACAATAATCACACAGTTGGACATCCAACCACATCTTGATTTAGCATCTATTCCAAGCATGATTTAGTTCCATTGTATCTATGAAATAGTTACAGCCATCAAAGCATCTATATATGCAAACCTGGAAATTTAGTAAAAATATATATAGATAGAGATATAGAATAATAGAGAAAATGGATAGCTTAGTACATTTGTAATACATAACATTTTATCAATGAAATAGCCATTCCTATTTTGAAAGCAAATTGAATTGTTCAAATCTTGTTCTAGGCGGAGCAAGGGCCCACTCCTCCAAAGAACCAAGATCTTCATTTTGTTGGTATTTATCTTTCTATTCACAAAAGTAAATAGGTAACTTTGTTAAATTTATAAATGCTTCCAACTCTTTAAAGTTAAGATTTGTTGTAAAGTTGTTCTTATAGGTGTTTTAGATTAAATTTTCATTTTTGCAATGTGTGCTTATTTCCAGCAATCAATTTCATTCCTACAACATGTGTTTGTTTCTAGCAATCAATTTTATTCCTGCAACATGTATTTATTTCCAGCAATCAATTTCATTTCTGCAATGTGTGTTTATTTCTAGCAATCAATTTTATTTCTACAACATATGTTTATTTCCAGCAATCAATTTCATTTCTACAACGTGTGTTTATTTCCAACAGATTTGCTTAGTTTGATTCCAATAAGGTTTTGATCAAGAAATCATTAATACATTAAAAACCCCCCAAAACAAAAATATACAAATATCCATTCAATTACTAAATCATTACGATTCCTCTTGTTGCATATAGATTTAGACACAGCCCTAGTTAAATATGACATCAATAGAAAGTTAATTAAATGAAGGGAATGATGACACCCAACATTTTTGGCACCGTTGCTAGGGAACACTAGTTGGAATTTTCTAATTAGGTGTCAATAAGAGAAACAATCATTCATTTAGTAATTAAAGAGATTTTCCCTAATTTATGAGTAGACCACGAGATTCTAAGGGAATATTTCTCCCCAAAATATCTGAACAAGAAATTCCATCATCCTCTAGTTTAAGAAAGGGTGTTGAGCAAGAATTGGAGGCACCATTATCTCCTACAAGACAAGAAGCAAAATTTCCATCTTTGGAATTTTTGGATCAGTCACCAGAACCAAGTAAAACCTTTGAAAGGAGGATTATTTCTCAAGATCCATTGAGGGAATGTTTTGATTCTCAATTGAGTAGTCAACCCCTACTCTTGACTTTTCACCATCCCCAAAATAGACCACATACCACATTGATTGGGAGAAAGGATTAGAAAATACCAGAGAGATGGAACACGAAGCTAGAAGAGAACCTGAGGGAACCTTTACCTATCCCATTCATATCAAGGATGATGAAACCACTATGAAAAACATTTCACCTGCACACTTTCCCATATTTAGAGGAATGTCATCTGAGGATCTTGACCAATTTTTGTTTGAATTTATAGTACTATGTCAGACTTATGATTACAAGACAGATAATCAAAAAATGAAGTTGTTTCCATCTACCCTGAAGGATGTAGCAATGAGGTGGTTTATGGGATTAACATCTAATTCTATTACCAATTGGGAAAAAATGGAAACTGTCTTCCTAGACAAATATCAAGATTATTATAGAGGAAGAAATCAAAAGGAAGAATTTTTCAAAATCAAAAAGGAAGAAGATGAAAATATGGAGGATTATTTAGGCAGATCCCTCTTTGTGAGTAGAAGATGTGGTTTTGTACTTCAAGAAGATTTAAATAAAACCATTTTTCTCAAAGGACTGGATGATGAATCTAGGGAAACCCTTGATTTAATTGGAGGAGGAAACATTTCTCAATTAATAATGGATGAAATCATAGAAATTTGTAGAAACTATTCAAGAACAAGGGGTGGACCTAGAAAAGGGAAAATGGTTAAAAATTTGAATCCATATATGAACAAATTGATGGATGAATTAGAAAACTTTAAAATAGATATATTAGTTCAATTAACCTTCACCATGGATGGATTGCAAGCTAAAGCAAATGCCTAACTTAAACCATTAGCCATGTATTGTCCTAGAGCAGGAAGAAGCATGCAATACAGGAATGCCCTTTGGATAAAATGGAAGTATGTCTTGTATATGAATATAAAGAAAATGATACTCACACCTATTCTCTTCTTTCACTCATAAAAAATCAGCTCAAAAAAACCAATACATCATCCACCATAGAAGAATTAAATTTTATTCAGAGATAACCTAATCAAGGACAATTTATGCCAAGACCAGCTCCTAATCCCTGGATGATGCCATGGGAAGCTCAAATAGTACCACAAAGTTGGGGACAACCACCTTGGGCCCTTCAAATCACATGGCATCCTGAAGATTAGGTAATTCAATCTTGGAATGCTCAAGGACATTAGCAACCTTAGGATGGTCAAGAGAATCCTTATGCTTGGCCACAACCTAGATGGAGCCTTAGTAATTATGTGTAAGGAAAAACATATCCAAATCAGAACCAACAAGCCATTATGGGACCTCTAGCACAAAATCCACAGATTAAAAACATAGTCCAAACCCAAATGCCAACACAACTAATAGCAAACCAAGAAACCAAGAAACAACTCCTGTATACAAAATAGAACTAGAAAAATCAGTTGATTTAAATACAATGGATTGTAAAAAAATTCAAACCAGATCTAGAAAAATAGTTAGCAGCCCACCTATTATAATCACTGAGATGATAGAAGAAGCTAAAACTCCTAGCATAGTTACACCTAAGGAAGATGACAAAGAAAAAGATAAGGAACCAGAAAAGAATTCTACTGAGCTTCCATTTCTAGAAAGACTTAAAGAAACCATAGAACTTAAAGAATTTGAATTGGTGCAGGAACTAAGAAGATTGAATATTGAAATACCATTATTACAAGTAATTAAGGATATTCCAAAGTTAAACAAGTTAATCAAATTGTTATGTTTTAAAAAACCTAGAAGAAAGAAGCAGTACCCCAGGACTATTCAGGTAGACATGGAAACTTACTGATTTATTAGCAGGAAAACTCCTACTACCTAAATATAGAGATCTTGGAAGACCTATTATTTCTATTTCTATTTCTATATGGAATAAGGATATACATAAGATTTTGATTGATTTGGGTGTAGCTATCAATGTAATGATAGTGGACACTTTGAAAACATTACCATTAATAGGCATACAACCTATTAATACCATATTGTAGATGGCAGATCAATTTGTAGCAAAACCAGAAGGAGTTATTGAAGATGTGACAGTAATGGTGGAATCATGGGAATATCTAGTTGACTTCCTTATATTGCAGCCAAAAGGTAAAACACTTGGTTATCCTATTATTTTGGGGTGGCTATGGTTAGCTATAGTTGTTGCCTTAATTGATTACAGGTCAGGTGATATGACTATTTCAAATGGTAAGAATTCTAAGCAAATTTCATTATATCCATCTACATGACCTTTTATTGATAATGAAGTGAAATTATGGGTTGATAATCTTGATATTAATGAGCAAAAACTATCTTCTTTGGATATGATAACATTGTAGGATCATGTACAGGAAATAGATGATATGCTTAATCCTTCATTAAATGAACATCAATCATTATTGGAGCAGTCAAGATTAGTTCCAGAACCATCTCAGTTAGTTTTAGAACCATCATAGTTAGTTCTGGAACCATCACAGTTAGTTCTAGAACCATCACAGTTAGTTCTAGAACCACACTAATTCTTTGCAAGTAAAGATAGCTTTGCTCCAAAGGAACATGATTTCTCTTACGGAGAGGAAGGATCTGTAGCATCAACTTTACAGATATCAGGAGATGGTGAAGAATTTTTTAAAAATAGTAGTAATGAGGAGTTTGACCTACAACAAGATAAGTATCATAACTCTTCTTGTTGTCCTTTGTCCAGTATTTTGCCTCTAAGAACTTTCAGAGATGTTGTTACACATCATATATTATTACCACATGCCTATCCACTAAACACCTTAATGGAACCCTTTCAATAAATTAGTTCATCATATCCTGGAACCAAACATGTTGAGATTTAACCAGAATTTTTTTTGAATATTAATAGTTGGTTAAAGAATGATGAAGAAGTCAAACTGTTTGATATTTTGAAGAATCATACAAAAGCATTTGCTTGGGACTATAGAGATGTGAAAGGAATTCATCCAAGTATTTTCACCCATCACATTTATACCAAAAATATTAGGCCAGTTAGGCAACCTCAGAGAAGGATTAATCCAGCCTTAAGGGATATAGTCAAACAAGAAATTGAAAAACTATTACAAGTAGGTTTTATCTACCCTATCTCAAATAGCTAGTGGGTGTCTCCTCTTGTAATTATTCCTAAAAAGAATGGAAAATGGAGAACTTGTGTTGACTATAAGAAACTGAACAAAGCTACCTTGAGAGATTATTTTCCCTTACCATTCATAGATCAAGTCTTAGACAATCTTTCAGGTAAATAGTACTTTTCCTTCTTGGATGGATTTAGTGGATACAATCAAATCAAAATTGTTGCTAAATATTAGGACAAAACTACATTTATTTGTCCATGGGGTACCTTTGCTTATAGGGTATTTCCATTCGGACTATGTAATGATCCAACAACCTTTCAAAGAGTTATATTAGCAATTTTTGAAAACCTAACAAATGACTATGTGTAGGTATACATGGATGACTTTACTGTGTATGGAGATACATTTGATGATGCCTTAAAAATTTTGGACATAGTATTAACAATATGTGAACAACATCACTTGTCTCTTAGTCATGATAAATGTTTGATGATGGTTGATGAATGGATCATATTAGGGCACCATATTTCAAAAAGAGGAATTCAAGTTGATCAAAACAAAATCAAGATTATCTCAGACTTGCCTATTCCTCAAACTCCTACAGATATCAAATCATTCTTAGGACATGCTGGATACTATAGGCATTTTATCAAGGATTTTAGTAAAATTACTACCCCCATGTTTAAATTGCTTACCAAGGACTGTGAATTTCTTTGGGATGAATAGTGTCAACATGCTTTTGAAGAATTAAAAAGAAATTAGTAACTGCCCCAATATTGCAAGGACCTAATTGGGAGAAACCTTTTCACATCCAAACTGATGCCTCAAACACCTCAATTGGTGTAGTTTTGGGATAGAGAGATGAAGAAAGAAGAATGTATGCTATTTACTATCTCAATAAAAATATTACTCCCACTAAAATAAATTACACTACCACTGAAAAAGAATTTATGGCTGTGATATATGCAATCAATAAATTTAGACATTACATTACAAGGTACAAGATATGTGTACATACAGATCACTTAGAAATTAAATATTTAATGAACAAACCTATGGTTGGAGGTAGAATAATTAGATGGTCATTACATCTATAAGAATTTGATATTACCATTGTGGACAATCCAGGCAAATCTAATGTGGTGGTTGATTTCTTGTTAAGATTGACCAGCACAGGGGAGCAGGATCCAGTCAAGGAAAACTTTCTAGATGAACAATTGTTTGTTATTTCTGCTAACACACCATGGTTTACTGACATGGCAAATTATCTTGCAACAGGGAATTTTCCTTCTTCTTTCACTAAATAAATAAATTAATTAATTAATCAAAACCAGTGCACAGTTTAAATGGTTAAATGGAATGCTATTTAAATGTGGTCCTAATTTGGTTTTACGCAGGTGTGTAAGATAAGATAAATTTTTTGACATCCTCTAGGCATGTCATGATGAACCAAGTGGAGGACACTATTTATTGAAAAGAATATCTCACAAGATACTTGGCACTAGTTACTATTGGCCATCTTTGTACAAAGATGTGAAGAGAGATATCAGGCAGTGTGACCCTTGTCAAAGGATGGGATAGCCAACCATTACCAATGAAATGCCTCTACAACCACAAGTAGTGATCGAACCATTTGAGAGATGGGGATTGGATTTTGTTGGACCTTTTAATCCTCCTTCACAAGGAAAAGAGCATATTTTTGTGTGTATTTATTATGTAACAAAATGCATAGAAGTGTAGGCTTTAACAAATGCCACTAAAGAAGCAGTTGCTGATTTTCTTTGGCACAAAATTATGGTAAAATTTGGAGCACCAAAAAGCTTAGTTTTAGACCAGAGACCACAATTTATGTCCAATATGATCCAGGCTTTCACAATGTATTATCAGATCAATCATAGGAAGTCATCTCCTTATCACCCGCAAGAAAATGGATAAGTTGAAGTAACAAATAGAGAATTAGAAAACATCCTCACTAAAATAGTTGAAGCTAAAAGAAGAGATTGGGTAAAAAGACTATCTGAAGCTATCTGGGCTTACAATACAACTTGGAAAACCACAACAGAGTTTTCACCATATGAGTTAGTTTATGGGAAAAATCCCTTGTTGCCTATTGAGTTTGAACTATAGACATTGAGGACAATAGCTAAGGTGGGAATTGAATTGGATGTAGCTCAAAAGGAGTGAATCCTTTAACTCAATGAATTAGATGAATTCAAAATGGAATCACTTCACCAAACAAAGATAATCTAAGGTCAAAGGAAGCAATGGCATGATTCACATATCAAGGAAAGACAATTCAAAGTAGGAGACTAGGCATTGTTTTTTGATTCTAAGTATTAACAATTCAAAGGTAAATTAAGAACTAGATGGTTAGGACCTTATCAGATCAAGTAGATATTTGACAATGGTTCTATCTAGCTATTTCCCATTGATGGTAGTAGAATAATACTCTTGGTCAATGGACACAGGCTAACACTTTATAAGAAGCCTCCTACTAAGGATGAATTCTTGAAGCAGATTGAAGCAAACAAAGAATTTTGATGCACTAATCCTTTTGCAAACAATGCTAAACTTGCCTAAGTAATAGAGCAAAACTAGGAACGCTAGGAATGCCTACAATATTTAAAGCTAGAGCTCCAATTACACAAAATCAAGCCATCAAATGAATGGTATACTCACTGGTATTACACAGTAATACTTATAATTTATTTTTAATAGCCCCCCTTCCAATTTCTACACTTGTATCATACACCCTCCTTGGCTACAACACTGTCACTCGATGTTAAACTCATTTTCCCTATGGTTGCCAAATCACTATCCTATCCAAACATCACACGGCATAACAACAACAAAGAACACTAACAATCACACAATTATTATCTTTGATCTATAGTCTAGAAGGCCATATATTCAATGTGTATACTTCCCCACCTATCAACAAGAAGAAGAGGAGGAATGGTGATGAGCTTTGAGTAGAGACCCACATACAGGGGATATTAATTTCATCAAAGACGTCATAACCCAATACGAATCTCACACACCCACATTTGATTTTCGAACAATTCCACCTGCGCTGTCATTAGACTACCTAGTCTGCTACTTCAACCCATTACAGTCATACTTATCCTTAGGCCTCAATCCTCGACCCAATGATGACCATTTTTTTATTTGGCCTTACCATGAAAAGACTTGACTGAATAGAAGAAACATATATCACAGGGGACTGTGCATCAAATGTACCATAGACTGTCTGCCATTCAAAACTCAAAGACCACATTCTACGTAGATTCTTCGATGCTTGAGCTCTACTGTTTCACACACTTATGTCTTCTATGGCTGAAGGCCATATAATAGTAGATAACATCCTTCATGAGATCTATCCTAACCAATAGACACCTGGTCCTTCTAACCCCAACTTAGGACTGCTATATTCTGAATAAGACCATGTTCATGGCTAACATATTTTCCTGATAGACATGGTCACTACATCCCTCCATTCTGAGACTATGTGCCTGCACTGGTATTTCCCCTATCCATTAAGGACTACGTGGCTTTATAAATGACCATACATATATTCTATGGTCTAAGGCTATGCACTCAAGTTTATGTGACTTCGATACACATTCTCACTAATTTCCTAGTGAGAATTTCCTAGCTTGGAACCAATGATAAGATTCTTTATTCGGCTTCTCTGAATATGTAATCATCTCCTCCATTCTCAATCGTGTCTTCTATATTCAAATAATCATTTACATATTCCATGGCTGAAGGCCATCAATAGAAGAAAATCTACCCCTCATAGGCTCGACCTTCATCAACATGTAACTCTTCATTTCTTTTGTCCTCTTGAGTAAGGACTTCTTCCTGCTTGATCAATTTTTTATGTTGGATTTCCAACTGATCCTTCTTCATGTCTTCATCACTTGAGGCATTACAACAAGCCTCTTCTTCTTGTCTAAGCACTCTCTCATGAGGTGCTTCACCTCCTTGATCCATGAGCATCTTCATTGGATCATATGTTTCTCCTTCCTCCTCAACTTGCTTTCCTGTAAACAAAACATCAAATGAAATGTCAGATACAAAAACATTCGGCCACTTGATCTTTTGAGTGATTACTTGATGTTGGTCTATTTCTTCAATGATGAGATCCGTCTCATCTACCTAGTATTGATCCTCTTCATACTGAAATTCCTCTTCAAACTAAAACTTTTCTCCAAGCTCTTCATTCTTGAGCTTATCCTTTTTTTTATACTTCTTCATCTCTCTCCTTAAGGCAACTCTTAGCATTCTTCTTCTTCTTCTCTCCATCACTAATCTAACTGGCCATCTTACTCTTTTCTTCTTCATTACCCATCCTTGCCATGGGTTTTGCATATTTTCTACCATGATTTCTATCATGGCTATCCTTGCTTTTATCTCATTCACTTCTCTTTGGTACTCTTCCTCTCTTTGTCTCTTTCTTGTTTCTCTTTCTTGTTTCTCTCTCTTTATCTGGTTCATGTTTCTTCTAGGCAGTTCTTCTATCACTCTTCTCAATTCTTCAAACTCCATCCTTTACCTCACCTAATTCTATTTCACCTTAGTCTTTTGGCAAACTATCCAAGCTTCTTCTTGGATCTTCTTCTTCTTCTTCTTGAGCAATTCACTATGCTCTTCTTCTAGAGCTTCTCTTGGCTCTTCACTAAGCCTTCCTTGGCTTCTTCTCCTCTTAAGCCTCAATGGCTTGACTGCCTTGACCCTGTAACTTCTTCACTGCAACAACAATTAGTCTTTAAAGAGCTTGAAAACAACTTGTCAATAACTTTCTTATTACCTTCTTCACTTTCTTCAATCACTGCAAACTTTTTTCTTCTATTTGCAACTTCACAAAGTACATTATCTCTGCAAAAACTGATTAGAAGAGTAAAAAATTTTCCTTTTTCCAAGAGCTTACTAGCTCTGATACCAAAATGATGCACTGATCCTTTTGCAAACAATGCTAAACTTGCCTAAGTAACAGAGCAAAACCAGGAACGCCAAGAATGCCTGCAATATTTAAAGCTAGAGCTCCAATTTCACAAAATTGAGGCATCAAATGAATGGTATGCTCATTGGTATTACACAATAATACTTATAATTCATTTTCAATAGCCCCCCTTCCAATTTCTGCACTTGTATCATACACCCTCCTTGGTTGCAACCTTGTCACTCGATGTTAAACTCATTTTCCCTATGGTTGCCAAATCACTATCCCAACCAAACATCACACAGCATAACAAAAACAAAGAACACTAACAATCACACAATTATATTCTTTGATCTACAGTATAGAAGGCCATATATTCAATGTGTATAGTTCCCCACCTATCAACAAGAAGAAGAGGAGGAATGGTGACAAGCTTTGAGTAAAGACCCACATACAGGGGATATTAATTTCATCAAAGATGTCACAACCCAATATGAATCTCGCACACCCACATTCGATTTCTGAACAATTCCACCTGAACTGTCATTAGACTGCCTAGTTTGCTACTTCAACCCATTACAGTCATACTTATCCTTGAGCCTCAATCCTCGACCCAATGATGACCATTTTTTTATCTGGCCTTACCACAAAAAGACTCGACTAAATAGAAGAAACATATATCATAGGGGACTATGCATCAAATGTACCATAGACTGTCTGCCATTCAAAACTCAAAGACCACGTTCTACGTAGATTCTTTGATGCTTGAGCTCTACTGTTTCACACACTTATGTCTTCTATGGCTGAAGGCCATACAATAGTATATAACACCCTTCATGAGATCTATCCTAACCAATAGACACCTGGTCCTTCTAACCCCAACTTAGGACTACTATATTCTAAATAAGACCATGTTCATGGCCAACATATTTCCCCGATAGACATGGTCACTGCATCCCTCCATTCTGAGACTATGTGCCTACACTGGTATTTCCCCTATCCATTCAAGACTGCGTGGCTTTAGAAATGACCATACATATCTTCTATGGTCTAAGGCTATGCAATCAAGTTTATATGACTTTGATACACATTCTCACTAATTTCCTAGTGAGAATTTCCTAGCTTGGCACCAATGATAAGCTTCTTTATTCGGCTTCTCTGAATATGTAATCATCTCCTCCATTCTCAATCGTGTCTTTTGTATTCAAACAACCATTTACATATTCCATGGCTGAAGGCCATCAATAGATGAAAATCTGCCCCTCATAGGCTCGACCTTCATAGCATAGCTTAGTGATTAGTTATACTAGCTCTAACCTTGGATCTAGTCTCCAATGCTACCCAGTTCTTAACACTAGTCGATCCCTGCTCCAAACGAATTCTACCTCGACTCAATTTCTTGCAACATGCTTACTTGCTTCCCTATTCTTGTACATAGAACAATCTTTTACAAAATCTATTCATAACACATAGAACTTTCCTTCAAACACACCATAATCATTACTCTCATCAAATATATTACAATCCATCAATATGCAATCCTTTTTCCGGACTTGCTACCCAAACTTGGTCTCACCTTATTGAAATAGTCCTAATTTACTACTAAAACCACTCAACCAACTCCTAAAAAAGCTCAACAATATGCTTTTAAACATAGCATTATTCAACTACCATCTAACCTACGCCACTTATGGCTTGATTCTCCTGATTTTACATGGTAACAAGGTTGTCAACCTCTTTTTAGTCTAAAATAACTAAATTTGACCTTTTCAACACTCAAATAGGCCTATCCTTCTCCTCTTGACAAGTGTACATAATTTGAATTTTTTTTGAATTACAATGTTTTGGAGGGAAACCTTTATCCATATTCCTAGCATATCTAAGCACTCCCAAGATGCTCCTACATCAAATTTGATCATATGAAAGAACCTAATTCTTTCAAAATGATCAAATAATCAGATGAAAAGATCTAGAATAAAGGGAAGAGAATGAAAACAATAAATGGCATTCTCTTCCCAAAATAAATAAATAATAGAGACCAATTGAAAATCAGTGATGATGGTTGATCTTGGCTAATTCAAATAATTTTTTTTTGAATTCTAATTATTTTCTAACCATTTTTTAGGCATGATGTGTCTGCATGATGGAGGGATTACATCATCAAGGATGGTAATTATGTTTTTAACTTGTTAAAGGTTTGATGAAAGTTTACATGTGTGATTAGACTTGATTTAGAAAGATTAGTATGATGAGTCATCTATTATACATCATGGTTAAATGTGCACAATCATGAGAAGGATATTGATGATGGAATGAGTTGGTGGATAACCATAAAGAATCATTCTTATGAATGAAGCTACCAAATCCTCTGTAGCTGAGTATAGTAGTTATGTAGCTAAGTACAGTAATTTCATAACTGAATTTGCCAAACTAGCAATCGAATTCGATAGTTTCACAGCCATAATCATCAATTCTGTCGATAAAAAAAAGCAATTTTCAGCTCACCTATGAAAAATTCAAAATCAAAAAAAAGAAAAAAGAATGAATCATGGGAATCAAAAATAAGTCAAAACCAGACAATGATACCCAACTCCTTGTAGATGAAGAAGTAGCAAATATCTTACAATAGGTAGGATGGCTGGAGTTTTTGAGGAAATTTCTCAAATACAATGATGAAATGGTAAGAGAATTTATTATTAATTTAGAGCAAACAAGGAAAAAGGTTAGGAATGTTTTCATTCCTTTTTATATGAAAATCATAAGTGAGATGTTTGGAATACCTATAATGCATGTCCCAAATCCTATCAAAGGAACATTGAAAGACCTAGCTGAAACCTTGTTGAAAGAAGGGGAAGGTGAACCCCAATATATTTATAATACAAATAAAATCATCAAAGGAGTTAAAAGGGCCAACTTGCATAAACCCTTTGACAGAGTACCATTCTGGATAGTCAAATATTTAACCTATGATGGACAATTTGGTATAGTAGGAAAAGAAGTCCTAAAAATCCTTATACACCTTAGATATGGAGCCAAAAAATCAAAATATATAGTAAACCTCCTAGGGTTTATTTTTGCCTCCATCCATACCATGGCCCAAAGGTATTCTTGGGGTGTAGGAACAATCAGACATCATGGGTTAGTGCATTTGGTATGCCAACACCATTTCCTTTCCAAAAAAAGCGGGAAGAAATGTGGGACAAATTTCTTGGCAAAATTAGATAAAAACTTGGTATTCCCAGAATAATAATAGCAACTCCTCCTACTCATTTAGTTCATTTGAAAACTGCTACCATTGCTGAAAAAAGAAAAGATTGGGGGAAGAGGAAATACCAAGAAGAGGAAAATCTAGAAGAAAAATTAAAATTATAGACCCTATTGTACTTTATCAAGCCATTTCTTCTTCTATTGAGGCTATAGAAGAACTGGTACTTGTCTCTGATAATGATAGTTCACCTAGGCCTAAATAAAAGGTGAAAACCATAAGATGTTTGAAGAGGTGACCTATGCTTGCACATTTTGAGCTTCCTCAAGAAAGAAAACATCATAAAAATTCTAAAGAAAATTCAGAGGAGTTGGAAGAACAAGAAAGGCTAGAAACTAAAGCTACTAATATTTTGGGTAGCATGGCTATGACTCCTCCTGGACCAAGCCAAGCATAAAAGGAAAAAGAAGAAGAAAGATTTAAGGAGCTAGTTTTCCAAGAAATGGGTGAGACTGCAGCACCATCACATGCAGAAGATGAACATACATCTTGGAGAAGGAAAGGGAAGTCCCATATGGTGGAAGAGGAATGCCTAACTCCCAAGAACTTTCAAAAAAAGAAAAAAACTAGCAGATTAAATAGGCTCTATTTCTATCTAGATTAGAACTCATTATCAAGGAAAAAGATGAGGAATTGAATTTTCTCAAACTCAAGTTATAACAGAAAGATATGCTTCTTGTAGAATTAATAAACCAATTCATAGCCAAGAATGAGGAATTAGTAGAAACTAAAATGAAACTAATGGAGAATGAGGGAAAATGTACAAGATATATTTTTATGTCAACAGTCTCTACACAGATTAAATTGACTTATTTTCCACTCAATCAGTTTTGGGATGACACATGTATATAACTCAATGAAATCAAAGCATCCAATACAGACTTTAAAGGCAAACTGGCAGAAGAAGAGAAAGTAAGGAAAGAATGGGAAGACAAATTTTACAAGGAGGAAAATGATAAGTATAAATGTCTTAAGAAAATACAAATAGTTTGTATGATGAGTGAGAAGTTGCTTGCATGTAGAAGACCTTCTCCTATTTATAGCATGCTTTTAGAGGAACAATTCATCCACTGGTAGTTGGCAAGGACAGCATGTGGCCTTCCACATGAAATAAAAGATGAAGCTAATTTCTTGGCTGCCTACTCCTTAGCTAATACAGGATAGAAAAACCTTCTTTGTGAATTTTACCTTTGAAATTTTATGTTAGAAAGAAATACAAGTTTTATGATCAATTTGTATGTAGGAGAAAGCCAGCTTAATGCATTTGTCTCTGTTCTTCAAAATCAGATTGCATAGAAAGAAAGAGAGTTAGAGCATTGGTCAAAGGCTAGTTCATCTGATCTTTATATAAAAATTCATTATGGTAATCCATCTGCCTTTGCTACATATTTCCAATCCCATGCATTTAATGATAAATTCAAGGGACCTTATCTTTTCAGTTTATAGCAAAGCATGGATGTCTTCACTGCTTATGAAAGGGCAAATTTTGATAATATATATGATGCATGTTTAAAAACATGGGAATTTCTCCCGGTGGCATTAAAAAGAAGGGAAGTAATATCCCCTTCAAATTTGATCTAGAGTTTATAAAGGGTAAAATCTTTATGCACAATAATTCCTCAGATCAATGAAACTCCCTTGAGCATATAAATAGGAATGCAGACAAGGCCACCTCTACTTCTCACCCCCATATCTCCTTGGAAAAATAGAGAACCTCAACATCCCACTTAATTTGAGGAATGGAAAAGAAAAGTAGAAGCAGGAGCAGGGTATAGTACTTATGATTTAAAGCATTGGGATATTCATTTTCATCCATTTGATCTGAGCAATCAAATAGAATGCAGGATATACAATCCCAAATTTGAAGAATGAAGTTTATAAAGGGGCTTACAAACAAGTAAGTATAGGGGAAATGATGAGGCCATGATATGCCCAGTAAATGTATAATAAATGACCTCATCTTACTCTCTCTTTCTATTAAGTTTGATTGCATTTTGTAACTTTTATTTTGATCTGAGATGAGTTAGGATGTGATTATCCATATTTTGTTGATTATGATTCTAACATTTTAAAAGACCTGTAATTCCTAACAAGTGTGTTGGAAAATTCTAGTTTTGAAATAAAATAGGTCATCATCAGGCTAAAGAACAAATATGAAGTGGATTGCATGTTTTTGGAAGCATTGGACTCAATTATGATTAATTTTGGAACCTACAGAATCTATTCTAGAATCATCACAGTTAGTTATGAAACCTAAAGAATCTATTTTGGAACCATCACAGTTAGTTCCTAAACTCCACCATACTATTTCAAGTTGTCACATTTTTGGAATTAGCTCCAGAACTCTATATTTAGCTCTGGTACTCTTTCAGATAAGCTCCATAACTTTTGCAGTTAGAAATGGAACTGATGAGGATCTATTCCAAACGGCCAATGATCTATCAAGATCAATGATCCCATTAAATCAAGAACAGATTCCCAATTTTCTAAATTGACAAAATCAAGACAATTATCACACAGCTAGACATCTAGCCACATCTTGATTTAACATTTTTTTTAGGCATGATTCAGTTCCATCGTATCTATGAAAAATTTACAACCATCAAAGCATCTATATATACAGACATGGGAATTTAGTAAAAATATATATGGATAGAGATATAGAAGAATAGATAAAAATGATAACTTAGTACATTTTTAATACAAAACATTTTATCAATGAAATAGCCATTCCTGTTTTGAAAGCAAATTGAATTGTTCAAATCCTATTCTAGGCAGAGTAAGGGCCCACTCCTCCAAAGAACCAAGATCTTCATTTTGTCATTATTTATATTTCTATTCACAAAAGTAAATAGGTAAATATATTAAATTTATAAATGCTTCCAACTCTTTAAATTTAAGATTTGTTGTAAATTTGTTCTTGCAGTTATTTTAGATTAAATTTTTATTTCTGCAATGTGTGCTTATTTCCATCAATCAATTTCATTCCTACAACGTGTGTTTGTTTCCAATAATAAATTTCATTCCTAAAACATGTATTTATTTCCAGGAATAAATTTAATTTCTACAACACGTGTTTATTTCCATCAATCAATTTCATTTCTACAACATGTGTTTATTTCCAGCAATCAATTTCATTTCTGCAACATGTGTTTATTACTAGCAGATTTGCATAGTTTGATTCCAATAAGGTTTTGATCAAGAAATCATTAAGACATTAAAAACCCCTTAAAAATATATATATAAAAATGACCATTCAATTACTAAATCGTTACGATTCCTCTTGTTGCATATAGCTTTAGACACAGCCTTGGTTAAATATGACATCAACAGAAAGTTGATTAAATGAAGGGAATGATGATACCCAACACATAGGGTGGTTTGTAGCATTGATATGTATGGTACCATGTTCTCATGGGGTAGGACTATGATTTCCCACTTATATAGATATTAATATAGATTTACATAGGAGGAATTTATTGGTGGTGTGGGTGTGGCCACTTTATTACATTGTTGGGCTTATGAGCACATAGCAGTTGTGTGACTGATTAGATTGTTGAGGGTGAGTTAGGCATATCTACAACCATTTTATGAGTGATAGATGAGTTATTTGGATATCTAATCTCCTGGGATAGATCACTATAGGAGGATGTTAGATAGATTAGTGGCCTGAGATATCACATGGAGGCCCTATAGAGGATTCCCTAGATGGCCTAAGGATGGAGAGTAGATACGGTACATGAGGGTTAGTTGTTGGTTACATGGTCACTGGGCTGGAGTATATGAGAAATTTTAGTATGAGTGCATGACTAAGTAGTTTGGAGTTTGATAGGATGTTCTTATTGTAACATGGGTATGGTTGAATGCATGTGCACCAGTGAGAGTAGGAGCTCATGCAAGACCCACTGATGTTGAGTTGGCACCATTACCCTTGGATGCATGAGATATAACTATAGATATTCCTAATGTAGATGATGTGGGATGTATTGAAGTATTTAATGCATGGTGGATTAGGCATTGGTGGGCTCTAGTGTATCTTATTGATGGAGTGGATATTCTTGTATATGAGTATCTTGAGTCAATCCAGATGATAGGAGGTAATCAATGATTATATTTGAATTGTACCTAGGTTTGTATTGTACTAGTTTGGATTTGAAATAATATATCTAATGTAGTGTTTTACTTCTTATGTGTGTAGGTGGGGTGAGAGGTGCACATGATGAGGCACCTACTAGGGTGGGGAGGGGAGATGATGAGTTCTGCGAGACCATCATTGGTTTGACACTTCAAGAGCTCACCCAACATGTTCCTAATAATGCGATAGAGGAAGGTTTGATAGAGTGAGCAATGGTTACATCTGGTGTCTATGCTTATTTGTTTGATAGGATTGCTATAGCTATATCTGCATATGTTAGGGTAATAAGAGAGAGATGAGCTTAGATCTAAGTTGGATAGGTATAGGATGCCTCCATCTAATTATGGTATGGTGAGCATGAAGATTGTGAATAACTATATGGATCTTCAATGGTGATATGCATACTTCACAAGGATCATGATTGGTTGTTTGAGAGAGATAGTTGGTATAAGAGGAACTTTGGATCTCAATGAGGTGCAGGGTCATCGAGTGTTAGAAAGGATTATATGACTATCACTGGAGGAGAGAGTGAGACTTAGAGTGAGGGCATGATGCCCATTCATGATTGATTTTATTTGACATGATGCATATGTTTTGAAAACTTCATGATAAATATGTATATTTATATATGGATACTTATTTTATGTTGATGGCTATTTATTGCATTATTAGATTGAAAGTGTGTTGGCATATTGGTATATTCATTACACATGTTTGAAAATCGTTGATTTAGCATCGATGTTTATATTGTATATGTTTGGTACTTGGAATATTTTATTTAGATGCTTTGTTGATGAGTTGAAGTGTGATGTTAGGTTTTGATTTGTAAGCAAAAAATTGATGGTTTTTGTAATTTGTAAATTGCTTGGGTAAACTAAGCTGGGTTTAACATTTGGAAATTATTTGGATAAGTTGATTGGGTTTAAATAGTGGTAAAATAGGATTTGGTAAGATATAGATTTTGATAGGTTGGTATTTGGATAAGATAGTTAGAGGTAGTTATGAATTTTAGTTGTTAGTATGGGGGATGTAAGATAGCATTGTGTCCCTATTACTTCCCTAAGAGTGGATCAAGAATACAAAGGGTGACTAGACCTTTGGCTCTATCATTTCCCTACTACATAAATTTTATGAACTAAAACTAGTATGACTATACATTATATTATTCTATGTTATATCACTATTTGAACCCTATCAACCAACTGAACAAGTGGCCATACTACTCATGAGATGTAGGAATGTGCTCTGTATCTGATACTGTCTATTGTGTGCTAACTATTATTGTGTGTGAATATATTACAAAATTTAAATTTATTGGTCATGTAGATGAAACTAAATGCTATGGAGGAGGCTCATCTATTTTCAAACATAGTGGATTTATACATGAAATAACACCCTATGGCCTCTATTGTGATGTATATGACTAAACAATAGATCGATATGAAACTATAAAATGTGATGGGGGTTCATCTAATCTTAATCATAGTGGGTTACTATGTGAGATAGACCCTAAAATTCTATCCATAGTGAATATTTCTCATGAGTGGTACTCTGTTGTTGTGCATGTGACTCTGCTAGATATGTTTATGGAATTGCACTATGTATTCCATGGACTATGTTGCTATATGTAGGTTGTTTTTGTTGTACTAGTTTTCAAACCTTTTTAATAGTTGGAATAAGAGATCTCTTATGAAATTCTATCCTAAATCCTACATTGTGGTCATGATGAATGACCGATGATCCCTGTAAAGGAATGTCTTGGGATGACTTAGTCATGGAGTAATGAGGTCTAGGGTTCCATAATGGAGGATATCTTTGTGCCCCCTATGTGAATGTTATGATACCATTATCAACACATATAGTAATGCAATATCTAAGTCCAAAATAGTCATTATCTCTATGTCCACAGATATGATGATAGTTACAAAAAGGATGATGTGGCTATCTATGTAAGAGACATGGATCTCATCGATGGATAAAAGGTAATGTGATTAACCTCCTATCTAGTAGTGCTAATAAAATGATAGACATGTTATCCCACTCTGAATCAAACTATAGTGTTGTTTTACTATTGTTATGTATAGTACATACTATAGGTTGTGCTCTAAAAATTGGGTCTTTATTCTTAACTAGTTACTTTTTTAATTGTGGTCTCTGATCTTGTCTAAGACATGGTGGATGTTGAGTTTTAGGAACTATATTTGAAGATTTTGCTGTGAAATCAAGAGTCATCCAGTCAAGTAAATCTACCTCAATCAAATTTTCTAAAGCTATAACTATATAACACAAATTCTAAAACAAGACTCTATCTGATATAGTAGATGCTTGAGGAGAGGTTAGTGAAGTCCCTTGATAAAGATATGTTGAATCTCTCAATCTACTAGTTTGTCTATCAATATTAACATGTGAGCCTTAAATCTTAAGATATACTCACTAACTGGCTCTAAATAATTTTGATGTAGTGTGGTAAGTTTCTCATATGTCACATGAGGGCCCATTTTTATGATGTAATATTTGATAAATGCCTCCTGTAAGTCATCATACGTGTGTAATGAACCAATGGGGAGTAGATGAAAGAACCAATTTTACTTTTCCCCCACTAATGTCCACTAGAATAACTTGAGTAGAATAAACTATCTTGCATGAAATGGCAAAGCCTTATGAAAGCCTTGAAGTTGTATGAATGGATCTCCAATTCCATCAAAGTGAGGTAATGATGGTATCTAAAAATGATTAGGGAATGAAGCTTTTATGAATGCCTTCAGAATAGGGTTACCATGTAGATCATTGGCATCCATTCAAGACTTTTAAGCTTTTTTTTCTAAGGTAAGGAGATGTACTTGGTGTTGTAATTCACCAACTAAATGAATCAAAGAGATGATCTCTTAGGATGGTACATTAGTATCTTGAAGTGGTTCATTTAGTTGTTGAATTTGATTGTTAATTTTAGCATTGGGAAAGATGTATTTTACAATTGGATCATAAAGAGGGGGTGTGGTCACTTGAACCTTGGGAGTAATGGTAGTTTGGACCTTACTAGAGGGATGTGGGCTACCATTCTCTTTAGGTGAAGGATGAGAACTGGGTTCTACCATAGTGAGGAGTGGCTTGGAGGATTCATTGGTATCTTTATGTTTTAGTTTGTCACATTATAATTGAGTAGAATATTTGATATTAGAATTAACATGTGCATTATTTGAAATAGAATCATTCATAGAAGTAGAAACAACATTTTAAAGTGCATTATGTTTGAGAGGAGAAGTGAGAGAAGAGTTATAAACATGAGATGCATATTTTTCTTCACTATATGCATAATTATCATCATTATCATATATGTAATATTGTTCATAATCACTCTCATTTTCATATTCATTGGCATGCTCACTATCATATTCATTATCACTTCCATAATTGCTAGGGAGAGGTGTAATAAAATGATTGAGTTCTTTTTGAATATGCAATAAATTATCATTTGACATTGGAATATCTTGTGCATCTATGTTATCCATGGATGAAAGACATGAATTATTTTCATGTGCAATATGAGAAGTAAGAGAAGGAGATTTTTCATTTGAACATTCTTTTGATAAAGTAGAGTTAAGAACATGAGATGTATCATTTGAACTATGCATTGGTAATTTTATTCTATTGCATTTATATTGTTTTAATTTGAACATAGCAGTAGCAAAAGAAAGAGAGAGATATTTGGTTCACATGGAAGCAAATTACCACCTATTAGAGGTTCATTTGAAAGTGAATGACTAATTTGTTCATTTTGTGCATTGTGCATAGGAGAATGAGGTGATAAGTATTTTTCCCATCTATCAAAATTATTTGCTTTAAAAGAAGGTATAAAAGAGATAGGTTTAATAGGAGAAGATGCATCTAATTTTTCTTCACTATCACTTTTATATGCATTATAATATTCCTCATTGCAACAACAGTAATTATCTTCATTGTAAATAAAATCATTTTCCACATTTTTAGCTAATGTGTAATTTTGAAAATTTGTCCACTCATTATCATAATTATGTAAAAAAATTAATAAATTTGTCTATGGGATTAAAGGGAAGAAGTGCCTTAGTGGCCATTTTATTTATTTAACCACAAAGAATATGAAAAAGTAGTATTAATCAAATAAATGCAATAATAACTACTAACATGGAAATTTTGAAAATACTTGTGGCTATCTAAACAATTTGTGAAAATTTTGAAATTAATTTCTAACAATTGCAAAGATGAATGGTTTGAAGGTGGATGATCTAGTTTAGGAATCTAGGGTTTTGGGTTAGAATTTTTGAATTTTTGAAATTAAGGCTATAATTTAAATTATAAAATTAATTTGAACAAGATAATTGCGTGAAAATTGATACAAAAATTAGAATTTTGAAATTGAATTTTTACACAAAATAACTACTAATTTAAAAAAAATTAAAATATTTTTAGCACATTAAACAATTCTCAAAAATTTCAAAATTAATTTTTAAAATTTATAAGGGAGGGAAACTTGAGGTTTGAAGACCTAGTTTGGAAATATAGGGTTTTGAGCTAGGGTTTTAGAATTTTTAAAAATTATGGATATAATTTAAATTCTAAAAACTATATTTGAAATAGAATAATTACAAAAAAATTAATACGAAAATAAAAAATTTGTAAAATATTTTTTGTATAAAATATGAAGAAAAAACCCTAAGGGTACCTAGGGTTTTAAATTTTTGTTCAAATAAAGTTGGGTTCACCAAATATTTTAGTATTTTTGGAATCTAGTGTTTAGATCCTAAATAATAAGGGTTTGGAATAATAAGAAAAATCTATCTTGATAAGGAAAAATATAGATTTTAATAGGTAATTCTACAAGAGAAATAGAAATAAACTTATATGGTTTTGGACTAAAATGAAGGATTATAAGGTTAGAAATGGAGTAGGATTGAGACACTATCAAGAACATGAATCTGGCATCTAATTTATAATTAGATAAGAGTGTTGAAAATAGGACACCCTAGTGTCTAACAATATAGTCCTTCCTGACATTATTGTCCTGAGGATCTAAGCTTTTTGGGTTTTGTTTGCCTGGTAAATATGAGCTTATGTACCAAATTTTAGGGGTCAAAAGTCACCAAATCTCACTATAGGTCTATGTAAATATTCAATACCTATATTCATCTACACACATGAAATAAATAAATAAATCAAAAGTAAAAGAGGGAAAAACTAGGTTAAGGGAAGAATGATTGCACAATAAAGAAATCTTATTTTTCTAATTGTTGCCTACATTAACCCTCAAATCAGGGTCTCAAATGTGATGTAGTTCTCCCTTAGGGAACATGCATAATCAATGTGTATGATAGATGCAATAATTAATTTTGCCTAGGCCCTTCCTTGATCAAGCATGCAAGTCTATGTACTATTGACTAATTTTTATTATGTCTAATGTGCCAAAGTAGTAAGTGCTAGATATAAAATACCTTATGTAGTATTTTATATAGGAGACTCATTATTTTGAATTTGGGAGTTTAATTTGCATTTTGACAACATTGGAAAAATTAGGAATGAAAAAAAAGGGGTAAGACTCATCTAATGGGAGAAACTGTTGGTTGGAATCAAATTTGCACTTAGACAACAACACCAGAAACTAGACACCTTGGGTTTTATAACTATAGTCCTATTTAGGCATTATTGTCTAGAGGGTTTTGGACCTAAATGAATAGAATAAACCTAAAAATAATGACCTAGGATAGTAAGGGTTAAGTCTGGAAGGTTACAAATTATTAGGAATGGTCAAAGAGGTGTCTATGGTATAAAACAAGACCAAGGAAAATTAGATAACAAAAGACATGGCTAGATGTGAATAAGACTCATATTATCTAGTTAGAGTCTATTATGAAATGATTATGAAAATACATGATATGTGTGGTTGATTGACCAATCTAGGGTGTATATAGTTTGCTCACATGGTCCTTGACTTTTCAAAATTGGCTATACACCACCGGATATGGCTAGGATGAAAAAATGTGCTTCATAAAATCATGATCCAAAGGGTGGGGCATCATTGGATATTGCCTATTTTTGGCCCCAAGGATGTGCCACCTAGAAGCCTTATAGGCTTCCTGTAACCTACTCTATCAGTCCTATCAAGATAACACACTCTTGCCAAGTGGTAGTCTTGCATTCATTTTGTGCTTTGTTGAAAAGTCTTGACTTAATACATAATTTAGATCAAATTATGTACACTTGAACATGTACTGTCGATCTTTGGGAACATGATCAATCTTTAAATCATGACCCACGAGTTTGAAAATTTTCATTTTTACACTTGTCTTGGGTTCCTTTGACTCTATTTGAAAACAAACAATTACTTCATGGGCTCTAAAATTGATGCTCATACAACCATCCTAGAATATTGGAATCCCAATGGCTAGTCCTTATAACTTAAAGTTGACATCTGCATGCCCATAAAAAGACATCCATAAGACCATCATACCTACAATTTAGAAATTTCTTTGGGGACTTTGTTTTATGATAATTTTTTCTAAGTCTTTATCTTTGGCATTCCTGTTTGCTTCAACACTTCTATCTTCAACTTCTCTTTATCCTCGGTACTTCTACTTTAGGCTTTTCTTCGACACACTTTTTCCACAATAATTGAGTCTTTGGCCTTTTGTCTTCATTAGGATAATTATTTTAGACATTTTGTCTAAAATAATTCCCCTAAAGAAAATAGTATTTTGTACTTTTATCGAAGGAATTAGACCTTTGCACTTTTACCAAAAGAATTAAGACTTAACTACTTTTATCTTCATCAGGATAATTATTTTTAACATTTTGTCTAAAATAATTCCCCCATAAAAATTGAAATTGGTACTTTTCCCAAAGAAATGCAATTATTTCAAACTTTTTTACACAGGGAAAATGTTTGAAGGAAATAGGACTTCTACTCTACAACAACTTTATTGATAATACATTTTGGGCCCTTTGAACATAACCCTCAAAAAAATTTCGAGTGCACTTGCCCTAAAAAAAGTCCCTTCAGCCTTTTGAAATGGCCCCTTTACCCAACAAACTTATCCTTTAGACTTTTTTTAAAGTGCTATATGGGAATTTTTCAAAGGCAAAATGCCCAAAGGAAATGATCCTTCAAAAAAATTACAAAGTAAAAATGACCCTTCTACAAGTGTCCTTCAAAAAAATTTCAAGGGAAAAATTCTTGAAGGAAATGACCCTTCATAAATTTTGCAAAGGTAAAATGACCCTTTAGACTGTTTGTGAAACATTTAACATGATGCAAAACAAGACATTGAATTCCTTCAGACTTTTTTAGTAGACAAAATGTCTGATGGAAATAAGTATTTATACTTTTTATCTGAGACAAAAATCTTGAAGACCTATTTCTATTAGACATTGTGCTCATGCAAAAATCCTAAAAAATTTTAAGGGAAAGACACATTCGCCAAGCAGACTATATTAAGACTTAGCCAATTTTAACATGAACTTGACATTCTAAAGGAACACTTGGAAATGGAATTTAGGATAATTAAATAGTCATTCACACTTGACAAGGGCCCAATTACTTCAGTGTAATTTTGGGTACTAACACATGAGATTGTTGAATGATACTTTAGTTGATTAGTTTTGGAGCATAGTTGAAATGAAGAGTGTTCCAACATTTGAATTTACTTATGATGTTAATGTGGCACAAGTATATTAATTGTCCATTAATGATTTTGATATCTTACACTCTATGATGATTAAAAATTATTATGGGGTAATTTCATCAATTGAGGATAGGCAACTATTAATTAATGTAGCAGCTGACCAAAAGAAGGAATACAACTTGAGAAGTAAGGAACTAGGTGTTGCTCCTAAAGATATTTCCCCTATAAATTTAAAGGTATGGAGTGCAAGCAAGGAGGAAAAGAAATCTACAGTAGTCTCAGAAGCTTCAAAGATAGTACATGTGTCCCAAGATGCTAAGCCTCAAGGTACTCCTGCTAAGAGAAATAAAATGCCCATATTATCTAGTATCCCTAAGGATGCTAATGAGTTTACAAAAAATCCACCTTTGAAGGTTATTTTTAAATATTCAAATCCATCTGAGCCCACTCTAATTCAAACCTTGAGTGACTGTATTCTAGTTGAATGTGTTGTGACCCTTCCACTAAATACACCTTTTCCTCAATATAACATGTGTGATATGTCCCAAGTGTTGAGTTAAATAGAAATCACCATGTCACTTGTTGAACTATTATGAATACCTAAACATAGGAAAAGGGCCTTTGAATATTTATAATTTGGTGAAAGGTCATCTACAAATTAAATTAAGTTACCCCAAGCACCCCTAGATAAAGATGAAGAAACAAAAGAGATTTTTGAACCCACTCTAGAGGTCTATTCAAGGACTGTATTTATATAGTTAGCTAAATGTAGATCCATTTTAGATAACTCTATTGATCAATGATCTAATTATTCACAATTACATGTTTGATTCTAGTACTTCTTGCAATGTGATGCCCTTAGGTGTCCTTAATGAGCTTAGATTGAAGATTACAATCAACCTTTGGAAACTGTTATGCTATGGACTCATGATAGGTTCCAATTGTTAGACAAGTCAAGGGATTAGTCGTATAGTTAGTATTGCATCAAAGAAAGTATTTGAATATAAATGTGGTAGTTGTAGAGTATCCACCTAAATGGGGTATGTTATTGCCATGTAAATGGGTTGATAACATGGGTGGAAGTGTGTAGATGGACCTTTCCTATGACACCATTCTTTTAGAGGATAAGATGGTTAGAATTTATAGAGAGCCAAAGATGTTACATGTAATTGAAGATCCAAAACATGCTCTCAATGAAGTGTTGTAAATGGATGTTGAATTGGGAAACTTTGTTGGGAATGTTGATAATATTAATCAACATACTATTCATGATATTAAACCTGATAAAGAGAGTTCAGTTTCAAAGATGTACTTTGGCAAGGCTCGATTTGATCTTGGAAATGGAGTTGGGATTGTTTTCGATGCCCCTAATGGTAAATATTTTATTTTTTATTTTCATCTATCCTTTGAGTTCACTAACAATACTATTGAGTATGAAGCACTCTTGTTGGGTTTAAGGATTGCCTGTGAGTATGGAATTAAATGTTTTATTGTCAAGGGTGATTTTGAACTAGTGGTAAATTAGGTCCATAGTGGTTTTACCATAAAAAATAAGGGGTTGAAATAATATCAGAATGTTATTCAATATTTTCTTTAATTTTTTGATGTATTCAATTTGTGTTATCATGATATAAGTTTCAACCAAGAAGTTAATACACTTGCAGGGTTGGGTGCTCAATTTGACATTGCAAATATGAGCCCTCATTGTCAGTATCAAGTGGAGATGTTTGTCTAGCCTTCAATCCTAGATAATTCTCATCATTGGTAGGTCTTTGATGATGATGAATAGATTAAAAGGTTTTTGAACTATGAAGATGAGTTTCTTGATCAGCTCATAAACTTGAAATACATGATTCAAGTTTGTGATGGAAAAAAGATATTATATTCCATTCCAAATGGACTAGTGAAGACAAATAGTTTGGGTTCTCAAGCATATCAGGCATGCTTCCCAATTGAGTCACTAAAGATGTTGTCCAAATTTTCCCCACATAAGAAACTTTTGACTAGATGTGGCTTGAAGTTGAGTAGGGTCCTAGTTGAGAAGAAATTTGATAGGATGGGAAGAAAACATCCTTCATGTAGATAACTTTTTATTTTCATGTTTTGAAACACATGCTCCCTAGAGGACTGGTAAGCTTAAAACTATATTTTTATGGAGTTGATAGAATCAAGTTAAGAGACTCATTCATTTAAAAATATGTGACTAAGTGCAACTTGCTTTCTCATGAAAATCTAAGAAGGGTTTGGCTAGGTACACAAATTATAGCTAAGAAGAAAGCTTACATGTAGCTATTAAGTAATTACCAAGATTAATTGGCATGGTATTATTCTAAGCTTAAAGTGTATAGGTAATATTTTTTCTATCATGTCATCCCATTATAGCTTGATAGCAAGCCTTTTAGGCAGAAACAAAGGCCCATTAACCCCATCTTGGCCACCAAGATGAAGGATGACTTAAAGAAGCTAAGGGATGGTGGTATCATTTATCCCATTAGGTACTCATCATGGGTTGTAAATTTAGTCCTTGTATGAAATAATAATGGTGACATCTGCTTATGTGTGGATTTCAAGAATTTGAACAAAGCTTAATTAAAAGATAATTATCCCCTACCCAATATAGATAACCTACTACAAAGTGTCACTGGATCAGAAATGTTGTCTACTTTGGATGGCTTCTTAAGGTACAAACAAGTTATGGTGAAGGAATCTAAGAGATCCAAGACTGTATTCACTACACATTGGGTCACATATGTGTATATAAGGATGTCTTTCAGGTTGTTGAATGTTGGCATAATTTTCCATCAAACTAAGGATATAACTTTTGTAGGGATAATTAATCAATTCATTGTTTTATATCAGAATGATATTATTGTGTACTTTAATACTAGAGAAGAGTATTTGGATCATCTGGAAAAGGTGTTGATCAGATGTAGGGAGTTCAAAATTTTTCTTAATCCTAAGAAGTACCACTTTAGAGTATAAAAGGCCAAGTTTTTGGGACATCTGGTGTCGTGATTGACTCCAAAAGGGTTGAAGGCATTGACAAAGTGCCTATCTCATAGTTCAAGAAAGGAATTTAATCTTTCTTTAGACAAACTAACTTTGTAAGAAGATTTGTGTTCAATTTTGTAGAGATTACTCTATCTATTACTTCCATGTTGAAGAAGGACCAGATCATCAAGTGGGAGGAGAAGTCTATGAAATCATTCAATGAAATCAAGGGAGATTTAAAGTCTACTCCTATTTTGGCTAGTCCTGATTACACAAAATGATTCTATATATTCTCTTTTGCATCATATAATATTATTACTTCTATTCTAATTCAAATGAATGAGGACAGTCATGAGTAGCCCATAGTTTTTTATTAAATCTATTTAAGGTCCTAAACTGAACCATACTATCATGGAAAAATAATATTTCACTCTTTTAAATGTTGTTAAGATGTTTAGGCCATATATTCAGAGTTAAAAAATCATTGCCTACATCCTACACACTATGGTGAAGGACATCTTAATTCAGATTGAAGTATTTAACAAGAGGTGTAGGTGGGTTAGTAAGTTAAAAGTGTATGACATGTATATCTATACCACTAAGTTAGTAAGAAGGATGGGTCTAGCCAAGCTTATGGTTGAGACCAATTCGAAATCTGTTGAGGTAAACACTGTTGTTTTTAATGTTGATGATTCTTTTAGTCAATTTAACATATCTCCATAATATAGAGATATTGTTTACTACTTTCAAAATCTGAATTGTCCTCTCGACTTGGAAAAGAATAAACAAATAAATCTTAAGCTTGTGTCCCAAAAATACCTCTTGACTGAGAATGGACTAGCATGAAATAATCCAGATAGGGTTATCTTAAGATGCATTCTGGAAGAATAGAGTGTTGTCTTGATTAAAGACTTCCATAGTGGAGTATGTGGTGACCATTTTACACCTAAATTTATAGCTCATAAAATTATAAGAGCTAATAATGGTGGCCATCACTATTCAAATATGTTTAAAAATTTAGAAAGTGTGAGAAATATCAGTGCTTTACTGAGAGGATAAAATCTTTAGGTTCTCTTCCCTTGCAGCCTATGATGATTGAAGGCCCATTAAAATAATGGGGAATGGATTTTACTAGAGAAATTATTGACTCATCAATCACTAAGAATAGATGGATACTAGTTTCAACTAACTACTTCACAAAATGGGTTGAAACAATCCCTTCAAATAAAATAACATACCAGGTAGTAATGGATTTTTTGTTAAATCAGATTATTTATGGATTTAGTGTGTCTATTAAAATTATTGTTGACAATGCTATGAGATTCAAAGCTAAACCTTTAGTGGCATTATGAAAAGAGTATGAAATTTTATTGACCTATGCTTCCAATTACAACCCTCAAGGGAATAGGAAAGTTGAATCTAGTAACAAAAACTTACTCAAGATCGTTAGGCAAACTTTAGAAGCAAAGAAGAAGAAGAGGGTTGAACAACTAATGTTTTCCTTATGGGATAATAGGATTATTCCTAATAGACCTATAGGTAGAAGCTATTTTGATATTTTTTATGGATCTCGAGTAGTTCTGCTTATGAATTTATAGTTTCCCACTTATCAACTCATGAAAAAACTAAAGGATGATGAATAGGTTAACCATTATGAGAGAAAGATGAACTAATTTATTGAGCTTGATGAAATTTAAAGACAAGCTCATGAAAGACACCTTAAATTCAAATAAAATCTAAAGAAAATATTTTATAGGAAGGTCACTCAAAGAACCTTCCAAGTAGGTGATCGAGTTCTAATTTGTGACAATATGCATGAGGAGAAAGGAAAGCATGGAAAAATTGATGCCTTGTGGATGTGTCCCTATTCCATTGAATACCAGATTAGGGAGCATACTTTCTTCCTTAGAGATCTAGATGGTGAACTATTGTAGCTACCAATCAATGGTAGACATTTAAAACAATTCCTTAATCAAGTCCTTAACATGTATACCATATTATATAATGTTTTGTATAGTTTTTTTGTCTTGTTACCCCCTTGATTTTGGTTTTGTTTATATAATTTCCTTTTGTGTGTTCATTTGTAGATCCTCTTGGTCTATTTTTTTCAAGTCTATCATGTTTTATTGAGCCTTCATGAATGACTGCTGAAATTACTAAGTCTTGACTCTATAGCCCATTGGATTGGCACTTGGTCTTATGTTTTAGGGATCTTTGCACACTTTTAGGGGGTATGCATCCCTAATCAGGAGCCAATGTTAGTGACCAAACTTACATGAATAAATTGAGCCCTTTTAAAGTGTAAATTCCTAATTCCATCATAAGTTGATTGTCAAGGTCTAAGTCATTAGCCCAATTACTTTTTCAAAGTGTTCCTTTGAAAGGTCAAGTTCATGTTGAATTGGCTAGGTGAATTAACTTGGTATTTCCTTAGTGTAATTCCCTCAGGCATTTTTTAATAGGTATTTTATTATGTTAATTTGGTCTTTACTTGGATAAAATCCCTTAGAGTCTTTCAGAAAATGTGTTCGCCTAGATTGTCTAAATGCCATATTCTTTCAAGCTTTTTGTCTGCACAAAAATCTCAAAGGGTTATTTTCATTATTTTAGGTAAATTGTAAGGACTTATTAATTCTAGGTAAAGTGTATACAAAAATTCTGAAGGATCATTCAACCTTTGAAAAATCTCTGAAGGGTTTTTTTTCCTTTGCAAAATCCCTAAAGGATCATTTCTTTCAGGCATTTTTCCCTTATAAAATTCCTAAAGGGCACATTCAAAAAGTTTGAAGGGTAAGTTTGGAGGGTTAAGGAAATTTTCAATAAGTCTTTCACAAAAAATCCAAAGGTCACTTACCCTTTGGAAAAAGTGTAGAGGTTTGATTTCTTCAGTAAAAGAGATAAGTCCAATTCTTTTAGGAAAAGTGTAGGGTCCAATTGTTTTAGAATTTTTTTCTAAGATAAAAATTCTGAAGGGCACTTTCCCTTCATGAATTTTTCCTTCACAAAAGTATTGAAGAGATGTTGTAGAGAAAAATTTCTAAATAAATTCATCTAAGTAGTGTGACGACCATGCTGACATCATTAATGGCTATATGGACATCAAAATTAGGCTCAATGATCATTTATTAGGGGTTAAATTTGATGGTTTTATAGAAATAATTGATGTTCATGTGAACATCAAATGATGGGTGCACTAACATAAAATTTAAGCCATGACAATTATCTATCAAGGGATTAAATTTGATGGTTGCATAGACGTCATTGATAATCATGCAAACATCAAATTATGAGTGCACATATGTCAGATTTTAAGTCATGATAACTATTAATTGGGGCTTAAATTTAGTGTTCATGCTTATATCAAAGATGTCCATGCAAACGTCAAATGATGGGGATGCAAACATTAAATTTAGGCCATAGTGGATAGCCAATGGAATTTGAGCAGCCATATAGAGATCAATGGTTTGTGTTAGATCATGAGTTCAAAGGATAAATGGAGGTGGGAAGTCAAGCTATATCAAGCCCAGAGACATAAGTGTACAAGTGATCCTATCCATGAGAAGGATCCATTGAATGGAAGTAGTTGTGTTTTTAGGTTTTATGATAAATTAAGTAATCTTTCATTTGATCCTAGAGTTAGGTTCATTTTAGAGTTAGTATAGAGCTTTTGTTTATTTTATTTCTTGCTCTTTCATTCCTATCCCTTGTTTGTATATAGTGCTTGTACATGTTTTTTTGATTTATTTTGTGTTGTTCTTTATTTTTTTTAATAATTCATTTCAAGATAGTTTTCAACTTAGGTTTCATCTATTCACTCAAATAAGGACATTTTAAATTGGGAGTGTAAGTGTAAAAGGAATATGGGTTTGAAATGTGGGCTTGATATTTTTAATTTTAGGGAGACTAGAAAATACAAATGAATAAACTAATCATTACCCAAAATCTTGAAATTTGTTCTAATCTAATATTAATTCTAATAAGGTTTGCATATGCAAGATGAAAGTTTAAATTATCGAAGCACAGTCATGCTTGCACTTAAACAACATTCATTACTTGGGGTAAAGTTTATGACCAAATATGATTGCCTAAAGATTAGAAACTTGACCAAATCCTAAAACCTAGCTAATTTGGTTCCTAACCTTTGCCATAAAGCTAAAAATGGTCTATAAAAAGCAAAAAATAAAAAAATAAGAACTTATTGAAATTTTCAAAAGGAACTTTTTCAAAAAAAGTGATTTGGGTAATCTCCACCAGGGCTATGGATTCTTAGATGATAGTGGAACAAGGCCTTGAATGGAGTCAAAGGCATCTCTGTTAGGGCTATGGATGCCTGACTATTAGTAGAACAATGCCCAAACCTTATCTAAGCTAAAAGCATGGTTCTTAATTTATATTTAAAACATGTTATAAGTCAATGTCAATGGTTAAAGACATGAAGTCTAGAAATGTGTCTCTAAATATCATGGAAAATAGTAAGTGGAATCAAAAAACACACACATGACTAGATTTTGATATTTGATCCCGATTTGTCATGTGTGAGGCTTATTTTAAACATGACTAGGTCTTAATAATAATGCTTGATCAAGTGGACTAAATAGCCTAGTTATAAGTCTAAACCATAATTTATAAATTTTAAAACATATTGCTATGTAGATTCACTTGATCAGGGTGTTACTAGTGTGTTTTCATATTATCTTTATTTGAATATCATCCACACCTGATTTGATTGCCATATTTTTATATGAGTCTAGTTTAGTTCTTATCTTAATTTACTAACATTAGATTTCTGAGTTTTAGATTTGTAAGTTTAATGGATCCCCCTTTGAAATTGGATTATGTCTAGTTTTCATGATTTAATGTCAATATTGGCCTTTTACTAGCCTTTGGTTTGTCAAAGGCTGAGTTGAGTTCATTTTAATCACCCTAAACCCCTGATTCCAATTAAACTGGCCCAAATCTTTCCATTTGAATTCAAAATTGGTGGGAGCATTTTATGCAGGAGCATTTTAAAATGCCATGGACATAGTTAAATTTTTATACTAAGGCTTGGTCGTGTTTATTTACATGACCAAAACCTAGTCTAAAAATCCATGTTTGGTCTATTTCAGGTCCTAAGATCCTTTATCCTATGTTCTTCATGGTCTAAACTAATGCATGGTCTTTTTTATTTAGTAGATCCCTCATTTATTTCATTCTTAGTCTAAACTTTAGCCTAAAGTCTTAATTTTTATTTATTAAAGTGAATCAAAACCTTGGTCTAAGATTGTAGCCTAAGTCTTATATTATTTTTGAGCTTTGACTTAGTTATATTTTTCACTATCTATAGTCACCAATCATGTTTTGACTTAACTGATTGTAATTGATGACCCATATTTTCTTAGGCAATCAAGATCGAATGGTGCGAGTTCAAAGCCAAAATGATAAGCTTTAAATGCATGATAAGGCTTGAGCATGTTCACATCAAACAATGTTACCTGGTTAAGTGTACATCTTCTAATCAATGGGGCATATTAGGTTAAAGTTTCAAACTGATCGCAAAGTGAATGTAGTGATGACATGCATCATAACCATGTTAGATAGAGTATTTAGTAGCCAATGGCTTTTGATCCATTGTATCAAAATCCAATGGAACACATTGATTCAACCTAGTAAGATCCAACTACACAAGATCAAAGGGTTCCTTTTAATTATGTTTTGACTTGGTCTAAGGCTTTACCCTAAAGTTTTATTTTATTTATTAATATAATGAAACCTTAGGTTAAAACCTTATGATATGTCCCTTTCTATTAAACATGCCCCCCCTTTTATTATGTCTTTAGCTTAGTCTAAACTTTGGTCTAAAGTTTTATTCATGTTCATTAATATTAATAAGATCTTAGTCCAAAGAATTTATCTTAAAGATTTATATTATTCCTTTGGTTTTTAACTTCAACTTTTTTATTAGTTTTAGGAACAAATCATGCTCAATCTCACAGATTGTAATCTAATGATGCACTTTTGATCAGATGAAGAGATCTAATAGCACAAGGGCACAGTTAGAAAGTCAATTCATGGTCCCATGATAAAGATTAAGCATGTTTCTAGAGATCAATGATATATGTTCAAGCATACACTATCCAATCTATAGTGTGTATTAAGTTAAGAATTTTTAATGAAGCCTAGAATGAACATGGGGCTTCCACTTGGCAAGAGCATATTAACTCAATAGGACTTATAGAGTAGGATGTAAAAAGCTTACAAAGTTGCCAAGTGGCACCATTTTGGTACAAGACCTATAGGCAACTAATGGCATTTGATACTTTGGATCAAGATCAATGGCACATGCTTGCTCAAGTGAGTAGATCCAATGGTGTGAGCTAAGATAGACTTTTTCAAAGCACTTGGATTAAATGAAAAAGTGAAAAGTGTCTAAACTAGAGTCTATTAATCAACATAGTCACTCTCAAAGCGCCCAGATGCTCAGTTGGATTTGATGTAGCATGAAAAAATTTAGTATGTAGCAAGCTATGGTCTAAAATTTAAACTTGATGGCTCTTTCTTGGTTGGGCAATGATTCAAAACATAGAAGAAGGTCCATGGCCCATCCTAGAGTGAATATTTCCAACCATGATCATGGAACATTTTCTATTTTATATCACAACTATATCATTCTTGAGCCATAATTATAATAATATGTTGTTCCATGGTGTGTGTAAAAAGGAAAAGAAGTTGTCTAGGAGGTTTTAGCTATGCAAGCAACCGTTCATAGGAATCTCTAGGTACTTACACATGAGGACAAAGTTTGTTTGGCCCTTGACCATGAATATTCTCCCTTTAACTTGAATGAAGATAATTTGATCCATGAAATCAAAGAGTTTGTTGTGAATCTCCATCATTCATTCTAGAAGAAGTTAGAGCAATGATTCTTTTCTTGCAAATGGATGAAGATCCTAGGCATGGCATGGAGTAATTTCCATTTAAGAGCATCTTGGTAGGACTTGCAAGTTTGTTTTACATTCTTTCAAATTTAAAATTATAAGTATATATTTGAAAATGATTGAAAATGTATAAATAGAAGGCTTCCCCTCTATTTAAAGTTTGGAGGTTATTTTTGGTCATTGCTATTAGTGCTTGCTTTCTATAAGTCTAGGTTCTAAAAGTTTTATAGGATCAATTTTTGTGAGTAGATCTTGTCTTTCGTGCTAAGGTATTTATATTTGTACATCCATTATCAAGATTTGAGATCATGTTTATATGTCTCACTTGTCAAAAGAGAAAACTCACCATGCTTATCCCCTTGGCAGCATTTTGAACAATTGATGTATGTAAAGTTTCTTTTCAATATTAATGAAAATACTTATGGTTGTTTGCTCTTTCTTATTGATGAAGTGCAATAATATTTCTTAAAATTCTTACTAATTACATATTTGGGTTTATGTTCACTATTAGTTGTCATCTTGAGCATATATCTAGGTTGTAGATCCCTTTCTAAAGTTTAAATTTTAAAATGTGTTATTGAATGACCTTTTAGGGCACCCTAGGTCTATAGATTCGATAGGAAAAAATTTCTTGAAAGTTTAGTTACAATGCATGCTTTAGGTTTTCAAGGACCATTTGGTATTTCTCATTATCTTATACTTGAGTCTTTTTTACATCTTTTACTAAGGATAATGTCATTAACATAGTATAAGACCTTATTGTTTGAGTAGGCCACTAGCACACCACCTTCCACTTTTTTATATAATCATCTAAATGTCCTACCTCATCCCAACCCATAATAATACACCCTTTGTATACTATAAGTGTTGTTTTCCTTACAAATGAATGAGATCTTGCATACTTAAAATGTGTTTGCAGTTTGTGTTTTGAAGTTTGTAATTATAATATTTTATTTAACCCTTATATTTTGAATATTTTTCAAAATGAAAGTTGTAATCATATACATATCTATCTTCATTAACTTGAATGCAACCTAGTGTATTTGTGCATTCTTTATGGCAACCCTTCCTAGGTGGAGAGTGCAAGTTTGGTTATGTCTAGGTCACATATGTATCTCTTTGTGCCAATAATCCCCATGGAGGTTGAATTGCATAATCTCTCCATTTGATAAAACTACCCCTTAGGTCTTCTCACCTTGGTTTAGGTGGAGCCAGAAGTAGCAGGGTATTGACCATATCCTTTATCAGTGCCTCTTAGTCATTTTCTTAGTCTAGTCCATTCTTGACGTCCAACCTTTACCCAACTATAATGACTAGTAGGTTTCTCATCATTCTTTGCCATTTTCTTCAAGTTTGGAAGGCTAGATTAGAGAGGTGTATAACTGGTAACCAATATAACACACACTATATACACCTAATTTTTTTCACATTATCATTTATTAATGTTTTCTATTGTAGCATATTTTTGACATATCAATCTCCCTAAGTGATGCACTGAGAATGTGGTGGGAAAGGCTTGTGGTGACTTATAATTGATGTTTATATTCTATCTTGATTACACCATTACTACTATTAATCTAACATCCTCTAATTTTCTATCCATTTGTCCCTTATATCTAATTTCTATCCATATTTTATATTTTCCCTATATCCTATATTATTAGCCTAGCATGTACCCTCTATTTTTTGCATTTATCCTTATTATACTATATTTTCAATTCTAATACAATTATTAGTGTGTTTGTTGACATTTTTATTATATCATCCTGATTAATACCATATTGTGCCAAATGACATCTTCCAACTATATTAGTCAGGATGATACCATTAAATTAGTGTTTATGGTAGGTTTTGGGTATTAAAATAGTATAAATATGGGTACTATTTAAATCATATCATATCACACTCATTTTCTCTACTTGCACTCATATTTATACCCTAAGAAAATATTAAGAGAGTTAGTAACTTAGAATATTATCTTTAGGAGTCTTGTCTTGTGGTGTCATTAAAGCTCAATAATAAGAGTCATTGGTTCCTAACTAAGGATATATTGGTATTCATCTAAACAATCCATGTCTTCAAATATAACATTATCTTGAAAACATCCACTTAATCCAAGAGGGAGATTGAAGCATCGATGATTCCACTCTAAGGTAAGTATTTCTATCCTATACTCTTTCATTTATTTACTTGGAAAATAATACATTTATTGGTTTTTTTTTGAATCAATGTATGTGTATCTTGGTTTAGACCTTCCTTATAATAAATAATTTAGGATGCACATATGATTGCTTATAATTTACATAAATGACCTTGGTTGCATATATCTCTATTTAGTCGATTATTTCACCTTACCCATTTACAACTATTATGTATGCATAGGGTATAATAACCTACAACTATAATCATTCTCTCAATAGACTAGGACTTGAATAAGGTCAATCAAATAGATTATGGTATACTTAGATGATTGGGTAAGGATCAAATCAATTATTTAGACATAGTAGAGGGTGACCTATAATTAAAATGTAAAGAGGAAATGGTTCCAAATCCTAAGCCTATGACATAAGGATGTAGCTCTCACTAGACCTCAACACATGTAAATGGTTGTAAACTTGATTAAAATAATAGATAGTTTAGAATTATTATAAATGGGTAAGGTTATATTGTCAACCAAATGGGGGTCTATGCAACCTAAATATATTTATGACAAATCTAATAAATCCCATAGCTACACTATCTTATTTCATATAGATAAATAATAAACAAGGATACACATATATTCATTCACAAAGCAATAAGTAATAAGTAATATCTAATCTATAATTAAACAAATGAAACAGTTTAGGGATAAAAATACTTACCTTAGGGTGAATCTTACTACATTTAAATCTCCCCCTTGGGTTAAGTGGATCTTTTAAAGAGAATATTGTAGGTTTAAAAACTCAAATGGTTAGATGAAGACCTATATATCCTTAGTTAAGAACTCCCACTGAAACCTCCTATTGAGATTCAATGACATCACAAGAAAATACTTCATAATATAAGGTTTTGAGACACTAACACTCACAAATTTTATCTAGGGTTGAAATGCAACTGAAATTAGAGACAATGAGTGATATATGAAACATATAAATGAAATATGACCATATATATAGTGTTTAAATACCAAAAACCAATGCTATACTTTGTGTCAACATGAATAACTCAACTAATAAAGTTGGAAGATGCCTCTTGATAGATAATGGTATTTTCTATGGTGATAAAATACAAATGTTAGAGAATACATTGAGAAATGTATCGAGTTGGCTAATATAGTATAGGAAAGGTGAAGGAACATAACAAATGGTATCATCTAGGCCAATATCATAGAATATAGAGAATAAATTAGATCTGGATAATAAGTGAACAAGAGAAATATTTTGATAGGAACTTAAAGGAGGTCAAATTCATAGTATTAATGGTGTAACTAGGATAAAATATCAATGTCTCTCATAAATCACTATGAGTCTTTCCCACCCCCTTCCTATTGCACCCTTTAAGATGTTCACTTAGGTAAATTGATGCATAAAAAAGATGCTATAAGAGAAAGTGTCGATAAATTTTATAGGGTAAATATTTTTTGTATACATATTCCCTATCCAAATCTCATCACATGTCATAATATTTTAACACAAGATGGTGCTTTGGGAAAGAAACATAACAACACTAGAAAGCATAATTGAAAATAAATGGTAAAATAAATATTGATAAATGAATAATTGATAGAAGTATATGCATAATTTGAATTACCTTTTTCACTAAATGGTTGCATGTAATTAATATAGTCTCGATCATGGAAGGCAAAAAAATTTCATTTGAGAAACCCTATTGATACAAGGATAAAACAGATAAAATCAAAGTGAGCCAACACATGATGGAAAACTAAATGGATGAACATGGAAAATTTTCAATAATAATTAAATAACTTAGAAAATTTTCAAGCTGATATTGCTAAGGTTAGGTTAGAACCAAAAGTATAATAAGGAAAATAAAAACATATAAATTTGGTAAACCAAAACATGAAGGATTATTAGGACCAAAAAAAATATCAAAATTAAGACAAGTAAAAATCCAAATCAGACAAGGGACACATAAAAATGATTTATGATAAAAAATTCTTCAATATAAGAGGAGTAACAAACCATACTCAAACAAAATATGAAAACATGAAATGGAAAAATGGGACTAGATGGCTTACGAAAAGGTGAATATAAAAATTAAGGTCCCAAAAATAATTAAGAGAAATCCTAGGAAGATAATACAAATATATAGATATCATCTCAAAACAAATCGAAGATATAAATTATATATTAAGGATGGAAAAATATAAAACTACCATATTGCTACCATGTATGAAAGAGATGGAGAATAACAAGTTAAAAGGATGGAATTATTTAGAAACAAACTTGAATGTTAAGGGGAAAATATGGGAGGATGGAAAATATGGCATCACCAAGGTGAAAACAATAATTTTGATTTGAAAAAAGATGATAAATCAAGGTGTCAGGATTAAGATTTTTCAACATCAATGGCCCTAGAGAACCCTACCAAAAAAACATAAGCTTTGGCCAACTAGTGAAGTATAAATAACATCCCATGAAGGCTGTCATACATGAAAAATAAAAAGGATCCTACCTTCTGACAACATGTCATTTGATCCTTGGGACCCATTATAAAATCATTGGCATACTACAAGGATTTGGTACTTGTGTGAAAAAGTAGGTGGCACTAAAATAGAGGAATACATAATGAGATATGAAACCTCCTATACTAATCTACTCACCTACCACATCCCAATGTACCTCATCTTTATTATGATGCCAACTATGGAGTTTTAGATTTAACTAGAATAGGATAAGTGCCAAATAAAAATCACATATTTTGGTATGATATAAATTTTAATATTTTATTTTCCTTTTAACATTAACCTTTTTTATGATATGGATTTTAACTATTTTTTATTTTTATATTTTCCTCCTCCATATGAATTTGGAAAAGGCATAGGTATTAAATATAACTATCACAAGAGATCTTAAAATTAATCACTAGATAGAGAGCCTAAATACCATGCTATCAAAAAACTCTTACACTTTCACATTATAAAATAATGCAATATCAAAATTGACCTTCGAGAGCTCAAAAGGAAAATGAAAATTAGGGAGTGAAGGAAATGATCATAGATTTGTGTTACCCAAATAACAAGAAAAAAATGTATAAGCAAATATGATATAATGATAAGGTAGCATGAAACATCATCATAAGGAATGAAAAAAAATAATGGGACATGAAGATGGACTATTATATTTTTTACACAAGATAATATGATTTATTTTAAGTGAGGAAAAACACTACTTTAGACCATTGCCTTATCTTTCTAAGAATACACCAAACTAAGGCTTAGAGAAATAATAATCTATGTATTATTATGGTGGGAATTTATGAGGAGGGCCTAATTGATTCCCTAAGTCTTACCATACATCTCAAAAATTGAAAACCCAAGAGGCATGAACATTTATTGTAAAGTCTCAAAATGGTTTATCACATAATAAATTAGACCAAAGAATCACAAATGAAATAATGATTGACTATAAAATAATGGGCATATTTTTGGAAGGCCTAGTTGATTCCCTAGGGGTTACAATGCAACTCATAAATTGAAAAATTATGTGGTGTAAAAAGGGTTAATTCCTAAGGACCATGGGTACTAAGGTTAATGTAAAAATAAGACTTGAAAGTGTGTAGATAGAGGAATGTTAAACTACTAGAAGAGATTCAAAGTATGACCTGAAATAAATTTTATCTCAACATATATATAAAACTAACACCAAGAATTCAACTAAAATGTAAAGAAATAGAAAATAATACTTAAAATGAAACTAAGAAGAATATAAATTAACCAAAGTAATTTTTCTAAAACTAGGCATTAGTTAGTTCTTTTAATAAATGTTCTCCATTTATTTTTAACCTATATGTAGTGGGTATAAAGATGCCTTTGAATACAAATCAACCCCAGTTTTAGGCATACATGCTTTATTTTTCATGGGTGTAACCCAATTTTAAAAATTAAGTCTCCAAGATAAAAAATACGGACTTTGACTTTATTATTGTGTTGTTTAACTATATCGTTTTTGTGTTGACAATTGTGTTGTAAAATTTCCATATGTCATTCATCAATTAGATATAAGGAATGAATATGGGATTCATAAATCTATTCATTAGGAATAATTCCATGAAGATATATATGTAAGGAAGGTAACTTTACTTCTAGTGGTAATATGGCTTCTAAGCCATACACTAAAGAGAAGGGAGTTGCCCTAGTGGTAGTATAAATATTAAGCCCAAAGTGCATGGTATAGATTGAGATTTAAATCCAAATGAGAATCCATAATATTATTTTTAAACTTTTTTTAAAGGATATTTTGGTATCTTATACTTATTCATTACATTGAGGGTGATACGGTATGGAAAATTTTTGTATATTTTTCAATTTTGCACACTACTTTATTTCTTTATTTTTAAAATTCTGACCATTTGTAAATGTGATAATGTTATTAATACCAATAAACATATTATTTTATTAAGTATGAATTTTCATATAGTTACACCATTGACATTAAAAATTGGTATAACTTCTACTGACTTGGTAAAATATTTTGTGACAGTAATAATGAAAAAGTGGCCATCTTATGATCAAGGTAATTTTCCAATGAGACCTTATCCCCAAAAAGAGAATGGCTAGGGAGATTCAAGTGTTATAAGCTCAATTTTAGGATACTAGATAATATCATCATGTATTTGGGAAGGATTACACTTATTTGTAAATGTGATGTCATATTTTAACAAAGTAGGCCAATAGTATTCCATTTGAAGGCATTTGTAGGCTACAACATAGCCACTAAATGGCCACCAAAAATTACCCCATCTACTTACTCAAGGATAGAGGTGAAATATTATTCAATGACAATGTAGTAAGGTACCCTTATATTTATAATAATAAAGTCTTTTTTGTCTAAGGAAATACTTTCAAGCTTGATTGAAAGTCTAGTCTTTTCACAAGAGTTAACCTCAAGAAGTTTGATGTTTAATGAAGGATGATATATGTTTACCATCAGATTTATCAAGTAGTCATAACTTTGATGTGGAAAATAACATAATCATCCTTGTTTATTAAGTGTTTTATAAAAATTGGGGTAAATAGAAATTAATTACCTAATTAAGATAAACTATTGATTTAAATAAAACTAATACAAATGTGAAATAAATGACACAAACTAATTTTTATCTTACTAAATCTATAAATATTCTAAAATTGGAAAAACTAAATAAATACAAATTAGTTATAAATTAGATGTCCAAGACTATAATTGAAACTGTGAAATCAACTGTGACTATGTAATGATAATGTGAATTAGGACTAAGGTTTATCTTGAATCTGGGATAAAGTCACTCAAATTAGATATGGGTGGCCTACACTAGTGTCCTTATGGTGAACTAATATCCATTTAGGGTTTTTTATATGTGATTAACATGATATTTTCTCTTACACTTGTTTGTTATATTTAACTATGTGGGAGTTTTGGATATATTCACCATTATATACCTTCTTATTCACTTGTAACCCTAGATAAATAGACCACAAATGATAAATAGAGTAAAATAAAAAAAATGGGTTATTAGTTGAGTTTGTGATAGACCTCATCACCCCTTGTGTTGAGCACTACCTACATACTAATACTCCAAAGCAGGATCAAACTCCATGTGTTTATCCCATGGTATGATTATGTGTGTGAAATAATGGTGTAATGTTAAATGTTAGTGAAATACTAGTGTAATTAAGTGTTTAAACAATGAATTGTGACCTTATAGTTATATTTAGACTTATCTCATGGGTAAAAGGTTTGTGTGTACTTTAATTTGGGAAAAATAGTATTTTTTTAATCTCAATGTGTAGTTAAATAATCTAGTGATTTTGAATCACATAATCCATCTAATAGATAATGGTTAGAAAATGTGGATTTATAGTGAACATTTTTTAATTCTTGTTGATGATTAAAATTGTGTTGTTTCTAACACCAACAATGGGAAGTTTTAGGAATGTGGGACTTTTAACCTGAAATGACCTCTAGATTTTAAAGAAGTTGGCTCTTCTTTATCTCAAGTGTATAATGAGGAAAGGGATAGGAATTAAACAGAAACACAATGCAATGAAAGAAAATATAACTATGGCGATGCGCCTAAATTTAATTCAACCCTTAATTCTAAGCACAGTGAAGCTATCTTTAAAATCCAATTACATAAAAGAGCAAACAAGGCATGATCAATGTAAAAAGATGAAAATAGATAGAATCAAAGGCTCACAACTTAGATGATTTTGTAATGACATAGAAAATATCAATAAAGGCATAGAACTCAGTCTTCTTATTAATTTTCTAGTCACATAAAAGGCAAAAAAACATGCACAGTTATACAAACTTTCTAACTCAAGAAAATAGAACAAAGGCAAATGATATTACTGGCCATAGCTAAAAAAGTCTAAAACTTCTGATAACAATTTCTCACAAAAAATTCTCTCTATCTTCTGATCCCCCTCTTGGTGATCTCTACACCCCTATTTATAGCATCAGACTAGCTCTAGATTGCCTGCACATTCCCAATCCAACAGCCTAACTGAATTCTAACTAAACTGGAAGTGTCTAACAAAAGATATTTCTTGGATCTGAAAAGTTCCATCTTCCTACAGTTCATTGGCTAAAATAGATACACAGGATGCTTTCCACTACAAAATGGGTGAGGACACTTGGAGTGTTTCACTTACTCTACTTGAAAACTTTTTCATTATTCAAAAGGCATCATAAAATGACACTTGGTAGCTTCCGAGGCACTTTCCGAAGACACGTGGCACTTTTCATGTAACTGCTAATCTTTACTATGTCTTTGAGCAGGAGTATTCTGTCTTAGACATTTATCACAGTCTATTTCCTCAAACTTTAACAATTTACAGAGAATGGGACCCACAACACTTCTTTCTTGAATAGCTTCAAAAAGGAAAATGGATAGGTGGTGCTTTCCATATTTTTTAACAAATGACATGTGGTGGATTCTGCTACTTTTAGCTACTTTCTGAGAATCTTGTAGAAGGTGACACGTGTTGGTCTCCATGTCACTCTTTCTATACTATAGAAACATTCGGGCCTCATTTCATATTTACATGAATGACGACACTTAGTAGCTTCTGTTTGCCTCAAAAACAAAACTTGGGACCCACCACAGTCTTTACTTATCAATGAAACAAAATGAATATATTTTAGATGTTGACACATGGTGGCTTTTGCTTTCTTCAGCTAGGGATACATGGCATCTTCTATTGCTTTTAGAAAAACCAATTGAAAACTTTTGCAGTTGCCACTTGGTGCCTTCCGCTTGACCCTGAGAAAAGCTTATTGAAAGAATCTTTCAAAATTTATAAGAAACATGAGACACAGATGTTGACACTTGTCGCACTCCATTGAGTTACTATGGGACACATGGCACATTTCGAGTAACTTATAGAAATTATGAAATGTACCTCAGCTGATGACACTTGGCAGATTTCACGTGACTTTGATACTTAGACAAAATTTAGGTGAAAAGAAACTCGAGCCCGCATTCTGAGTCAAAAAACTTCACTATCTCGAACCAAAGCGCGCAGGGGCAAAATTTTGGAGTGCATAACTGAAACTTAGAAAATGAAAAATGTAGAGTTTTTTAACTCTACAATTCCTTTAAATATGACTTTTGAAATGTGTTGGATGACCCATTTGGTGAATTTAAATTTGATAAAATAGACATTATTTGGAAAGTAGATGTTGTTGGAGGAATTACATAGTATGAGGGAGTGGGATAGTCTAAAAGGTGTGAAATTGTCTGAAGAGTAGGGATAGATAAACTAGAAGTTTGAATCAATATGAAATTTAGCCCACATTATTTAGGATGTTGGATATGTATGTTTATAATAATAATTTTCTTAAGAGGTAAGGGTGATCCACATAAAAAATTATGGAAGGACAGTCATGGACCATGGAATTAGACATGAGCTAAGTGTGTATAAGGAGTGGTCACAAGAACATCATTTTGATAATAAAGGTTAATTTATGTGTCTACATTATCTCCTTTTTTATTCTAGTAATGCAACAAAGTAAAAATACTAGAGTAAAAGGAAAAGTGTGTCCCTGAACTTACCTATGAATAAAAATGTTAAATTTAGTCCCTAGTTTTGAATATGCTTCACAAGGAATCTGAAATGAAACATGGATAAAATCATTCCTTACTTAAGATTAAATTTAAGATAAAAGAAAAGAAATCTAAATATGAAATAACAAGGAATTAATACACTTGGTTATGTATGTTAACCATTATGTTTTCTTGCAAAAAATAGTGATAATAAAGGGTAGGAACCTTCAATATTTATCATTCATTGAACTGCTTTGATTGGACTATGCATTATCCAACCCTCATTGATAAGAGTGTGACTGAAAACTTAAATTATCCTTGACTTAACCATTGCACAACTCAATCTAGGTAGAGTAGCTTGGAATCTTTGTATGAATTTCAACAGATTATTATGGTGCAAAAATTGGTTCAAAAAGGTCAACTAACTATTTTAAATGTAATAAGGTTCATTTATGGTGTAAAACTAGAAAAAATGGTAAACTAACCACTACATGTGGAATAAAGTTCATTTCTTGTGCAAAACTAGTGCATAAGATAGTATATTCTAAGTCTAGTGTATAAAATGTAGAGAATGAGAATTATTACCTCTCTATCTATAAAACTAGTGAAAAAATGAGTTAGAAGGTGGTCATGTGCCATGCACATTCCCCCAATCTGATATTTGAATGTATATATATTTAGGAAATGAGTAATATCAATTAACTTTATGAACAAAAACCTACGTGATAAATAGGAACACATGCCATGCATGATGCCCTAAATTGAGGAAAATATAATACAAACTTATGTATAAAACTTAAAACTTGTTTTTGAGAAATATAATAGTTGATCTATGGATTGAAGGACATTTTAATAGATATGAGAAATCTTATTTTATAATTTATAGGATAGCAACACACTACTTTGGACATGACTAGACTATGACCTTATTTGAGTGGAGATTTATTGTCTAAAACTACTTTATGAGTAAAATATGGGAGTGGACTATGATCAACTGAGCAAACCCTGCATTTTCTATCTCTATACTATTTATTGGAACTTAGTCTCTAAAATAAGCCATTTTGCATTCCCCCTCTTTTGAGTTAAGTTATGGATACAATAGAATAACTTGACTTAAAATAAGAAAATCGTGTAAAAATATGTTATAACAAAGATTGAAATCTGAGTAGTAACAATAACATTAGAGATAAACCAAATAATAAGTTATAATGTAAGATGCATATATAAATGTAAGAATATACATTATCATGTCTAGGTAAAGGTTAGAAATTAAGCATGCAGAGATAAATTGACCAAACTGAGTACTAAAAGCTAAATATAAATAACTACGGAGGGATGCGTGATATCCATCATGGCATCAAAAAAGCAGGGAGATGCACAATATTTATCATGACATCGTAAATGGATCAATTAAGTAAAAATAATCCATGTCCATGATGTATATATAATCAAGTGTACATAAAGGCACATAAATAAAATAATAAGGTTGATAGGCCACATAAAATAGACATGTTCAAATGTCACTCACACATATAAAAACATAAAATATGCCTAGAGATGAAAATAAGAACATATTCAATTGTCCATAATAAAAAATAATGAATACACATAAGACATGAAACATAAAATCAAACATGAAAATAATTCAATATTAAATTTAATTTATTAAATAAGAAATTTGTAACATTGTTATCTTCAATAACCTAGGTAGCTAATAAGATATCAATGTGAAAGTAAGTGAGCAATAATGATAGATTTCACTCAGTGTATTGAATTAAAGTATGAATAATAAGGTTAGAAAAATAAGGATATAACATATGTAATGATACACCCCTAGTGGACTCACTATAATATAAATAAGTTTTAGGAGGCATGTGACCTATTTGGATCTTAAAATTGATAGCATGTGTTCACTAAGACCAATATGATAGAACAAAAAAACATCACATTGTGTTACTATTTGAGTAGAGTGGTTTATCTATTTATAATTTGTGAGTTTGAGATAATTTCATCACCTATAACCATATCAAAAAGTGTCAATAGGTATGTTCTACATTAAATCATATACACTTTTGAAGCATATTTTTTATAAACTAGATATATATAGAAATAATGAGTACAATGAGCACAAAATAGCTGATGAAAATGAACTACACAAATCATGTATATGTCTTATTGAATATTTATTTATTTTTTATATTTTTCATATATTAAATAACAATTATAAATAAATATATTAACCAATTATTCATACAAGGAACTTATAATCAATAGGTCTTATATCTAGCATAGTAATGGTGACCTTTCGTAAATGGAAAGTGTCATACTATTATGACTGAACTGAGCTAAATTTAGAATCTGAATATTGATTTCCATATATATCATAACTTCCACTACCATGATGATTATTTATATCATATTTTGCATGTTTTTTATCATGATTAACTCTATGTATTTTTGGGACCCATCATGGAATGTATAAACTTTGTGTCGGTGTTCTATGTGAAACACCCTTAGTGCCCTATAATATAAATATAGGATGTAAGAGTAGAGAGAGTCTCCCTATAATCTATGAAAAATATATTTTTAAGTGGCCTTAAAAGGATAGGCCTTCTTGGAAGGGTAGACAATTGATTTTCAACTTTCTAGGTAGGTTGAATCTTTTTGGGTGGATCAATTAGAATCTACTATATAAGAAAAATATATTTCTATTATAAGGGGTATTCATATGGGATACCCAAAAATATGATTACTTAATTAGAATATATATTATTTACACACATGTGAAGTATGGAATGAACTACATGAATCTATTGAATCCAAGCGTGCCCATTAACATATTGAATACCCTTACATTGGGTACTACTATAAACATAATGGCCACATGTGTTGGACCAACCAAAAATGGTAATTTAATATAACCAATGGAGCTTTGAATCTAACCATTGAATCATTCTATTACTATTGTCATGTGAATTAAATATTCATATGTGTATCCAAGATTATAGAGAAGTGTGATTTGAGATATTCACACTTGAATTGTTATCAAACATGATACTATGAATAGGTCGGTGATTAGTACGAGTTATAATGAATAAAGAGTGAAAATTTGAGTCATCATCAACTATTTCATGCTCTACAAATGTGATTAGTGGCCTAGGTGGCACTTCATTATGTTATGTACCAATTATCCCATTCAAGGGATGTTGTGCTTCTCTAGGTAAATGATAATAAACTAGTTTAGGGTGGGCATTGAATGTCTAATGCACTTTTAATGCATTGAATACCTCTTGACTAGTATGGTTTGGAAAATGATCATTGAATATTTTCATTGATTTTTTTCACTCAATTGTGCCTTTATTTTATTTTTAAGTGTTTCCACATCAATTATGTTTGCATCTATCAAATCTTAAATATTATGCCTTAAATCAATGAACCTATTATTGGTGTGCTTTAGGTCATATTGAAAATCACAAAAGACATTCTAGTCAAATACCTTTAGAAGAGGCTTACTGACATCAACCTATTGAATGGGAGGGATAGATATGAGATTGTATTCCTATAGTATTTTTAGGACCTTAGATGGATATTATGGTGGATCCGTAAATTTTCTCCTTGAAGGAGTTGATAGTACAATGTGTAGAGTATGTTTTAAAGCTATATTCATTATTTATTTTTTATATTTTTTATTATCATTTTGCCTCACCTTGTATGGGGTAATACTTGGATATTTTGTATTATAATATTTATTGGTTTCATTCTTAATCTTATTCAATAAAAATAATTTGACTTTCCTTTATTTAAATGTAATACATAAATCTATGAATGATGAGAATTTTATAAATATATTGGATTCATGTATGGGGGAAATCAGAATTTATTTGAAGATATCTTTGAGTTATTTGTTTTCCATAGGACTTGTTATTTTAGATAACATTATATTATACCTTAATACATATTATAAGATAGGTTCATTAGATATTTGTTTGTGTTGGTATATTTGAGCGCTTGAAATATTCTCATTGATATTGATTGATAAATGTGCTAGAAACATATCATCCAAGGGATTGAAAACATGGGAAAATCAATAGGGTAAGTCATAAAACTATTGTAAATGTATTCCTTTAAACTTATTGGAAATAACTTGGTAAATAACCTAACATTGTATTCATAGTCCAAACATGCTACATAGAATGATCTCAATTTTTTCTTGGATTCACCCTTTCCATCATATAGAGTAAGCTTGGGTGCCACAAAACCTATTGGTATAAGGGTGTTTTTATGTGTTGTTTCAATGGAGTGTGAAATAAAGTGTTATATTTAGTCATCTAATTATATTTTGAATAAACTTGATCCAAACCTAACACTTTAGTTTGTAGATATTGAATCGAGTGCATAAGGGATTGTACATTGGAAGAGGAGGAATGTATACTAACCAAAGGTTGTGGTCTTAATGCCTAAGTAAGTATTGGAATATTAACCTATTGATATCCTTAGTTTACCCCCATAGTAAATGTTAGTGAAAAAGTGGGATCCAATGGTTCCAATAAATTTAAATAACCCATACGATTGGAGTCTTTGAGGATTAACCTTAAAATGCCTTATTAATTTCCTATCTAACAATATTTATGGATACATCTTGTATATATTGATTCTTTCATATAAATATTTGTAACTATCTTTTGACCATGTCATTAAATCTATTAATTGGTTTTACTATTATTTTATTATCAGCTAAAATATAAAAATATTTAACTTGAGGAAAACTTATTGTATCACTATATCTAAGATAGGTAGAAATAATTTTCTTAAATTAAATAAAACATGAAATAAAAACCTATAATATGGTTGCTAATAAAGAATTTATCAAATATGAAAACCATAAGACATCAATTAGAAATAAAAACAAATTATAGAAACCATATCAACTTTTATGGTTAGTATTTTGAAAAAATCAATCAATATATAGGTTCACAAATAGGTTTTACCAAATTTGGGATTTAGATACTTTTAATCATAATTATATAAACTATTGTGTAAAACCAAACTAATTAAATTATGCCATAATTTCATTATTTATGATTTGAAAATTAATAAATTTATAAATATTTTAAAAAAGAAAGCAACAAAAAATTTAATTTAACTAGAAATAAAACATGTAAGACTATAAGTGCAACTGTGAAATCGATTGTGTGACTATGTAATGCCATTATGAATTAGGAATAGGACCTTGCTTAGAAATAGGATAAATTCACTATAATTATTTAGGTGAGGCATGTCTTGGTGTCCTTGAGGCTCATCAAAATCTTATGAAAAATTTCTCATTTTGATTGATAGATAGGTTCGCTTGTACCCATATGTCCTATTTGACTATGTTGTAGATTTCCATCTATTATGGAAGCCAGTGTATACCTTATTATTCAAATGAACCCTATCTTAATACACTTTAAATTATAAATAGAGTAAAAGGTTCTTGCACCCGTATGTCCTATTTGACTATGATAAAGCTTTCCATATATTATGGAAGCCAATGTATACCTTATTATTCACATGAACCCTAGATTAATAGACCTCAAATGATAAACAAAGTAAAAGGTGGGTGTGGGGGAGGGAAGTTAGTGATTGAGGTTGCGATATAAATAAACACTCCATGTGTTGAGTTTTACATAAATACCAACACTTAAAATATGGACTAAACTCCATTTAGATCTCCCATGTTATGATGGTGTGTGTGAAAGACTGGTGTAATGTTAAATAATAGTGTTATCTTAATGTGATTAAGTGCTTCAATAATGACCTATGACTTTCAAGGTGTATTTAGAATTAGCTCAGGGCTAATAGGACTATATGGAATATGAATTGGTAAAATTAGGTGTTTTGATCTCAATGTTTAGTTAGATATTCTAGTTATTTTAATCATAGGAGCCCTCTAGTGGATAATATTTAGAAAATGTAGATTTATAGTGAAAATTTAAAAATTCCATCAAATGGGATTTGTGAAACATGAAATACAACCTATTTGGTGAATTTTAATTTGATAATATAGCCATTATTTGTGGTAGGATTCCACTAGTAGAACTGGATAGTAGTAAGGAGTGAGATAGTCTAAAAGGATTGGCCTTATCTGAAGAGAAGAGATAATAAAATTGGAAGTGGGGATTAGTCTAAAAATGAGCTTAGGTTGTTTAAGATGTTAGATAAGTATGTTTACAATAATAATTTTATTTAATTATAGGGTTAATCCTCATAAAAAACTAAAGTGATGATGGTCAAGGACCAAGGAATTAGACATGATCTAGTTGTGTATAAGAATTCGTCATAAGTACATCATTTTAAAAATAAATGTTAATTTATGTGTTTACATTAAGGTAGATGGATATTTCCTCATTTAGATGAGGAATTTAGAATCATTTAGTGCCTAATGAGGATGAAATAGAAATGTTGAATAAGTGAGAGAGTCTATGATAATATGTTTCTCTCTTAGGTGTTCTTTGATTATGAAAGATGCATACTTTTTGGAAAGAGTGGTAATGAGATGATGATATCCAATGCAAGTTTCAATTTTGCATTGATATTTGCCTATAATTTGGAAACATATAAGCTATGAATATCCTAAATCATGAAATTAATGGATATATGTATATCTATGGTTGTTTGCATCCCAAGGATAATAGCTTTGTATTCAACCATGTTCTTGGTAATTTTGATGTTTAATTAAAAATCAAGAGGAATGATTTTTTCTTAAGGGTTAGCTAAAACACATCTAATCTACTCCTTGAAGATACTTGACTCTATCAAAGTTGAATTTCCATGTTTTTTCATGCAAGTCAATGGTAACTTTAGGTAGTTCACTGATGATAAATTTGGATTTAGGTTTAGAGACTATTATTTCAAGATTTTTGAGTGTTTGTACCTTGAGATCAGCTGTGAAATTATGGAAGTCATGTTTGAGAGAAATGAATTTATCAATAACTTTGAATAAAAGGTCATATTAATTTGGAAGAGTCTCCTAGAGGTGAAACATAACTAGGATAAGAGTGACAATAAGTTTATCAGTGATCACTTGGTCTTTGACTATTTTTTAGGTAATAATTACTAGGTCAAACTCCATTAAGAGTACCATCCATTTTCCAATTCAATATATTAGAAATAAATCCTTAGATAAGAAATTACAAAGGAGATTAGAATTTATTGGAGCATGACATAAGTAGTCTTATAAATCATATAATGCCATATGTTTTTAGATGTAAATTATATTTCAATATAGTCAACTCCAATTTCGTGTAGTGGATATCATAATCTATCAATGCATGACTGATATAGTAGATTGCATATTATTTTCTTGGCTCATATTTTTTAGAAAACATTGCCCTAAATGTTATGGTATTAGATGACATGTAAAAGATGAGAGGATGATCATTTTAAAATTTTCTTAGATTATAAGGATGAAGTAATTATTTCTTCATGTTATCAAAGGATTTTTGATATCTATTGGTCCATTCAAGTGTGACACATTTTTTAAGGACAAAGTTTATTGAATATATTTTGTAAGACTTATTAAGTATGAATATTCTAATTTCCCTAAGTTTATCAAGGTAAATGTGAATGCTAAGATTAGACCTAGGTATAGGTATTTTTACAATACCATTGATCTTAATGGGATCCATATCAATATTAGCAAGGAAAATAAGAATTCTAATAGGTTTTTAGAGGTAATTACACAAAAACACTTGTAAGGATTGATTTTAACTTTGATATGATAGAAAGTTCATGAAGATTATTCTTATAATGCTTTGATTTGGATATAATATCATCCACATAAGTTTTAACTATTTTATGGATTAGATCATGAAAAATTTAGGTCATTACAATGTTGATAAGTTTATTAATATTTTTCTATGCCAAAAGGCATCTTAACATAGGAATAGGTTCCTAACACAGTAGTAAAAATAATTTTATGTTGATCCTCTAGAGTCATATGAATTTTATTATAACTTGAGAAACTATCCTTGAGGGATAACATCCCATAGTTGGTTGTAGAATCGACAATGAATCAATGATGGTAAAGGAAAGTTATCCTTAGGAAAAGCTAAGTTGAGGTTATGAATGTTGATATAACTACTAATAACCATGGTGAATTTATTATGAATGGGTAATATTTTGGATACCCATTATAATTAATCTATAGGTTTAATGAACTTGGTATATAATATCTTGATAATCTCTTTGTGACATAGGGTGGAAACCTTCGGAATAAACTTTCATTATTTCTTATGCATGTTTTACATTTGGGTATGTCACAATGCTATGGAAAAATATATAAGATTGATGTCCAACATATATTCATATGATGATGCAAATATTTCATGATATCTATAATAAATATGTTGTAATTATCCTTATCTTCGAGATAAAATTACTTAGAGATAAAAAATGGCATAGGATTGGTAGTTGAACCAAAGTTAATTACGTGACTTTCTTCAATAATCATAGCATTATCATATTGAAAATGATATGGAGAGAAAGGAATCTTGGAGATATGATTAGTTTTTGGATCCACACAAATAAAAAAGTTAATAAATGAAGGAATTTTTTTCTCATAATGTCCAATCTTATGATGTTGGCAAGGAATTTGGATCTCTAGTGTTAGTAATTATAAAATAGCTTCATCACTAGGAAGTGTAAGTAAAGTTCTACAATATTATATGTCTATTTCAATATTGACAATCATATTACATTTTCCATCAAAATCATAATGTATTTTTATTACAACATTAGCTTTTGAATCTAAGTTAATATTGGGATTTTGAGTAGTAGTTAATGCTTTTGAATGTATGGTACTGGCTTGGTCAATACAATTTGGTACAAGAGAAATAGATTGAACTAAATTGACAAGAACATTATAGGTAAGAAGGACATGATTGATTTTGATTATATCAAGTTGATTGATATATTTGGTTGGTGTGTAATATGATTAATAAATTTTATTAGGACTTGGAAAATTTTTTACAATGTAGTTATGAGTTGAAGGTTAGACTATATCAGTGTGGTCATTATAGTTTTAAGATCGAGAAATATTCTGAATGGTATCAAGTTTTTTTGTATATGGTTGGTAAATTTAGGGATATCATGAAGTTTTATGAGATTACATGGAGCATTTTTAAACTGTGGGTTGATGGGAGGTACATAACCTTGAGGTTCTAGATCATTGTCCTTGTCACTAAAATTAGAAGAGATATGAACCAAATGAACATATTAGTTAAAATCATGCATTTTAGCTAGAGTCTTATAACAATGAAATAGATATAAATGTTAGGATTTTGTCACGGGTGACTATGTACTCATCATATTATGATATAGATATGTTACATGCATGAGTAACTGGTTGATCATTTTTAGTGGAGGTATCCTTAGTTTATACACCCATTTTACTAAATTTATGAGGGCAAGGATCCTAAAATAATTTAGACATACTAAATTCATTACAAACAAATTCATATCATGTGTAATAAGTTTCATTATTAGTGCATGGGGGAGGAATTTCATTATCATCATCTATTGAAGGAACGGTTTGATCTCATGGTAGAAGAGATAGATGAAACCATTATACTATGTAAGGGGTAATATGGTGGTATTATAAATAGTTTCAAAGTCATTATTTTTTTCATATTTTTACTCTACAATATTGATTTGTAAATTTGGATTCATGTTGAGGAACTCAGGGAGAGGCAAACTATTAATATGAGAAATAGTGAAAATACAATAATGTGTTTTAGGATTAGGTAACTTGAGATCCCATGGGTTGGGATCTATTTCATTCTTGTAATGATTTACATCACAATTTAAATTGATACATTTTATACTATAATATGTGATATATATCATGTTATGATTCCACATATGACCTAAAATGAAGTTCTAGGAAAGTGGAAGATCCAAAACCATTACCTCAGTATGAAATATTTTGAGCATAATAGTGAGAGGGATCCAAATACAACCAAGATGATTAACTATTGGTTTATTCAATCTATTACATGTGATTAAAGTTTTCATAAGATCATTTTTTATATGATCCCAATAGTGAGAGGGATCCAAATATAATTGAGAATATTTTGATTGGTTTTATTAAAACTAGGACATGCATGTCAAGTTTACATAAGATCATCTTTGGAATAACCAAATTTTTGGACTAGCCAAAGGGAAGAAGTATTCAAGAAAGATCCTTTATTCATTTTTTTTTATTAATTTATTTTTTATTAGAATATTAATGAATATGGGTGGCTCATTGGCTCAAAATATTATTTCATCATTAATCATGTTTTCTATGAGAAACTTGATGTAGATTTTTTTGGAAGAAGGTTGAGAAATGGATTATATAACATGAACTTCCATAGGTGAAGTACATTAATAAGGTTAGTTAGGTAAATATGATTCACTAGATGGGGATTATTTGATGTCTTGAATTTGTTTCATGAGAAAATTTTGATGATAAGGTGATGTTCTCATGTCTTCCATTAGATGATTTTTTCAAGGTATGGAATCAAGTTCATCTAGGAAATTCCATTGTGATTCAATGTTGGGTATATAACAAGTTTTAACTTGATTAATAATTTTTATTTTATGAGGAATGATAGTAGAAGGACTAAAGGCTATAGGTTGAGGCTCCAATGGTGGACCAGGCTCATCACTAGTTTACAAATCGAAAGATGATGTAGTTATGGTAGTACTATCCTTAATAAGTTGATATTAAGAGAATTCTTCTTAGGATTATTAACATGATCTTTGTGACTAGGATTAAAATGGTAGTTAACATTAGCTTCATTCAAAAATTGATAAATATTATAATAATGGTCATAATCGACATCAATAACAGAAAAAAATTCATTATAATGTTTTCTATTAGAATTTTATGGTTGAGATGACTTTTGAGGTTTTGGATTTGTGTATTTGGGTTTGTAATTTTAGTTTTTATATTATTTAAGGTATTCATTATGTTATTATTTAATAATAACATCATGATTGAAATTTTCTCCCAAGATGGTAGCTACCATAAGCTTTTTGAGTTCACGACATGTCTCATAAGAGTGGCTAATTTTGGCATGGAATAAACAACACTATTGGGTTCATACTATGATGTATGGGTCATAGTATAAATATTTGTTTATGTGGAGATAACTTCTTAATATCTTGCATACTAAAGGGAGGGTGGGAGAGAAGTTGGTTATTTTATTTAGATGCACTTGCTTTGGGTTGGGGAGGCTTATTCTGGGAAGTATTAGTGGTTATCATACTAGTTGTAGTTTATAAACATTCCCTTTTGGTATTTTTAGAAGGTTCAAATTGATCCATGAGCAAATATTTCCATTTTTATTCATGAAAATCCTCTTCTAAGGTGTGAGGAGAAAATATCCTAGTCTTGTATTAAAGAAGAGATTTATGAGTGGTAACAAAGAGTTTGAAAATATTATCTTTACTCTTGTTATGTTCCACTTTATGTGCTAATGAATTCCATATTTTGATGAAACTATGGGCAGATTTGTTAGGTTAGTGTTAATGAATTTGTTAAGGTTATTTATAGTAAGTTCATTATGTTGGAATTCCTTAAATAAAGAAATGACTAAATCCTCTAGTATTGTAATGGAATGTCTAAGAAGTTGATTGTACCATTATAATATGTCTCCAATAAAGGTTTTAGATAGATGTTTAAAGGTAGCATAAGTGTAGGATTTGACCTGCTTATTTTAGATATTGGCATAGGATTTGAAATTTAATGTAAAATCTATATTCCCATTGTATGTCATATTCAGATAAATGTTTCCAATGCCTTGACAAAATGAAGGGAGCTAAAGCTTTTTTTATATATTTTGAAGCATCTTGATATGAATTATTGATTGAGGTATGATTTTTTCATCAACATATCTAAGAGGTGGGGGTATAAAATTTTGATTTGGTTATTTGAGGGGGTTAGCTATCCATTTTTAAAATTTTCATTTGGATACTTTTATTATTACTAGAATCTTTTTTACGAGTAATTTTTTGTACAATTTATTCAAGGAATTGAGTTGGATATAGAGGTGGAGTAATATTTTAATTAGAGTTGGTTGGCATAGGATTCGATGGAGAGTTCTCAAGATTAATATTAATTTAAGATTACCAATGTTGGTGTTGGTTATCCCAACTATAATAGTAGAAGAGGAAATCATCTTAAGACCACCACTCTTGATTGTATTATAGATGGTACTGTCATCAAGATTTTTGATAAATTGGGTGGGGTTATATAGATCATTAGTTTGGTTTATTTTGAACCATATTTCATTCATTAGATATAGAGTGATGCTGAGAAAAACTACACCACTAAGATTTGTCTTCAATGGTAGACAAAATAAGAAGAAAAAAATAATCCATGTAGAATCTAAATGGGTTGAGGATTGATAGGATAATTTTGAGGGGTGACATCATGATGATAATTAGGTTGAAAATTTATTAGGATAATGGATCTAATTACAAAAATTGGTAGTATCAGGTAGACCAGTATAGTTAGTTTCTAAATCTAGAAAAAATATTATATTAATCAGGCTGGTATAGTTGATTTACTAAGTTTAATATATATAATATATTAGGTTAGAAAATAAATTATTTTAAAAACATGATGTTGATGGTGGCTAGTCAAGATAATTATATTAGGTATATTGATGCAGTAGGATATAACTAGATTTATATTTAAGACTGTATTGGGTAGACTGATGCAATCTGGGAGACAGATAGAACTATATCAAACTAGCTGATGTAGTTTAAAACCACATAGAACTATATCAGGCTATCCAATGTATTTCACAAACACAACACAAAAATGGTATTCAGGTGGTTGATATAGTGTGTAAGATAAACAAGTTAAGATTTTAACCTAACTATTCACAAAAGTCAAGATAGGGAGATAAACTAAAGAGGGTTTAATTGATTTGTAAGCTCTCATATATACTAATCCTAATATTAATATGGTGAATATGGTGGTGAAGGAACTAACCATGGATGATTCCATCCTACTCATGGAAATATTATCTCATCTCTAAGGTACATTGAAAGTAACTTATCAAGTTTAATCATTTACTAGTGCACTATAAAATCAAATGGATGGATAGCTTCCTATAGATCAAAATAGGGAATCCTTATATGTTTTTTATATATCATGAGGTATGTGGAAGTTAAATTCTATGTATAGCGTTGCCTAATTAATTGAGTATTAGGGTAGTAACCATCACACCAAAACACATGTAAAATTGATAATCGCTTAGCTTAGAACGATAACTACCATTTAGTTTTTAAAATTGTTAGAACATAATTTATAAGAAAGTTAAATAAAGTAAAAATAAAGATCTAAAACCAAATATGTTGAAAGATACATTGAAACATGAAATGAATTTAAATAGGCAAATAGGATGGTATCAGGTTGGCCAAAATTTTTAAAAAAATGATAAACTAAAATTAAACACATATAATTATATCAGGTTGGCTAACATAATTTTACATACATATATACTATATCAGGATGGTCAATATAGTTCTTAAAAACATATAATGTATTACACTAGCTGATACCATTCATCGATATGCATTAAACTATATTTAGTTGGATAATATACTTAAGTTGATGGTTTTAAATATTTTGATAAGAAGCTAAAAGGAAGACATGAAAATCATCCAACCAAAGGAGGGATATGTTCCATTTTGGGTTCACCAAAATTTATGTAAGGATATGATGACCTAGAACTATAATATTTCTCTCAATAGACTAGAAATAGAATATGATCAATCAAATAGAGCATAATATACTTTGATGATCATGTAAGCACTGAATTAATTTTTTAGCTATAATAGAGGGTAACCTATTAAAAAAATATCCAAAGGAAAGGGTTCCAAATCCTAAGCCTATGACACAAGTATGTATCTCACATTAAACCTCAACAAAGGTTAATTTTTATAAATTATGAATAAACTAAATAATGTGTTAGAATGATTATAAATGGGTAAGGTACAATGGCCAACCAAATGGGGGTTTATGCAACCTAAAGTGGTTTATGTAAATTGTAAGAAAATTTATGGCTACACCAACTTACTCAATATATATAAATCATAAACAAGGCTATACATACATTCATTCTCATAGTAACAATATATATCTAATCTATTAATTAAATAAATGAAAGAGTGTAAAGATAGAAATATTTAGCTTTGGGTGACTCGTTGATCCTTCAATCTCCCCATTGACTCAAGTGGAGCTTTGAAAAGTAATTTTTTAGGTTGAAGTCCTAAAATGGTCAGATGAATACCTAAATATCCTCATAAATAATTCTTAATGACTCTTATTAATATTTAATGATAACATAATAAAAGACTCCTCAAGAAAGGGTTCTAAGCCACTATCTCTCCCAAATGGTACTTAGTGTAGACATTAGAAATCTACACACTATGATTCTAAATGTCAAAATTCTCCTAGACCCCCTTAGGACTGACGTGACCCTTTGAACCCTAGCCAAGACTAACCATGGTTAGTTTGACCAAATTAATTAACCTACTTTTTTACCCACTCTTTAACTTGGCCCTTGACTATTGATGATCAAGATGATTATTGATGGTCACCTTGACTGCAAATGGTTAGGGTCCACCATCCCAAAAGCCAACATGCAAGCCACCTACCTTGCTTTTCTAAAAATAACTTATCTAAATTTATGTGTAAATTCATGCATGAGCAAGTTATAATTAGGAAATCCAAGTTAATATCTTATTTCATCTCTCTTGCTTGTACCTATAAGAAGAAGGAGTGGGGAGGTGAAATCCATCTGCAATTGTTATCAAGAGCTTGTGCATTCAGAGTTCCTTTTTTTGTAGATCAATCATCATCAGCAATCTAGTGATCCATCCATCATGTCAATGGGCTAATTTTCCACTGTCACTATACTAAATCATCAAGCACCATTACTCTATTAAAATCACATTAGACTCCACCAATGAGTCAACCACCTCAAGCATACTAAAGGGAGGGTGGGAGAGAAGTTGGTTATTTTATTTAGATGCACTTGCTTTGGGTTGGAGAGGCTTATTCTGGGAAGTATTAGTCGTTATCATACTAGTTGTAGTTTATAAACATTCCCTTTTGGTATTTTTAGAAGGTTCAAATTGATCCATGAGCAAATATTTCCATTTTTATTCATGAAAATCCTCTTCTAAGGTGTGAGGAGAAAATATCCTAGTCTTGTATTAAAGAAGAGATTTATGAGTGATAACAAAGAGTTTGAAAATATTATCTTTACTCATGTTATGTTCCACTTTATGTGCTAATGAATTCCATATTTTGATGAAACTATGGGCAGATTTGTTAGGTTAGTGTTAATGAATTTGTTAAGGTTATTTATAGTAAGTTCATTATGTTGGAATTCCTTAAATAAAGAAATGACTAAATCCTCTAGTATTGTAATGGAATGTCTAAGAAGTTGATTGTACCATTATAATATGTCTCCAATAAAGGTTTTAGATAGATGTTTAAAGGTAGCATAAGTGTAGGATTTGACCTGCTTATTTTAGATATTGGCATAGGATTTGAAATTTAATGTAAAATCTATATTCCCATTGTATGTCATTTTCAAATAAATGTTTCCAATGCCTTGAAAAAATGAAGGGAGCTAAAGCTTTTTTTATATATTTTGAAGCATCTTGATATGAATTATTGATTGAGGTATGATTTTTTCATCAACATATCTAAGAGGTGGGTGTATAAAAGTTTGATTTGGTTATTTGAGGGGGTTAGCTATCCATTTTTAAAATTTTCATTTGGATACTTTTATTATTACTAGAATCTTTTTTACGAGTAATTTTTTGTACAATTTATTCAAGGAATTGAGTTGGATATAGAGGTGGAGTAATATTTTAATTAGAGTTGGTTGGCATAGGATTCGATGGAGAGTTCTCAAGATTAATAGTAATATAAGATTACCAATGTTGGTGTTGGTTATCCCAACTATAATTGTAGAAGAGGAAATCATCTTAAGACCACCACTCTTGATTGTATTATAGATGGTACTGTCATCAAGATTTTTGATAAATTGGGTGGGGTTATATAGATCATTAGTTTGGTTTATTTTGAACCATATTTCATTCATTAGATATAGAGTGATGCTGAGAAAAACTACACCACTAAGATTTGTCTTCAATGGTAGACAAAATAAGAAGAAAAAAATAATCCATGTAGAATCTAAATGGGTTGAGGATTGATAGGATAATTTTGAGGGGTGACATCATGATGATAATTGGGTTGAAAATTTATTAGGATAATGGATCTAATTACAAAAATTGGTAGTATCAGGTAGACCAGTATAGTTAGTTTCTAAATCTAGAAAAAATATTATATTAATCAGGCTGGTATAGTTGATTTACTAAGTTTAATATATATAATATATTAGTTTAGAAAATAAATTATTTTAAAAACGTGATGTTGATGGTGGCTAGTAAAGATAATTATATTAGGTATATTGATGCAGTAGGATATAACTAGATTTATATTTAAGACTGTATTGGGTAGACTGATGCAATCTGGGAGACAGATAGAACTATATCAAACTAGTTGATGTAGTTTAAAACCACATAGAACTATATCAGGTTATCCAATGTATTTCACAAACACAACACAAAAATGGTATTCAGGTGGTTGATATAGTGTGTAAGATAAACAAGTTAAGATTTTAACCTAACTATTCACAAAAGTCAAGATAGGGAGATAAACTAAAGAGGGTTTAATTGATTTGTAAGCTCTCATATATACTAATCCTAATATTAATATGGTGAATATGGTGGTGAAGGAACTAACCATGGATGATTCCATCCTACTCATGGAAATATTATCTCATCTCTAAGGTACATTGAAAGTAACTTATCAAGTTTAATCATTTACTAGTGCACTATAAAATCAAATGGATGGATAGCTTCCTATAGATCAAAATAGGGAATCCTTATATGTTTTTTATATATCATGAGGTATGTGGAAGTTAAATTCTATGTATAGTGTTGCCTAATTAATTGAGTATTAGGGTAGTAACCATCACACCAAAACACATGTAAAATTGATAATCGCTTAGCTTAGAACGATAACTACCATTTAGTTTTTAAAATTGTTAGAACATAATTTATAAGAAAGTTAAATAAAGTAAAAATAAAGATCTAAAACCAAATATGTTGAAAGATACATTGAAAACATGAAATGAATTTAAATAGGCAAATAGGATGGTATCAGGTTGGCCAAAATTTTTAAAAAAATGATAAACTAAAATTAAACACATATAATTATATCAGGTTGGCTAACATAATTTTACATACATATATACTATATCAGGATGGTCAATATAGTTCTTAAAAACATATAATGTATTACACTAGCTGATACCATTCATCGATATGCATTAAACTATATTTAGTTGGATAATATACTTAAGTTGATGGTTTTAAATATTTTGATAAGAAGCTAAAAGGAAGACATGAAAATCATCCAACCAAAGGAGGGATATGTTCCATTTTGGGTTCACCAAAATTTATGTAAGGATATGATGACCTAGAACTATAATATTTCTCTCAATAGACTAGAAATAGAATATGATCAATCAAATAGAGCATAATATACTTTGATGATCATGTAAGCACTGAATTAATTTTTTAGCTATAATAGAGGGTAACCTATTAAAAAAATATCCAAAGGAAAGGGTTCCAAATCCTAAGCCTATGACACAAGTATGTATCTCACATTAAACCTCAACAAAGGTTAATTTTTATAAATTATGAATAAACTAAATAATGTGTTAGAATGATTATAAATGGGTAAGGTACAATGGCCAACCAAATGGGGGTTTATGCAACCTAAAGTGGTTTATGTAAATTGTAAGAAAATTTATGGCTACACCAACTTACTCAATATATATAAATCATAAACAAGGCTATACATACATTCATTCTCATAGTAACAATATATATCTAATCTATTAATTAAATAAATGAAAGAGTGTAAAGATAGAAATATTTAGCTTTGGGTGACTCGTTGATCCTTCAATCTCCCCATTGACTCAAGTGGAGCTTTGAAAAGTAATTTTTTAGGTTGAAGTCCTAAAATGGTCAGATGAATACCTAAATATCCTCATAAATAATTCTTAATGACTCTTATTAATATTTAATGATAACATAATAAAAGACTCCTCAAGAAAGGGTTCTAAGCCACTATCTCTCCCAAATGGTACTTAGTGTAGACATTAGAAATCTACACACTATGATTCTAAATGTCAAAATTCTCCTAGACCCCCTTAGGACTGACGTGACCCTTTGAACCCTAGCCAAGACTAACCATGGTTAGTTTGACCAAATTAATTAACCTACTTTTTTACCCACTCTTTAACTTGGCCCTTGACTATTGATGATCAAGATGATTATTGATGGTCACCTTGACTGCAAATGGTTAGGGTCCACCATCCCAAAAGCCAACATGCAAGCCACCTACCTTGCTTTTCTAAAAATAACTTATCTAAATTTATGTGTAAATTCATGCATGAGCAAGTTATAATTAGGAAATCCAAGTTAATATCTTATTTCATCTCTCTTGCTTGTACCTATAAGAAGAAGGAGTGGGGAGGTGAAATCCATCTGCAATTGTTATCAGGAGCTTGTGCATTCAGAGTTCCTTTTTTTGTAGATCAATCATCATCAGCAATCTAGTGATCCATCCATCATGTCAGTGGGCTAATTTTCCACTGTCACTATACTAAATCATCAAGCACCATTACTCTATTAGAATCACATTAGACTCCACCAATGAGTCAACCACCTATAGCACCCACTTGATCAACCTTATACAAGATAAGTTTTTATTTCCTAATATTCAATTAATTTATTTGCCTTTTGCACTCAGCCCAACACCAACCCATCTCTTGGAATCTAAATTTGTGATCCCATCAACCAACCATTTACCAATCTAGGCCTACATATAATAACTATTGATGGTTGTGTTAACCATCGATGGTCTGTCCAACCGTCGATGGTCACCTTAACCAATGAAAAGGTCACACAAACTACCTATCGTCACTATGGAAAATAATAATAGAATTTTTTTTCTCCCTCTTACCATTAACCAAATCTAGTTTTCTATGTCCCTACTTATTCATAGACCCCTACCTAATTTTTTAAAATAGACCCAAGCCATTTAGCACTAGTATTGACTTTTTTATCATTATATTAGTTGTTTCTAGTCTATTTATTTAATAAGTAGTTCCTATATTTAATTTTAGTAGATTTTGATTATTTATGAAAACACTTTATCATTATGTTTATAAACTTAATTGTCTAAAACATGTGGATTGATAGCCCCTGAAAAAGCTCTTGCTTTTGGGATCTAGCTAGTGTTAGGTAATCCACTCAGCTATCTATCTAACCAACCATTTACTTTAGTGTTATCTTATTTTTAGTTCATCCTTCTATGACAAATAGGATTTATTCATAATCATTTGATTCAACATGTGCACAATCAAATAGGTTTTTCAACCATACTCATACTTAGTTTCTTCTACTTTTATTCTCTAAATATAAGGTGAAATTCATTGAAACATTTTGGTATGCCCAATAAGCCACTTGTGTCTTTACTTGGGTTTCTCTTTTTTGTATCTATATACTCTTCTCTCTATTCTATACTCATAAACAAAATTAAAAGTTTCCTTTGGGCTTAAAATTGACTATAGACATTGGTTGCTTACAAGTTTAGCTCACATAGTTTAAAGTAAAGCAAAGTAATCCTATCGTAGCATCACTTTTATTACACACACTAAACCAAACCACCTTCATCAATTTAAAATATAAAAAAATTGAGGAAAGGTCCAACTAGGATTTCATCACCTAGTGATCACCTTACCCTTTCTCAAAAATCCTACTTGGAGGTCATTACCAAGGGGAGAACTAACTCAGCTCTCTAGTTGAGTATAAACTCTAGAAATTGATATATATTGGTTAAACACCTAATACCCTTATCATTGTGGTGTTTAAAGTGAGGGGTTAGGCCCCAATACCAAGCCACATATTGATTTCCAATATATATTTATTTGAGTGCCTAAACAACTTGAAACCAACCATAGACTTCCTTTCTAGTACCTATTCTACAAGCCAAATTTTAGTCACACAATTTCTTGAAAGCTTAAGGCATAAGGAAAAAGAGAGACTGAAAGGGAACTTTTAGGACTTAACATACTTTTTATAGTGTGATTGCTTTCCTTGATCATTTCTTGTATTCTCTCTATTTTAGTGGTGAGATTGTTTATGTATTATCTCCCTCTTACCTTGGATGGTTATCACTCACTATTAGTGAAATAACCTAGCAAAATAGAACCCATCACCAAATCAATCAACCTATTCTACCCCCTCATCCATGGATTACATCTCTAAACTAGCAGACTCCCCTCACCCTTTAAGAAGTCCTCCTTTCCCTTAGAAAGTTCCCCAAGGGGATACAGACTTTTCCACCTTCCTAAATAACAACCTTGTGGCCCTCCAACACTACCTCAACACTATGTCTCACCATACCCCTAATTTATTTCCATCTATGTACCCACCTTATGGCATGCCTTCCCATCTCATGGGAAACACTTCTATTTCCATAGTCACCTCTCAACCATTGGCTACCCAAGCTTCCTCATCTACCAACAACCCCATTGATACTACTATGGAAAACCAACCTACCTAACCTACAAACACCCTTATACCTTCCAGCCCCACCAAAAACTCCTCTACCTTAGGATCAACCCATCTATTAGCCACCTATACTCCCCTCACCATGGAGGTACCTACCACTAGCATTATCAACCTTCCTTTGGCTACCTCTAATCTAATAACCACTACCCCACTTCAAAATATTACTATGCCCATACCCTCTACCTTACCCCCAATTAGCACAAAGGTCACTAACTTTCCTTTGATCACCAACCTAACCACCTCTCCTACCCAATAGGTGCCCATTGCATCAAACCTAGGTTAGACCCCTAACCCACAAGGGCATGTACCTCTACCTACTATCCAACTATTTGTATCCATTTACCATTACATATCTTCCACCCAACTATCAGCCTCTACATACCAATATGTGATAGCTCCTCAACCTCCTACTAGTTATCAGTATGTCACCCAACCACGACAATAATATGTACCTTATAACATTCTAGGTGCATAATCCCAAGCAGACCTCATGAATATGCCCATGGATAAGATAACTCCATTAGTATCATCCATTTCTAGAGCTCACAACATCTTATCATATGATCAGATATATAACAAGCCCATTCACCCATCTAACCCTATTTGACCCTATCTGCCTCAGTGGGAACTTCCTAAATTCTCCAAGTTTTAGAGTAAATAAGTTTCCCAACATCACCTTAAGACATTTAGGCACTCATGTTATTGGATTGCCTATGATGATTCCCTCTTTCTCCACACCTTTCCTATGTCTTTGTTAGGATCAACATTGGATTGGTATAGTGCCTTAACCAAACATTCCCTCTTCTCCTTCACCCAACTAGCTCAAACTTTCTTAGATCACTTTTCAATAAATATCTCTAAGAAAGTCTCCATCACTGACTTCTACTCCAGCTGTCAATTTGATGATGAATCCATTGCTAATTTTTAGCTCATTGGAGGAGCCTAATCAACCAACTTTCCTTTTCCTTACCTCAACCTGAATTGATTGAACTCTTTGCTCGGGAATGTGCCAATCAAATTTCTTCAAAATTTCATGTCTATATCTTTCAAACCTTCAATGAGGCTTTTACTATGGCACATAAATTAGAAAATAGAGCCATTGATGAAGGAAAGCTAAAATTGAGAAACAAAAACTCTACCTACAAAACTAATGAGGCTTCTTCCTCTAAACTGAGTAACCAAACCAATACTAGGACCAAAAATAAGGTAACTACAAATGTAGTTGTCCTTAAATCTTCTTCTTCATCATCTATCAACCAACCAAATTCCTCTAGTTCTTTAAAGCAAAATATGAGGAAGAAAACTGAAATAACCAAAAGCAATTCACCCTACTGGGAGAATATTATGCTTCACTCTTGGAGAAGTTACTGAAGGCCAACATCATATAACTTCCTCCTATCAAATCACCTTAGCAATTTGATTCTTCTCATCCCACACCTAGTTGGTACAATGATAATTATCTATGTGCCTTCCACCGAGTTGTTAAGCATGATGTTAGTAGTTGTAACACCTTCAATAACATTATCCAATCTCTCATTTATAAGGGGGAACTTGTGTTAGATAAACCTAATGAACCTCAAAACCAAGCCCTTGACATCTTTAGGAAACTTTTCCCCAATCATGCACCCACCAAAAACAAGAGCAACATGATTGAGTATTTTCATGATGCCCATACTGTTAACATGGTTCTTGGCAAACTCATTACTAAAGAACCTACTACCCAACCTATCCGTTATTCACCCTCTCCCCTTGTTGAGGTAGTAGAGTTACCTTCTCCTCTTTTATAAATTCAAACCAAAGAACCAAACCTTTCCCCTCCTCCACTTATTGAGGTATTGGAGCCATCAACCCCTCTTTTGACTGACATATTGAGACAAGCACCCATTTTACCCTCTCCCTTAACCACTAAGAAACTTACTACTCTTTTGGAGATCATTCTTGAAGGGGAATCCCATATGTCTACACCTCCCACAAAGGAGTCACCCATTCAAACCTTGCATCCTTTGATTGAGTAAAAGGATGAGGTTACCATCCCTCTATCTCAACTTATGGGCTTATCTTTTAAATCCATTATCTAAGGAACAAAACTAGCCTATAAGCCATTCTCTAAGTTAGTTCAAAAATTGGAATTTTTCTCCCACCCTAACATAGATCGAGCCACATTTTGGTAGAAATTAGGGCTACCTTATACCACCAAGCAGGAGCCTCTAGCCACACCTTTGGTAGACCAACCTACCCCTTCCATTATCCATGCTCCTATCTTACCAACCAAATTGATGAAAGCCTAAATCAACCCAACTATTCCTAAACCATCCAAATTAACCAATCACCAAGCAACTAAATCACCTTCTCCAACCAAACTGACTAAACCAACCAAAAATCTTGGCACCATCCCTACATAGAGTCTTAAACACCCATATGTGAAAGTGGAGATTACATCACCAAACCCAACAACTAAATGCCAACCCAAATCGACTAAGGAATTGTTGATGTTTAAAATTGCACTCGTTCTAACACCAATAATGGGAAGTTTCAAGATGTAGGACTTACAACTTGAAACAACCTTCATATTTTTAAGAAGATGGTCTCTTCTTTATATCAAGTGTATGTTGGGAAAAGGGATAGGAATTTTAACAGAAACACAAATGCAAGAAAGAAAATCTAACTATGGCGATGCACCTAAATGTAATTCAACCTTAATCCTGAGCACAGTGAGACTATATGTAATATTCAATTACATTTAAGAGCAAACAAGTGCATGATCAATGTAAAAGATGGAAAACAATAGAAATAGAGGCTCACAGCATAGACTACTTTTGCAGTGATATAGAAAATATCAACCAAGGCATAGGGTTAAATCTTCTTATTTGAATCTTCCAGTTACATAAGAGGCACAAAAACATGCATAGTTATATAAACTTTACAACTCAAGAAAATGAAACAAAGGCAAATGACATTCCTAATCACAGCTCTAGAAAGTCTAAAACTCTTGACAACACAGCCTAGACTACTTTTGCAATGACACAAAAAATATCAACAAAGGTACAGGATTCAATCTTCTCATTAATTCACTAGTCACATAAGAGGCACAGAAACATGCACAGTTACATAAACCTTCCAACTTAAGAAAATGAACAAAGGCAAATGATATTCCTAGTCATAGCTCTAGAAAGTCTAAACTCTTAACAATAATTTTCTCAAAAAATTCTCTCTAGTATCTGATCCTAATTTGGTGGTCTCTGCACCCTTATTTATAGCCTTGGATTCACTCCAGATTGTCTGCTTGTTCCTAATCTAATGGCCCAACTAAAATCTAACTAAACTGGAAATGTCTAACCAAAGATATTCCTTAGATTCTGAAACACTTTGTCTTCTGGCAGTTCATTGGCTGAAATAAATTGCTAGACGCTCCCTTCTCTTAAACGAAAGATAAAACTTAGCCAATTCCTTGAAAACCTTCTTGTTACTTTAGGATAAACCAAAGGACAACACTTGGTGGGTTCTGTAGCACCTACTGAAGACATGCAACACTTTTCAGTAATTTATACTCCTTTTGTGTCTTTACTTATGAGTGTTCTGCCTTTGACACCTGTCACAATTTGCTTCCTCAAAACTTTAACAACTTAACATAAATAAGACCCACAACATTTCTTACCTGAGTAAATTTAAAAGGGTCACAGGGACAAGTGGCAATCTCTGATTCTTTATCAAAGGACATGTGGTAATCTCTGCTTTACTTATCTGGGGTTACGTGGTGGTCTTCGCTTCTTTTAGCTACCTTTTTAGAAACCTACGGAAGGTGACACATGGTGGTCTCCACTTTACTCTATTTATGTTATAGAAATAATTGGGTCTCATTTTATATTTAGACGGACAGTGACACCTGGCAGCTTTTGCTTGCTTTTAAAGACAAAACTTGAGACCCACCACAGTCTTTACTACATTAGTGAAGCAAAATGAAGATAATTCAGATCTTGACATGTGGTGGCTTCCAGTCTCTCTGCTGGGATATGTGGCATCTTCTGTCACTTTTAGAAAAGAAAAATTGAGACCTTCCATGATTTCCACTTGGTGCTTTCTACCTGATCCTGATACTTAACTTTTGAAACCTTCCACTGAAAAGAGATTTGGAACATGGATGCCGATATGAAATGCTTGAAATGCAGATGCTGATATGAAATGTGGATGCTAACACTTGTCACGCTCTGCTGAGTTGCTGAGGTATGTGGCAATCTCCACAACCTTACTAAAATTATGAAAAGTGCCTCGGATAATGACACTTGGCAGCTTCTACTTGACTTCGACACTTAGACAAAAATGAATCAAAAGGAAAATTAGCACCTATGCTCTATTTCAAAACTTCACCATCTCAGATCAAAGTATGAGGGAACAAAATTTTGCAGCGTGTAATTGAAAAATAAAATGAAACATAGAGTAAATCTTTACTCTACAATTATTGGTGACCCCAAGGACTTTTGAGCCTGCTCAAAAAGAAACCACAACTCCTGCTAGATCAAAATTTCAAAATTACAGCTTCAGCAATGCTGTTTGGTAGGTGAACCACTCATCATCAGATAACTCTTGCTTATTCTACAATTCATTGAAGGTTAAATCAAGGTTAATAATATCTTTGTGTGAAAAATTTTGCAAAATTTGAACTGTAGCCTTCAATTGGAATTCGAGCTGGGATACAGGAACCAAGACAACTTCTACTTCAGGGACTGATGAATCATCCCTTAGATCCTGGAAAATTGTCTGATCATTTTTTTTGGCTAATAGAAAAGGTTCAATTTCATCTACCATCAACATGGTGTTGTCATCAGGAAACAGAGAAGGAAGACCTAATTGTACTAGATCTTCAACATGCTATTTCATTTCATTGATTCCTTCCTTCATGACATCTAGAAGCTCTCTACAACTGATGGCTATGGAATTACAACTGAGAACTTCATTTACTCGCTTAGTAGTGACCATTCTATTCTCAATTCCTATTGTTAACAGTGTTTCATCCATTGCATCATAAAGCTTTTGAAGCAACATTTTTGAGTCCATTACTCTCCCAAAGACTATAGCTAGAGTGTTTACAACTAAACTCTCCACCTTTTTGCACAATTTCTATGCATTTAGTAGGAAGGTGAGATAAGGCCTGAGGTGAATAATCTTCAAAGAGATTCTCTTCCACATGGATTCATATAGCTCCTTCACCAAACTTAAAACTCTGACAATCCTTGGCCTATTAACTAGCTCCAGTGTCAATTGTGCTGCTCTCTATTACTTTGCTTGAAACTAGGCTTGTATGACCATAGTATTATTCTATTCAGCCAGTAGATTTTGTTGCAATTGGGTAACTTGCAATAGGTATTCCTCACATTTTCCTTGCAATGTTACTTTTTCACACCTTAGGGTCATCAATACAACCTTTACCTATGTGAGCCCTACTTTTAAAGAATCATTTTGGGCCTAAACTACCTAGTGAGTCTGAAGAGAAATAGTATCTTGCAACTATTTATTTAGATTCTCTATTTCATTGTCTTTTTTATTGATCTCTGAGGTCAAACTATTATAGTTTGCCTTTTCCTTGGTTAGATCAGCTTCCATCTTCTGTAGCCTCCTTGATGTCTTTAAGTAGTCTTCAGTAACTGCAAAAGTGGATTTGGTTAGTAGCTCAATTTTGTCTTGTGGCCTGAAGAGGGACATGTTGATGGCCACTGCATTCATCATGTAATCCTCTAGCTGCATCTGCTCAATTGGATTTATTACATTTGGTGACAAATGAGTCACCATCAATTGCTATTGGATGGGGTCAAATTGTGACCACAGATGGGGTGTAGCCAATGCTTTATTTTCCTTGATCTTCTTTTTCTCTCTTCAGGCTTCCCTTGCCTTCCTAGCAGTAGCTGCTTGGGTCTGGAAGGTAGAAGGAGAGGCAATGTACCCACATATAAAAGGATGTCCCTGTGGTAAACCATATTGAATAGCCAATTGTTGGCTATGGGCAATCTGAGGGGAAATTTTATTGGGAATAGAGGGGGAGAAATGAGGTAATGTTAAAGCCTGAAGAAACACAGATGGGGCAAAGTGAGAAATGGGAATGGTAGAAGTATCAGGGGATGTCATCTGGCTAGATGAAATCATCATGCCAATAGGAGAAGAGATAGACTGAGAAGGAGAAGAAGGAATAATATTTACCTAAGGAGTAATTACAATACTCTGTAATTGGTGCTATGGGGTGTCTGTCTCCTCTTTTGAACCAAACTGAAACTGCACCCTCTTTCACTTCTTGGGTGTCTCTTCTTTTGGCTGTGTTCTTTTTCCTTCCATATCTACTACTTGTGGAGAACTGGGAATATCTATAACTACTGTTGATGGGGAAGCTTGTGGTGGTGAAGGCACCACACTCTTTTGCTTCTCCATGATGATAAGAGATTAGAGCCAAACTGATACAGTTATTGTAGCTACAGCTTGTTCTGAGGCTTGTGACTCTTGGCTTGACCTGGCCCTAGCTTCCTGCTCTTCACCTGGTGTTGAAAAATTACTTGTCTCTGGGATAGATATAGGGGAGAGATGGCACTCATCCCATAGTTCTTCCCATCTCTCATCTGTGTCTACGTTCCCAAAAGAATGGGTTGTTTGACAAATTTCTTGCCTATATTTCCAATAGGCTTCTATTTTCTCAGCATCCCAATCCTTATTCTTTAAAGTCCTTCTTAAGCCAGAAGTCATTCTAACATTAGGATCATAATCCCTCTGCTTGACATAGAATGTTTCCAATGGCCTATTTTGTGGAAGGGGCAAGTCTGTTAACTCAACATAAAATTCAAGAACATCTTCTCTAGGATTTTTCCTAGTTTCCCAAAAAGGGCGGCCCTCATGTGCAATTCTGGTTGCAACTCTGTTAGTCCTTATCTAGGAAGCTATGAAACTATTTAGATCATAAACCCATTTGTCTTCTACTATAAGGAAACCCAGAAAGGCTAGCTTTCTGAGAAACACAACTTCAGCATCTCTAGTTTCCAAAACCATGCTAGTTGTCACCCATGGGAGATCATACATTTTTCTTTTCCTCTTCCTAGAGCCATATTCATTATCGACTATGGATACATGTCTGGTGACCTCTAGGAATCCTAACCTAAGAGTCAAAATATTAGGTAGCAATATTGATTCCCCACAAAAACCATGGACTCTTATAATTGTATGGTGAGACCCAAAATAGAAATCACAAGGAATTGGGCAACTGGCCAGAAGATTTGAAACACTTCGAAATAATCTATTCATAACTGGTTTGGGGCTGAGATGACAAAAAGTAGGGGTAACAAATAATTCCCAGAATTCATATGGGTCACTAATCTTTAACAAAATATGTGTCCATGCAGACACAGGAATGGTCCTTTGGAGATCAAAATTTGGGTCATACATATCAATCATACATATCAAGACACATATGTTGGGAAAAGAGGTCAAAGTTCTAAAAAAGCATGAGGTGAAACAAATAGGAAGAATACCTGAACACTCCTTTTAATTTGAAATGGGCCAGTTATTCTACCATTGAGAAAGCAATTTGTTCTAAAAAGTCGAGCCGATACTCTTGGGTTTTGTCAATAGTCTTCAGCCTGAAGAGGATATCCATTTGTTCTACATAAACTACCATATCATCTTTCATGCCAAAGATGAAAGCCATCATAGACAGTGCATCTTGGCTAGCTTATGTGAATTGGACTCTTGCTATAGGAAGTGTGGGCATCGTAGTGTCATCATCACCCATTTCTAATTCAGATCTCAAGAACCTTAACTAAGTGTTGATGTTTGCCCACATTCTTTACATTTTAGCAATAGTGGGAAACATAGCTATACTATCATGATATAGGACTAACATATCCCTGATAGCCTGTGGTCTGATTTGTACTAAAAATGGACCCTTTTGAATGGTGCATGAGGGTGCATGGAACAAATTTGCACATAATTTGACCAAGTCAAGGCATGGATGCACAGCTAGGACAATGAATTATGCCAGTTGTGAAGTCCATATCCTCATGGAAAATGTTTCATATTGCCCTACTATGGCCCTTTGTAGACACCTTTGATGTGCCCCTTCTCTAAGAGTTTTGCTACTAGCTCTCTAAAGAATTGGGTCCATGACGCCATCTGCATAATATTTTATTTTCACTGGGTCACTTGCTTGACCAACTTTAGGAAGCCTAGTCTGTGGATAGGTCTTCAATGGTTGCATGAGAGCTGAAGCATATGACTTACTTGCAAGAAACTTATCAAGGGATTCATACATCCCAGCTCTTTATTGTGAAGATTGTTCCCCTTCCATCTTTTGTATCTTTTTTGTGATAATTGGTACGAGATTTTGAAAAATAGAAAAACTTTCGCTGAAGCAAGTTTACTAAGCACTGAAAAATACAAGTAATAGGATATTTTCTCGCAGATGCAGGAATGTTTGAGAACTTGTAAGCTTAACTCTTGCTAAGAGGTATTTATTGACCTATCAAGTCTCAAAATGGCATTAAACTCAGATAACCATTAGTAAATCTTATTCAATCTTTATGGGATAGCCAGGTAGACACATTATGCAAGTGGCAGTGCAAGGTACCTTGGGGATTTCTAAAGATTTGGGAGACATTCAATGTATTGGAGAATTTTGAAAATTTTGAAAATTCTGAGCTGCCGACTATGTGTTCAAAGAACACTTATTTAAAATAAAAGTGAGAAAACAAAAATGGGAAAACAAAGCAATGAAAAATGGAAACTATCTAACTATAATACATTAACCAAGTATCTTTATCTCCCTCCTAGATCAAAAGAAGAATTTCTAAAGTCTCTTTCATGACAAGCCAACTTATATTACCAAACAAGTGGTTGAATTAGATATAACTCTGGTGACTTGTTCTCTGTGTATGCCACATTGATTTGCCTGCATTTGAGTGATTCTGAATCAAACATGCTTCCAACATACATAAGCTCTTCTTGTCCTTAGAAGCTTGTCGAATGCCAATTCTTGATACTAGCATGTCTTATCAAGAAATTAATGATTATTTGCTCATCAATAGAAGCTCTTTGATATAGATCATTTATTGACTCATCTACTTCTGCTTTAAACTCAGGTTCTATTGCATGATCATCCTCTTTAATAACTTCAAAATTACCAACCTCTTGAAAGGATAATTCTGAAAGTTTGCAATAATTTTGCACATGTAATTGAGTCTCAATGTTGTTTTGTTCATCTGCAACCGGCACACAGCTTCCCTAAAAAATAGTATAACCTGACCCAATGATTTCAAAAAAATCATTCAAATCATGATCAAGGAAATGTCCATACTCCTCCACATCATCTTGCAAAGTAAGAATAAAATCAAAAATTATTTCTTCTTCATCAGAGATTAAGGCATACGCTTGTGACTTCTCGCTCAGAATCTAGAATTCATGTTGAGAGACCCAAGGATTAATAGAACATGTATCTTTTGAATTTTCTTCCTCTAGAACATTTTGGATTTTATGATCTTCATCAAGTATAACGTAAGTGCCCAGACCAATAGAATTGTAATTTCCATATGGGTCACTTTGCATCATAGCTAATAAATGATCATTTTCTTCTTCTTGATTATGTCTAGTCCATTCATCGAGCTCCTCAACAAAAACCCTTTCTTCTTTATTCATCATAGCATGAGCTACTTCTAACTTTGCAGTTGGTTCATTGGTGATATGATCCTTATATAATGGCTCAGATAATATCTTCATCTTTGAACCATATTTGGTTCTTAAGATGAGGTGAGACCAATCAAGGGACATATATCCTCCTATCTTGGCTATAAAGTCTCTTGATAGACATAAGCCAAAAATAGGAGGTATATCTATCACTACTACATCTTGATTTACAATTATATTGGGACAAACATATAATTGTAATTGGAATCATTTAATTCTCCCTATTGTTTGTACTACTTTGCCATCTAACTGCATGACTCCTTTAGTGAGTGGTTCATACTTAATTTCTAAAGCATCAGCTATTTGCTTGGGCATTACTTTAGTACTAGCCCTTGAATCAATCATTGCATTATGCAGTAGTTTCTTACCCACTATTAAAGTTAAATAGAAGGGATCCGGTTTGGATTTGCTTACCTCTGCTGCATTATTCACTAGGGTTGTTGTTTGCATATGAACTGTATCTTTGAGATTTTCTTTTTCAGTAGGTCCTTCTTTGATAATAATACATTTGGGCACTGCTTAGCCTTGTAGAGCTTCTTGTAGTAGTGTCTTCTGTTCAAGAATAGCCAATATATCCCATATTGATACTTGTGCTGGAGTCTTCTTCAACTGATCCACCACATTTATTGGTCCCAGAGTCTAAGTTCTTTGAGAATAAGGATATCTTATTTTTTCTTGAATTTGTGCAGGAATCACTTGATTCTACACCAGCTGAGGCACTTCTTATCTGACAGCTGTGTTTCTTTGTCCTTGAAATGGAGGATTATCCATGACTTGACTATTTACAACCTCAGGCTGTTCCACTATCCTTCTCTTTGATCTAGTGTAATAATCAGATTGCACCACTGGTTTCTTGGAGGTAGATGCTTTGTTTAAGAAAATTGATTCTTCATCTTCAACCCATGAGAACAAAGGATGTTCTGGGGCTATTTCTTCCTCTTGTTGCAAGGACATCCCTTACATCTGAGCCACTAAGACTAAATTTTACATACTAGAAGACTGATAGGCTTGATTGTCACTAAAACTTGCAAACTATCCATCCATTCTTCTTTGTTCTACCACCTTTTGTTGCAAATTACCCATAAGACAATCTCTAGGCGTATGAGCATTATTGCAAGGAAAACACCAGGCATTAGTGTTATTTGCATAGTTATTTTTCCCTGGAACAATATCTCTATTTGAATTAGGAGGAATAGTCTGTGAGGGTGTGGGGACTGCAACTAATTGGTTTGTTAGCTGAAGGTTATTTTGTCTTAGAGGACCCTGGTATTGGTTTGGCTAAGATGAAAATATATTTCCTTGATAGCCTTGATATGGAGGCCTAGGGAAAGTATTTTTTTGTCTTTTTATATTAATCAGCTCATTAGAAAATTTCCTCAAGATATTCTTGATATCATCAAGCTTAGATGACTGAGCGAGAACAATTTCTTTAGTAGATGATTGAGGATATGTGTACATGGACATAGGTGGGGTTATAGATTTAAGGGCTTCTTGAGATAATGGTAAGGAATTTTTTGGGAACATGGGCATGGGAGGCCTTGGGGGTAACTTTCCATCATCTATTAAATTATTCTCAGCTCTGATCGCATAGTCATAAGCCTTAGGCAAAGTGTCTCCTCCAAGTGACTAAATCATAACAGATATATCTAAATTCAAATCCTTAAGATAAAATACTATAGCCATACCTGGTAATGGTCTAGCTGTAGCAGGGATTCTTTCCCAAGTCTTTTGAAATCTGGAATTGAAGTCAGTCATGGCTTCTTGTGGTTCCCTTTGAATAGTAATTAATTTCTATAATAAAGAAGACTTATCACCCTTGTCTTTGAATTTTTCAAAGAAAAGATCTCTGAGTTGATTCCATGTAGAGATGATATTTGGGGTCAGGGACCGATACCATTCTAGAGCCTTCCCTTTAAAAAAAGCTGCTAATAGTCTTATGGCCACATTTTGTTGTGTGACAACATGTATAACATAGACATCTGATACATCTTGCAGATGTTCTTTAGGTGTTTTAAAGTCTTACCCACTAAATTTGGGCAGAGCTTTTAGGGCATTCACTGGGATAGGGTCCCAAGTGGCTGGTGGTATTGGGAAAATTAATGGACTACCAGTGTTCCAACTTGCATAATTTCTTGGGGGTATAGGGGCTCCCATATTTGCTCTTGGTATTGGTATAAGCTGGTTGACTCTCTTTCTTGGACTAGTTACCAAAGGTGGCAAAAGAATACATGGATTTATAGCAGATTGTGATTTGGTTACTGGTCCACAGCTATGACTCCTCGTAGCTCTTTGGTTCATACGATCTTGAAAGAAACTTCAAGATTGGTCCCATCAGGCATGCCAAAAATTGTTGATGTTTAAAATTACACTTGTTCTAACACCAACAATGGGAAGTTTCAAGATGTGGGACTTGTGACTTGAAACAACCTCCAGATTTTTAAGAAGCTGGTCTCTTCTTTATATCAAGTGTATATTGGGAAAAGGGATAGGAATTTTAATAGAAACACAAATGAAAGAAAGAAAATCTAACTATGGTGATGCACCTAAATGTAATTTGACCTTAATCTTAAGCACAATGAGACTATATGTAAGATTTAATTACATTTAAGAGCAAACAAGTGCATGATCAATGTAAAAGATGGAAAATAATAGAAACAGAGGCTCACAACATAGACTACTTTTGTAGTGATATAGAAAATATCAACCAAGGTATAGGGTTCAATCTTCTTATTTGAATCTTCCAGTTACATCAGAGGCACATAAACACACATAGTTATATAAACGTTCCAACTCAAGAAAATGAAACAAAGGCAAATGACATTCCTAATCACAACTCTAGAAAGTCTAAAACTCTTGACAACACAGCCTAGACTACTTTTGCAATGACACATAAAATATCAACAAAGGCACATGATTCAATATTCTCATTAATTCTCTAGTCACATAAGAGACATAGAAACATGCACAGTTACATAAACCTTCCAACTTAAGAAAATGAACAAAGGCAAATGATATTCCTAGTCACAGCTCTAGAAAGTCTAAAGTCTTGACAATAATTTTCTCAAAAAATTCTCTCTGGTATCTGATCTTGATCTAGTGATCTCTGCACCCTTATTTATAGCCTTGGATTCACTTTTGATTGTCTGCTTATTCTCAATCTAACAGCCCAACTGAAATCTAACTGAACTGGAAATGTCTAACCAAAGATATTCCTTAGATTCCAAAATGCTTTATCTTCTGGTAGTTCATTGGCTGAAACAAATTGCTGGATGCTCCCTTCTCTTAAACGAAAGATAACACTTAGCCAATTCCTTGAAAACCTTATTTTTACTTTAAGAGACACTAGAGGATGACACCTCCAATTCCTTGAAAACCTTATTTTTACTTTAAGAGACACTAGAGGATGACACCTGGTGGGTTTTGCAGTACCTACTGAAGACACGCGACACTTTCCATGTAATTTATACTCCTTTTGTGTCTTTGCTTATGAGTTTTCCACCTTTGACACATGTCGCAATCCACTTCCTCAAAACTTTAACAACTTAATAGAAATAAGACCCACAACATTTCTTACCTGAGTAACTTCAAAAGGGGCACAGGGACAGGTGGCAATCTCCACTGCTTTATCAAAGGACACGTGGTAATCTCCACTTTACTTATTTGGGGTTACGTGGTGGTCACCGCTTCTTTTATCTACCTTTTTAGAAACCTATAGAAGGTGACACGTGGTAGTCTCCACTTTACTCTATTTATGTCATAGAAACAATTGGGTCTCATTTTATATTTACACAAATAGTGACACTTGGCAGCTTTCGCTTGATTTTAGAGACAAAACTTGAGACCCACCACAGTCTTTGCTACATTAGTGAAGAAAAATGAAGATAATTTAGATCTTGACACATGGTGGCTTCTGCTCTCTCTATTGGGATACGTGGCATCTTTCATCACTTTTAGAAAAGCAAAATTGAGACCTTTCACGATTGCCACTTGGCACTTTTCGCCTGATCTTGATACTTAGCTTTTGAAACCTTTTGCTAAAAAGAGATTTGGAACACGGATGCTAATATGAAACATGGATGCTGACACTTATCAGGCTCTGCTGAGTTGTTATGAGGTACATGGAAATCTTTGTAGGCTTACTGAAATTATGAAAAGTGCCTCAGATGACGACACTTGGTAGCTTCTACTTGACTTCGACACTTGGACAAAAATGAATCAAAAGGAAAATTAGCGCCTACGCTCTGTTTCAAAACTTTGTCATCTCGGATCAAAGTATTTGAGAACAAAATTTTGCAATGTGCAACTAAAAAATAAAATGAAACAGAGAGTAAATCTTTACTTTATAGGAATCAAAGCCACCAAATGGTTAGAGGGACAAACTCCTACCTCCCTCAACCTTGCCCTCCATCTTAGGGCCTCATCCCTCCACTCTGAGTAGGAATCTAGTTGTCCCAACCAAAACCCAACTACTATTGCTAGTTATACTAGCACACTTGCTTTTTGACACACTTATTTTATTTAAACTATCAATGACCAAGTTACCTACCTTAAAACATCCTACCTCCAATCTATCAACCTCTACCTTACCAATACCAAAAACACCAACCAAATGCACCACCTTACCCAAACCTTCCATCACCAAACCTACTCCTAAAGGGAATTTCACCTTACCAACCAAGATAAAAACCTCTAAAACCTTTCCACCCTTAGCTTAATCTTACTCGACTATTTTCCAAAGGTTATTGTAAGATTTTTCCCTGACCTTAACCCCTATCAAGCCATTCAACCCTCTTAGTTCAAAACCCATCTGGTATAATAAACACCAAGTATGCTCCTATCATAGGAGAACATTCCATGATATGAATAAATACAAATCTCTCCAAACCATTATCCATTAGCTCTATGATGAGGATGATCTATTACTAAAATAACCTCCCATGGGCCCATTACCAATCCAACAACCAATAACCACTAGCTAAAACCTACCTATTTGTCTACTCTCACCTCAAAGTGATTAGGAATTAAATAACTATCCTAACTCAATTCCTTCCTCTATCCATACCATCCATGTGGTCATGAGAGTGCAATAGAAGGATAAGGGGAAGGCCAAAGTATCCATTTTGTAGACAAACCCACCTTCCACCTCCCAACTAAACCAAAATCAAACATCTTCACCATCATCTAAACCCAACATATCTATCTTAGGTGCCTCCCAATCTAAACCCTTTGAATCCATCAAGATAATGGTGCGCAAACAGTGTCACCATGTGATCTAGTAATTTGACTCAAGAGAGGATGGTTAGTATCATGCTAGTTCCAAAATGAAAATAAAATGAAAGAAAGACACTAACTAGTATAACATCTCTAGGCCTAGACACTAGGGAGAGATTATTTAACAAATAAAAATGACAAACACAAATAAAAAGTAAGTAATAAAATACAATAAATATTTCACCTTCCTTGGATGCTCCAAATGCCTTTGTAGTAGTGGCTTTCTTGGTTTTGTGCTCATGAAGTCCTTGGCAATGGAAGCTTGGCTACCTTCATCTCTCCTTGGCACCTTTGGCTTGTGGCTTGGATTGGATTGGAATAAATTTGGCATGGTAACACTAATTAATTAAAGCTTTTTAATCAATTATGAATTATAACTTTGCATAATCATGTGTTAGAAATGATTTTCATGGCCTCTCTATTTATAGATTTTTTAGAATGTCTATAAACAACCTGAACCATCCATCCTGAGATTGAGATGTGTAGTTAAGGATTAATTTAATTTTTGGAATTAAGTTTATAATTGTCCTCATCAAGACATTGGAAGAAGTGGCAATTAAAATTCATGGAGGGAATCATGGAAGGCATTGATGAGGCATGGAGGGCATGAATCCTGATATTTGTGGCATTTATGGCCTAAGAATCTCTTCCCAAGAAATGAGGTCCCATGATGATGTATATATTCCATTTCCATTTCTAAAAATAATTTTTCAACAAGTTTCCATGGAATTCTTAATTAGGACTTGATTTGGGTTAATTTTCTCTTAAGAATGTTCAAGCACTTTGTGCACAAATTACTCAAATTGATCAGAATGCCTTGTTATTGGTCCAAAATTTGATTGGATTAGAATTAAAAGTCACTATCAGATGTGTTAGCTCTGTTATCATATTTATGATGTTATCAATATAAAATAAAAAAGGCATGTGTGTTGTGAAAGAGATTTGATAGGAAAGATCAATCCAGAGCACCCAGGTGCAAAATTGGCATTTTGACTCAAAATGATCTGATCAAAGTTAGTTGGCCCATAAATTGTATTACCTCATTTAGGGATACCCTAGCCAAAATTGGCACTTGAATATGTCATTTTCACATCATTTATCATGGTTTAGTGTTTTTATGCCAAATTGTGCATTTTGGGTGGAAATTAACTAAAATCCTGGTTGGAGGTTATCAATGGCTAGATTTAGGTGTCTACAATTTGCCCCTATTTAGGAAGATGTTGCAAACTGTAGGCAAAGGAATGTATTTTCAAAGAAGGAGAAATGGCTTATATGCCAAAAATAAGATGATGATTGAATAACAAAGCTCCAAATGGTTTTTAGAAGCCTATGATGATTCCCCCTCAAGGGAGTGGCTGTCACATTTATTGATGGATGGTCCCTCAAAAAGAAAAAAGAATAAAGGTGGAATTAATTTATGGTTGAGATTAATCCAAAAGAGAAAATTCTTGCATGAATTGATGTAAAAAGAATATTTATTTTCCCAAAGGGGGTTATAATCAAGAATAAAATTCAAAATAATGATTTACCCATAGGCAGTTATAATCATTAAGTAGACTTAGATTGGCTAAAATTGATGGTGCGATAGTTAGGGATGATTATCAAGCATAACTCAAGGATATAAACTAGAATATATATTAAAGATGAGTGGGTGCAAAGTGATGAAATAGATGAATAGAGGAATTATGTTGATCACTGTGAATGATTCAATTATACATGTGAATGAGGAGATGTTCTTCCTAATTAGCAATGATACAACTAGAATGGCCAATGGGTTAAATTGATGAAAGGTGGGATGGAAGGATTTACCAAGGTGTCAAAGAGAAACTTATGTAGTTCCATTGATTATAGACCTTATTTAAGTTAGTTTTTATTATAGCATGTGATGGTAGGATTCATGATAGAACACCATGAAGACTATCCCAAAATATGCATAAGGACTGACTCCCAATCTAATAAAGACTTAAAAACAATACACCAATGATAAAAACCATGATGACAATGTTAATGGATGAATATGTATGGACTCAAGAATAATGTGCTTGAGGAATCACCTAGTGAACACATATAGACTAAGTCAAGGCAACAGTGCTAAAAGCAAATAAATAGGCAAGTGAATAACAAAAGAAAACCTAAAATAAATAAATAGAAATTTTGAAAAAAAAAAAAGAAAAAGAAAGCATCCTAACAATGACAATGCCCCAGTAAGGTAGATTGAGGATAACTAACTAGGCTTAGACAAGACAAATATTTTTGGATTTTTTGAAATGTTATGAATTTTTTTGGAATTTTGAGGTATCTCAACTCGATCAAGAATGACAAGATACCTACTCACAAAATGGCAAGAGTATTTTTATTATGTTTCTCACAAAATGGTGAGAGTGTATAGAAAGGGGGACTGAGGTGACCTCAACATGAATTTATCATGACCCACATAGTCTCAAAATGACCTCAAGTCATACTAATTCCATCCACATAAAAGGCAAGGAAAAACCAACTAGGTCCCAACAAGTTCTCAAATCCAGCAAATGGCAATCAAGTGAAAATAGTAATGGCAAGGTGATGCAACAATGCATGATAAACAAGTGTTGCCCCTAATTTTCCCATAGGTAGTTATAACTAGGATAAAATGACATAGGTTAATGATACTAATTTTCCCATAAGTGGTTATAATTAGTAGCAAGAAGGGTGAAACACTGATTTGCCAATAGGTGATTATAATTAGGCTCACATAAACAAACTTGATAGGATGAAAGATATATTTCCAGATCAACTGTCATACTAATTTCATAGACTGTCATTGAAATATGGATTGGATTGATTATTGAAACTTAATCAAAATTCTCTCACAAAAGTTGTAAGAATAACCAAATGAACCAAGATCAAAATAAGATTAGGTAGGATGACTTAAAAATAGGCTTTGGTCTAGATAGGAATGGAATGATAAGATGGTATGGTATTTCTAAGGATAATGATGGTTTTTGATAGATTGGATAAAATGGTAGGAGGGGTTTCCCCAAGTGTTGGGTTGATGGATGGGATCTTCAACAATGGCAAAAAGATATGTAACAATGGTAATGTCATGGCAATGTCAAATGGTATGGTACATGTTTTTGGCTTGGGTATGATAAATGGCATATAATTATATTCTTCCTACTAAGATGGAGATGCATGTCCTAATCAAAAAATAATACAAATAGAATACTTGATCATGTTAATTTCTAGCCCACACCTCATTTGAATAGTTTCTCTATTAAGAACTAACTATAGATTGAGTTGTCAAGCATGCTTTTGTGATCTTCATTGATTGTTGATTCAAATTCCTTCAAACATTGAGACAAGGTATCCTTGTAGCCTCTGCAAAGGAAAATATGACCATGGATGGTAGATTTGATTGTGAAATGGAATGGTAGATGATAATGAAATTTAGAATGGTTGTGAAACAAATGAATATCAGGACATTTAGTCACATGTAATGTTGATGATGTTAGATTCAACATAATTTTGGTTGTGGTAGGGTTGAAGATTTGTTCTCTCGATAGGACCACCATATTTTATTATTATTTGACATTAAGAGTAGCTACCATCTGATGAGGTTGTAGATTGGAAACTATTTTGATTTGATCTTTGATTTTATCTTCATCAAGTAGTGAAGAACTTTTGTGCTCAGCTATTGGTGCCTCAAAGAGGTTTTCACCAATGAAGTTGTCTTGATTTTCCTATAGCACCTTTGAGAAAGTTTCACTATTAAACATTGGATTTTGACTTTGATTGTCTTCTATCACTTCCAAAAAAGTTACACTAGAAGATGCTGAGTTTTGAACTATATTGTCCCCTAACACCTCTGAAAAGGTTTCTCTAGGAGAGTGTTCTTCTTCTACATAAATGTTATCTTGGCCTCCTTTTTCTTCAACTTCTCTATCACCATGGATGTAGTTCAACAAAGTATGATTTTTTCAATCCCAATCGACACTTGTGGGAGATGGAATGTCAATGATATGGCTATTTTGGTTGATGGTAATGGCTTGTGGAATGGTAATGGAATGGGGAGAGGCTACACAATCCTCATAGAGGATACTAGGATAACTTATGTTAAAGATGAAGTATTCATCCTCAAAAAGTGTAGAAGAATCACAAATTTATTCAAACTGATTTGTGAGGCATGCATAACCAATATTGTAATAGCCATGAACATATTATTCTTTTGAATCTGATTATAAATCAAGGGACTCTGAATTTGATATTGAAACTAATGTTGATTTTAATTCTGATGCTAAATCTAATGTCAATTCAAGAACAAAACTTGACTCTAATTTTGATTCTTCATTTGATGGGTACTCTGTTATAATGATGTCTTCATAAATATTTGGTATTAGATAAGTAATAGCTTGTGATGTCATAATGGCCTCCACAAAAATTAGTTTGTCAAAGTGAGACTCCTCTAGGATGGGAAATAGGTCAAGAGACAACTCTGTAGAGACTAATTTGCCAATATGAGGCTCTTGAAAAATACACACATGGTTGAGGTAATGATTTGCCCAAAGGTGGTTATAATCATTAAGAAGTGACTTGATAAAGACTGGCTCGTAAGTGTGAGATTATTTAACAACTAGTATATGATCAATAGGTGATTCCTCCTAGGTTAAATTATCATAAGTGGTTGGTTCAACAAAAACATCTTGGATTGGTTGGTTGTCTAGGTTTTGAGTTCTAATAAGTTGGAGAAAATAATAGTTTTGAACATAACTTGGTATTTGAATGATTTGATGGGTTGAGTATTGGATGGGAATGGTACTAGATGAGGAATGAATTGTGGTAGGATAATGGTACAGCATTGGGGAGCATGATTTCCTGCATGAAACAAATGATAAAGTCCTGAGATGGTAATGATAGGACATTATGGAGCTTGATTGCTTGCACAAGCCAAAGGACTAGGCCCTAAAATGATGAAGGGGCATTGTGGAGCTTTGTTGCTCATACAAACCAAAAGATGAAGTCCTAAAATGGAAATAGTGTGATATTATGGTCCTAGAATAGAAATGGTATGATGTGGTGGAGCCTGATTACTCGTATGAGCCAAAGCATCCAAGTCTTCCTCATAAACCATATCATCCCAGTTGTTATTTGGCTCATAAGTTGGTTCTTGACTGTGTTCCATGTACTAATTATTGAAAAGAGGGCATGGATTCATATCATAAATAACATTATATGTAGTTGGGTTTTCAAAGTCTTCCTCACAAGCCTCTTCATGCCAATCAAGGTCTCAATTTGGATTTTATGGATTTTGACTATGTTCCCCATATGTATTATTATAGGGATAATAATAAAAATCCTTAAAAAATATTTCTCTATAGGGGTTCCTAGAGGGATTTTGTGTGGCCATTCTATCATAATTTGGATTGTGCATGACTCCACCATAAGTGTATCTAGACATATCCATGTAAATGATGAAAGATCTAAAATAAAAAGGCTTAGAGTTATACAAACTCTGAAAAACTATGTCCAAAGGATAAATGGTTCAAGCTTGGTCTAACTTGGTCAAAAGGTGGAACTATATCTCCAATATGGTCTAAAAGTGGAGCTGTATCTCCAAAATTATTTGTGTTAAGACTTGACATAAAATAGTCTAACATCAAATGTCTAATGTAAAATGTCATATGCACAAAAGGTCAAGTGTCTGAATAAAAACTAGCATGTCAAAGGTCTAGGTCAAAGTGTTTCAAACAAGGTCTAAACTAGGAAAGGGAAAAGTTGAGTTACTAGGTCTTTTGTCCAAACATGAAGTCAAAAGCTAGGCTCAAACAAATAGGCATGTTAAGACTTTTATCCAAATGACGTCAAAAGTTAGACTTGAAATAAACGCTGATGTGATTTTATTTAATCTAGCAAGTTTGGAAACAACTTTGACATAGACCTGGCACACAAAATCAAACATAAATATGATCAGTTGGTACAAGGCATAAGACAAAAGGATCTTTAAAAAAATACTATGTTCTCCTAAATAAAGGCACAAATAATGATGAGGATAAGCATTAAACAAACAAACCATCAATAGTTTTCTAATTTGGGTAATCGATTAACTGAAGTTATGTAACCCAAAAGAGAAATATCTATGTATTAGCCCCACAAATTAAGGCCTAAATAGAAATCAATCAATGTTTGGATCCAAACTTGACAAGGCTAATTGAAAACTCACTATTGAAAACTAGGATTTGACAAAACAAGTTAGATAAGATTGGACATCATGACAGCATAAGACAAAGGTCCAACTGGTTGATGTGAAATGGTTTAAACCAAATAGTTTTTGGCATAATGTAAAATAGTGTTTAAAAAAATTTAGCAGCCTAATGACGTAAGCATGCTCGAATGATGTGTTCAATGTTATGTTTCAAAGACACAAAGGCAAAATGGTTTTAACATGATTTGGGTAGCATAACACTACCCTCTAAAACTCAAATGACACACACACAACAAAATTTAAAAAAACAATTCAAGGCACAAGTGTAGTGTAAAATGGCTAGCATAATTCCTCTTTAGACAAAAGAGTGGCATATAAACAAATTGATTTTGACATGACTTTATGAAAAAACAAACAATTTTTAGTCTCAAAAACACCAAGTAAGATAAATGACCAAAATACACTAAGTATAATCATCCAAATCCTAACAAGGGTAAGGAAAAATGGGGTTGACTAAAACTAATTGGTTTTTTATCATTCTAGAGGAATCAATTGCACAATAACTTTCACGTCAAACAATGCAAAAGATAAGCACAAAAATTGGGTAACTACAGCATTGGCTAGTTGTAAAAAGGTCTAGTTCTTTTTACAACCACCACATCCTGTTGTTCACTCAATGTAGTGTGATGTCTAAATGTAAATACATCCCATGTGTAACTCTAATTAGGGGCCAAATGAATTCAATGCTGGGAGGTGAAACCCTAGGTCAAAGCTTCCCTAAATAACTTATGGGAGGTAATGGCATCCCCCTCACAAGCCAAGTTTGCATGAAAATAATATACTAAGAGAAAGACTTTAGGGTCATTTTCAAGGTCACCTAAAATTTGATGAGTTTTTGGGGAGTACTTTAGACAACTTTCTCTCTAATCCTTGGACTAGGCTATATGCAATAGTAATGGTGATTTTGATTCCAAGGGTTCCTTAAAGGGGACAAATGGAAGAGCATACACGCAACATTCCTCTTTTTGCCAAACAAAATCTGATTAAACAATTATTACAAATAATAATTGACAAGTGTGTTCAATTTTAATACCAAATGAAAGATTTGGTGGTGTTCATTTGACCCCTTGGTCTTAAGATTGTGAACTTTGAAAACATTCATTTAAGCATCTAATTTTTTTATTAAACACCAAAACAAAGTTTCTAATTGATTTTTAAGCTTGTAAAAGGTGATCTAAATATGTTTTTAGCAAATTTCAAGATTGGTCCTACAAGAAAAATGTTAGCATGTCCTTTGGCCTTGAAGCTCTTTTTAATTTGAAATAATGAACTTTAAGAAAAGAGCTCTTGGGTCTGTGTTTTAAGAAAAACATAGTGACCTACGTTGGTTATATAACTGACAATGGTTACATTTTCTAACCAACATCGATTATACCAATATGATTGAAGGTAGGTATACAACCAATGTCAATTTTTCTAACTGATGTCAGTTAAGCTATGCAACTAATGGCAGTCTTAATAGCTTAACATCAGTTATTGTGTAAACCTTGGAAAATAAAAATGGCAAAATAAAGTTAGAAAATTAATTTTCAAAAGTTTTAAGGGTCCAAATGAATATTTTAAAGTTGAAAAATGATCTTCTTTAGGTGTGAGATGTGTCTAGTCCCACCGGGGATGCCATATGTGGATCTAGGAATTTGACTCAAGAGAGGATGGTTAGTATGGTGTTAGCTCCAAAATGAAAACAAAATGAAAGAAACACACTAACTAGCATAACATCTCTAGGCCTAGACACTAGGGAGAGCTTAGTTAACAAAAACAAATGACAAACACAACTAAAAAGTAAGGAATAAAACACAATAATTCTTTCACCTTCCTTAAATGCTCCAAATGCATTTGTAGTAGTGGCTTGCTCAGTTTTATGCTCATGAAGTCCTTGGCAATGGAATCTTGGCTACCTTCATCTCTTCTTGGCACCTTTAGCTTATGGCTTAGCTTGGCTTGGAAATAAGTTTGAATGGTAACACTAATTTCTTGAAGCTTTATAATCAATTATGCATTATAAATTTGCATAATCATGTCTTAGAAATGATTTTCATGGCCTCTCTATTTATAGATTTTTTAGAATGTCTAGAGTCAACCTGAACCATCCATCCAAAGATTGAGATGTGTCGTTGAGGACTAATTTAATTTTTGGAATTAATTTTATAATTATCCTCATCATGACATTAGAAGAAGGGTCAATTAAGAGGCATGGAGGGCATCATGGAAGGCATTGATGAGGCATGAAGAGCATGAATCCTGATATTTGTAGCATTTATTGCCTAGGGATGTCTTCCCAAGAAATGAGGTGACCTGATGATGTAGATATTCCATATCCATTTCCAAAAATAATTTTTCATGGAATTCTTAATTAGGCTTTGATTTGGGTTAATTACCTCTTAAGCATGTTTAAGCACTTTGTGCACAAACTACTCAAATTGATCAGAATGCCTTGTTATTGGTCTAAAATTTGATTAGATTGGAATTAGAAGTCACTTTCAGATGTATTATATATTTTATCCCATTTAGGATGTTACCCACAACAAATAACAAAGTCATGTGTCTTATGTAAGAGATTTGATAGGAAATATCAATCCAGAGCACCCAGGGGCAAAATTAGCATTTTGACTCAAAATGATCTGATCAAAGTTAGCTAGCCCATAAATTGAATTACCTCATTTAGGGATACCCTAGCCACAATTGGCACATGAATATGTCAGTTTCACATCATTTAGCATGTTTTAGTGTTTTAGGCCAAATTGTGTGTTTTAGGTGGAAATTAGCCAAAATCCTGGTTAGAGGTTATCAGTGGCCATATTTAGGTGTCTACACACTAGACCCTAATAAATATGAGCTTATATGAGTTTATTACTACTTCACCTCAACCTCTTGTAGCCTTTATCGATGCTCTCCAAATTTCCAACCTTGTCACCTTCAAACTTTCATATATAATTTATATCTATCTTAATGACCTATATCCCCCTCTATTCATTACTACTTACATCAACCAAATCCACATCAAATGGGTCATGATTGATGGGGGATCTAGTATTAACATCATCTTCTCCCATGCCTATAACCAACTTAACCTTCTGGATAATATCATGTCCAAAACCTTGGATATCCTTTTATCCTTCAATGACACCATGACCAATACCTTGTGAACTATTATCCATCATCTCCATGTAGGACCTTGCATGATCCCTAAAATATTCTATGTAGTGGAAGGCAAATTCTAATACAATTTTTTGCTAGGACAACCTTGGATCTACTCCATGGTTTGTGTCTCCTCTACCCTTCACCATTTCATTAAATTTATGCATGAAGGAAAGGTCATCACCATCCAAGCTAACCCAAGTCCCTTCTTGACATGCAACATGACCTATCAACCCAATGAAATCCTCCTACCCCCATCTAGCACACCCTCTTTAACCAAGGACAAAACCTCCATCACAAAAGAGGAATTTCTACCTCTTTCTACCAATAAGGCATCAACTAGCTCATCCATCACCTCTGATCAGATCCCCACCTTAGACTATTTGGAACCCACACTTTAACATATTTCATTGGGATAATATAACCTCCTCTCCCTTGACACTTTCCCTACTCCCCAAGAGTATGGGAAACTTGACCACCAACTTGGATATGACCCCAATGTTGGAGCCATCATTCCCTTTAGACCTTCACACTATCAAACCTATTTCATCTCTAGGGGACTTGACAAACCACTTGGTGATTATACCACTTCCTCTTCACCTTGACCATTCACCTTTGGCTTCTCCTATCTAGACAAGCTAAGTTTTTCCAAAACATACCTCCATAGGTGTGCTTAAAAAGGATTTGGTCTTGGGTGATATGGCCATGGCCCACATGAGCTGATTTTCATTGAGACCAAAAATCCTCATGAGAAACATGACCTTGGTTTCATTATACCCACCAAGAAGCAAACCAAAATCATCACCATTATCAAGGAAGATACCCCTTCTTCACCAACCTCTCCTCCATCTGCATGTGAGGATGATGACATCATCCCACATAAAAAAAATTCATCAACATGATCAGCCTAGGACCCTTAAATTATCAAAAAGAGGGGGAAACCATAACCATCCCTTTGACCCATCTTGAGATGATGAGAGATGAATCTCCTACCATTAATATTGCTTGGTGTCAGGATGATGATTTCATTCTCACCTACTTTGGTGCCCTGGATTATTTAATCCACAAGTCATCTCCTCTCAAAACTTTGATCATGTTGGATTAATCCACCATGGATATTAACTTGGGAACTTTGGACAAACCCTACATTGTCAAAATTATCCAATTGCTAAATTTTGAGGAACTTCAGGACTTTCCCTCCTTCTTTCAAGACCATAGCATAGCATTTTCTCAATATTATAGTGACATTCTTGGAATTGACCCTATCATTTCCCCCTACAACATAGTCACCCACTATTATTCCATGACCATCAAGCAAAAACTTTGATTCATGCACCCTCACATATCCCTTCTTGTCAAAGAAGAGCTTCAGTGTCTTCTATCTATCAATTTCATTCAACCCATTGACTATCCCCAATGGGTCTCAAATGTTATGCCTATCACCAAATACATAAGGGGACTACACATTTATGTGGAGTTTTGTGACCCCAACTTCACTTTCCCCAAATATGACTTTCCTCTACTGAGCATTGACTAGTTAGTTGATTTTATATCCAACCACAAGATGATATCTCTTATGGATAAATTCTCAAGCTACAATCAGATCCTAATTTCTCTTGAAAATTAGCATGAAACCACCCTTACCACCCCTTGGGGAACCTTTTGCTATAGATTCATGCCTTTTGTATTAAATAATGATGGTGCAACCTACCAATGTGTCATGACCTACATCTTCCATGACCTTATACATAAGATTGTAGAGGACTATGTGGATGGCCTTCTCAAAAAATCCAAACTTCAAAATCATCATTTAGCTATTTTCAAGATCATCTTTGAGTGACTTATCCATTACTATGTCCACCTCAACCCAAGAAGTGCATTTTTCGGTCTTATCAAGAAATCTCCTTGGCTTTATCATTTACCTTCAAATAATCAACGTCAACTTGACCAAAATCAAATCCATCCTTGACAAGCTTCCTCCAGTCGACCTTAAGCAACTATGTATTTTTCAAGGGAAGCTCCAATCCATTCATCACTTTATCTCCCAACTTTTAGATTGATGCCAACCCTTCTACCACCTTCTAAAAAATTATGTATCTTTCAAGTGAAATAGAAACTATCAAAAGGCCTTTGATTCACTCAAAAATTACTTTTTATCTCCACTTGTCCTCACCCCTCCCAAGGATGACCAACCTTTCTACCTTTATATCACTACTTCTGATCACTCCTTAGGGGCAATGCTTATTCACTAGGATTAAAAAAAATAGAGAGTAATCCATCTATTATATTATTCACATGCTTTTAGAGTATGAGACTTGATATACCCATACTGAGAAGCTTTGTTTAGATTTAGTCTTTATGGCCACCAAAATTTGTCACTACCTTTTTAAGCACAAAACCTATGTCATAACCAATACTGACCCACTCAAGTACACACACTCCAAGCCATACCAAAACCAACATATGGCCAAATGGTTCATGTTTTTAGTAGATTTTTACCTTAAGTTCCTTCATAAAAAGTAAATTAAGGGACAAGTCATTACCGACCAATTTGATGAAGCACCATTAATAGGCAATTAACCTCCTCCTCTTGAGTTCCCTGATGAGTCCATCACAACCCTTTCTTATGAAGAATTCACTTATCAAGTCACCATGTTCTTTGACAGATCAAAATGTCAACATGGTGGGGGAGATGGTATCATCATTATCCCTTTGATGGTGAGCATCTTCCTTTTTCCTTTAAGATTGATTTTAAATGTACCAATAATATGGCTAAGTATGAAGCCCTAGTCATAGGCCTTCAGATCACCTTATCCCTAGGAATCAAAATAATAAATATATTTGGTGACTCCCAATTTGTGGTCAATCAAATCAATTACTCTTACCAATGTAATAATGATGTTTTGCAATAGTACAAACAACTAGTTGACAAACTCTTAGCATCATCTGAACACTACCACATCCAGTCAACCTCATGATTTACCAATAAGTTTGTCAATACCATGCCTTCCCTCACTTCTTAGATCCTATTGGCACCTTCTAACTCTAAGCTATCTATTTTTATCCATAGGCTTTCCTAACCTTCCCATGTCAAACCAAATTCTTCCACCATTTTCAATGTGGAGGAGACCCAACTTGACCTTGGTATGAACAGATCTTTGACTACCTCAACCTTTCCATTGTTCCTTCTAACCTTTCCAAAAAATTTGAAAGAGTGTTTATCTATATTACCTTACATTATACCATTATGGGAGGAATTGTTTATAAACACAGCTTTGATGGCCTCCTCTTTCATTACCTACACAGTCACGAAACCTCTCATGCTATCAAGGAAATGCATGATGGTATCTATGGGGGACACTTTAGTGGCCTCATCATATCTAAACACATATTTTATCTTGGTTATTACTGGCCTACCATTAACCATAACTATTTTTATTATGTGAAAAAGTGTGTTAAGTGCCAACAACATGCCAATTTTCATCATGCACCTAGCCATAGTCTTCATGTTTCCATTGATTTCTGGCCTTTCTCATAATGGGGTCTAAACCTTATTGGTGAGATTAATTTAAATTATTTCTAGATACACCATTTTATCATCACTATGACTAAGTATTTTACCAAATGGTTATAGGCTATTCCTCTAGTCTCGACCAAAGCAGATAAGATTATTGACTTTATCAACCATCACATCATATGTTGCTTTGGTGTTCCTCACAAGATTATCATTGATAATGGTAAATCATTTAAGAAAAAACAAGTATAGGGTCTTTATGATGAATTTGGGATTAAGTTAAGGTTTTCCTCACCCTATTTCCCTCAATTAAATGGACATGCAAAATCCTCTAACAAAACTCTTAACAACATGCTCATTAAAATGGTTAATGCATCTAGTCAGGATTAGCATTTGCACATCCCATTTACTTTATGGGCATATCACACTACAATTAGGACCCCTATGAGTGATAACCCTTTCTCTCTTATGTTTATATTAGAGGCCACATTGCCTCTCAAAATACAAATACATTCTCTTCGCATATCTTTGTAAGAGCTCATTTCTAAGGATGATTATTGTTAGCACCGCCTAGCCCAACTTGAGCTACTTGATGAGTGTCATTTATCTGCCCTTACCCATATTCATGTCTATGAAGAGTGAATCAAGGGTGCCTATAAAAAACACCTTAAAGTAAAATAATTCAACATTAGAGACCTTCTCCTAAAGGAAAATCAACATGCCACCAATATGGAGAAAAGCAAGCTGGGCAAGTTTGATTTCAATTGGCTTGGACCCTATATCATAACCCACAAGTATGGATTAGGAGGTTACCAATTATCCTCTCTTTATGGAAACCCAAAAACTAAGCCCCTTAATGATTTGCATCTGCATCCACTATTTTGTTAATGAAGGATCAATTTCACCTTTTGTTTTAACTTAAGCTCATCCCTTGATTTCAACCACATTCATCTCCCTATTTTAGGCTACCTAATTAAAACTAAATAATGTGATTATCCATCATAGTCATAGCCTAATATTGAATAATGGGTACCATGTATCTACCCATGGCATGATTCTCGTGGTATTTTCTACCCTTTTATAGGATGAATTCCCATGATCATTGTCACCTAAACCTTTTTACACCTACTCAACCTCCTTGTGCTTTTAGTTTTCCCTTCATAAAGGTGAACCCTTAAGCCTATATAATCATGTCTATGTCAAGAAAAATCAATAAAAACAATAAAAGCAAAATCCAAATGAACAACAATCATGGGTCATTCCTAAGCATTCGTAGACTACTCCCTCAAAGGACAGTTGCATAAACATATCTAAAATTGCAAAAATATAAGATAAATTGCTCCCTTGAAGGATAACTATCATAAAGCCTTGAAGAAAGAAAATAAACTTCGACCACTCCCTTGAAGGATGGTTGAGTAAAGCATTTATAAAAAGTATAAATTTTTTTTGGAAGCTTCCCACATCGATCAACTTGCCATATATAGCAACAAATCAAAAGACCCATTTTCAAAATCACAACAAAGTCAAACTAATCTTCAAAGCCACAATCGGTTCTCACATGGAAAAATAAGGTGGAAGCCAAAATTGACTTTCATTAGTAGAATTCCTACATCGATCAATATATACTTTGTATGAAATAGACTTATTTATATTGACTCTTTGGAAACATATAGAAGAGGCATGCTAGTCTCACAAGAAGGTTCCATTTTCATCCATCTCCCCTTTATACACTATAAGAAATGGATTTTGAGCTCACTTGACATTATATGAGCATCACATCTTTTTAACCACCTAAGAAATGCTAATGTGAGTCATTTGAAGGTATTATGTTCATTAAGCCAATCCAAATGTGGTTTTATTTTAGTCCTTGTCAAAGAAGCAGCATTGTGCCCTATTCTTATCCTCTCATGACTAGTTTCTATTTTCATTACAATGTTTGTCTCTTGATTATAATCTTTTTTCTCCCATCTAGTGTTGTTAATTGACTTACTTCATGTGTTTTAACATAAAACAAACTAATAACAAACATATTCACATGTTTCATAACCAAATGCATAACCATAATCATAACCACAATAAGGATAATAATATCATAGTGTCCATGAGAAATAACACAATCAATTAGTTTTCATCACATGTCTAAATCTAAATAATGAAGCATATACTCATTAAAATTTAGCATGTCATGATCAAGCATGGCATAAGGCATACCTATAACTCAAATCCATCTCATGCCTAGCTAGTTGAGTCTACATCAATGTCTAGCATACATAACATAAGCATAATCCATAAGAAATATAAACATCACATCATAAGCATTAATGTTAGAACAAATCATAGACCATGAGCATGAGCAATAAAAAATGACCATATATATATAACTCATGAGTCAAGGAGGATCATAATTTATACAATAGATATACATGTCTCTCCCTCTCAAAATTTACATCTCACCACTTTAGCTTGTAGGATAAAATCAAAATGATATACAACATAATATAGTATGTCATAAACTATGTCCTGTCTATGCCCTAGGGGCATCACTATCTCCTAGAGCACCACTAGATCCTAGTGCCTACCTACCTATAGTACCTATATATCACTTATATGTACCTATCTATTCACCTAAAAACACTACCCACTAACCTAGAGTATCCACACTATAACCACCTACCAAACTCGCTCTATACTCACCCCATCAGGGCTCCACTAGGTAGTGAGTGAAGACTATAGCCTCATAGTATCATAACTCATGTATGGTGTCTATGTACTCTACATATCAATGGTACCTATTAGAACTGTTGGTTTTATTACTACTCCTCTATCCTATCTTAGAGCATATTTCTCTTAGGTGACTTGAGCTAGTGTAGACCTAGCCTGGTCCCTCTCACCTATCACAAAAGCTAGATGATCCTATAGTGTAGCCACCTACCCTTATAATTATACCACCTATGCCTATGTCATGGATAGTACTACTCATAGCTATGCATCAAGGCTAACCCCCTATACATGTACTCTCTGACCCCCTCTCTTAGCTAGGTCTAAATCCATTGGTCTCCTATCATCATCACCATCACTAGAATCTATAGTTGCATATAAATCTTGGTACCATGCATGTAACCATATAAAAATTTGATTTAATCTATATGTGGCCTAGTTGGTAGGTCCTCATGATCAAGAAAATTCAACACCAGATGTGGCTTAGGCAATATAATCTCTAAATCCTCACACCTATATTTGGGGAATGCACCTAGAATACCCTAAACTAGGTCAAACTATCTATGAACCCTATCAAAAGGGATAAGCTCTACCTCCCCACCCTACCTACTAAATGTCTACTTATAACTATATAGAGATAGGGTCTACCTCTTTTATCTAGGCCATACTAGAAACTAAACTTAGGGTCTCTAAGTAATGCCTCTAATCACTAGTGCATCTAGTGTACCTCTAAACCAATCTACATCATGTACACTTCCCCCTATACTTAAAGTGGTGAAGTCACCTCTTCACTACATGAATCCAACTAGGAACTCAATCATGTTATATCCCATTCATGATAATCCTATCAACCTCATCACTTAGATGTGCTCATAGTCCCAGTAGTGTAGAACAAGATTGACACTGATGCCATACCTCCTATGGGCCTTGAATCCATATAGATCCTTGTATATCTACACCAAGAGAATAGGTATCTAGATAAATATTATCCCAAACAATATTTCAACCAACACCCCTAGCATTAAGTATGGGAACCTCCCAAAGCTTGATTTAGGAATGGAAAAGTAGGACACTACCATAATCATCATCATCATCATCAATCTCCTCTCATCCCTTACCTTCTGATAGATCATAGGGTAACTAAATCCCCTAGTGTACCATCTGACATGATCCTATTCATCTCCATATGAAATCTCTAATAAATCATCTGGCTCTTCCTGATCTATGTGGTATGTTGGGTCACCTCATAGGGGTAATAGTGTAATTTGGTGCACATCATTTGGTAAGATCATGAGCTCACCAATGGGTAGCAATAACATGTTCATGGATGGATCCCATATCTTTATTATGGCCATGATCATGGACACATCATGGGGCACATGTTGATAATGCCAAATCATTCCTAGGCTAACCTCTTCTATATATGCCTAGTCTATAGGGATCATCCCCTAGTGAATCTCAACAAAGATATGTGGTGCCCTATCATGTATCTAAATCTACTCTTGTACCTACATTGTTAATTAAAAAACACACTTAGTCAACCCATCTTACCCATTCAACCAATGCATGTACTACCCTCTTATCTTATATGCCTTAGGAACTTTTAAAAAAATCAAGCACCAACTTATACACTAGGTGACCATTGACAATCATGGTGATCATTGATAGTCAGACATCTACCTCTTTTAGGATGTTGACTATCAATAGTTGACCATGACCATCGATGGTCACTATGGGTGTTTTGTGAATGGAAAACCCCTAGACCTACCCTACTTAGCAACCACCCAACAACCCTAATATCTTATAAATTTTGGCCTCATACCTATACCTACCCTACCCTATCAATTTCAAAATTTACCTACAAACTTAACCCTCCAACCCTAAAACCCTACCTAGGGCACAACCATATCATACCCTACCCACCCATCCCCTACACTTTCAAATTGAATGTAAATTTTAAATTGACAACTACATCTACCAATTTAAGAGTTATACCTACCTCATTTCTTGACCATCAACAAGGAGTAAGCCATGGATCCACCCATCCTCTTCCTTGCTCATGATCACTTTGCATCCTGGACTGATCCTCTCGATCAATCTAACTTAGCCAATACACTACAAAAATCACCATAAATAGTGCTTTCACCCAAATTTCCAATTGATAGATATCTATAGTCAAAATTGAAAATGAGCAAAATGACATTCACTTTTCACTTTTAACCACCAGACTTTTTAGGGTTTGTACCTTGATCATCGATGGTCAAAGTGACCATTAATGGTCACCCTTGATCACCTTGACCATTGACAGTTAGGAGGATCACATTTTTAATCTCACCTAAATTAGACACCTTTTTTAGAAGATCTAAATCACACAACACACCCATGGAGACTACCTTCTCTCCCACCTTGATCAAATCATCACCTCACCATTGGTCCATTTCAATCCAACTAGCACACATTTTGTGATGACTTTTACTTGCTCCTTTGATTACAACAACATTTGCCATGTTAATCACTTTTTCACCTTTTGTCACTTCATGCATACCAAACCTACTTATGTATTCTTGGGAACACTTACTACCTCAGATAACCATGACACTTACCTATTTTGTGTTTTCCCTAGGAGTGATTTTTACCTTAAATACCCACTAAAACACATACATCACTTAGGAGACTTGTGAGTACACCTAGCTGCCACACCTAAATGTGGTCATGTAGTCCACTTGTCACTTGTTCTTCTAGTACCAACCTTTATTTTTACCAACTACAGAAACCTAATCAATGTACAATCTTGACTATCACACTTTTTGTCACACTTTATGCACTCATTTTCACTTTAATGCCCAACATATCGCCCACCTTCATGATCACCTTCATCCACCTTATCAAACCTACACCTGATTATGTTTTACCTCATCAACTCCTAGTTTGAGGGGGAATACCTCCTCCCATACTTGGGTCAACCAAACTTGTGACCAACAATCCATTTTTATTTTGTAGCTTATTGATTCAAAGTTACATAATAAAAAGGGGTAAAATATACACACCCTGATTTTGAATGTTGAAATTACCTTAGACAACCTTGGGACCAATGTGACCCTTTGACCCCTAACCAAGCCTAATGATAATTAGTTTGACCAAATGACTTAACCTACCTTTTTACCCACTCTTTGCCTTGGCCCTCAACCATTGATGGTTATGATTATCATCGATAGTCACCTTGACCACCAATGGTTAGGGTCCACTATCCCAAAAGCTAACATGTAAACTACCCACCTTGCTTTTCTTAAAATAGCTTGTCTAAATCTATATGCAAATTTATGCTTGAGTGAGTTATAATTAGGAAAGCCCAATTAATGTCTTGTTTCATCTCTCTTTCTTATGCATATAAAAAAGAGAGGAGTAGGGAGATGAAATCCATCTACAATTGTTATCAAGAGGTTATGTATCCAGAGTTCCTTTTTTTATAGGTCAATCATCATCAACGATCTAGTGATCCAGCCATCATGTTAGAGATCCAATTTTCCACCACCACATTGCTAAAGCATCAAACACTATTACTCTATTTAAATCATGTCAGACTCCACTAACAAGTCAACCATCTCAAGCACCCACCTGATCATCCTTCTACAAGATAAGTATTTATTTTCTAGTGTTTAATTAATTTATTTGCCTTTTAAACTCAGCCCAACACCAACCCATCTCTTAGAATCCAACTTTATGATCCCATCAGCTAGCCATTTACCAATCTAGGACTACACATAGTACATGTTGATGTTTATCCAACCACTGATGGTCTATCCATCCACCTATGGTCACCTTGACTACCGATGGTTACCTTAACCATTGATGGTCACACCAACCACCAATGGTCACTATGGTCAAAAATAATAGAAAGTTATTTTTACCCTCTTATACCCAACCAAATCAAGTTTTTTGTGTCCCTACCTATTCACAGACCCTTCCCCAATTTTTTCAAACATACCCAAGCCAATTATCACTAGTATTGACTTGCTTGTCACTATATTAGCCATTTCTAGTCTATTTCTTTAGTAAGAATTTCATGTATTCAATTTCAATAGTTTTTTATTATTGATGAAAGTAATTTAGAATTATATTTATAAAATTAATTATTTAAAATGTGTGGATTATCATCCCCTAAAAAAGATCTTATTTTTGGGATCTATCTAAAACTAGGCAATCCACTCAGCTATCCATCTAAGCAACCATTTGATTTAGTGTTATCTTATTTATAGGTCATCTTCCCAAGCCAAAGATGAGTTATTCATAATCATTTGATTCAATGCACACATAATAAAATATGTTTTTCAACCATACCTATATTTAGATTCTTCTTCTTCCCTTATCAAAATATAAGCTAAAATTCACTAAAAATTTATGCATAAATATGATTTAAATTAGATTAAATGAGTGATATATGATATATATTAATTAAATATGACCCCTATATATAGTTTTCCAATACTTAAAACTAACCCTAGATTCTAATCTGATGGTATCAATGTAGATGATATAGTTGGAAGATGTTGGCTGCCATATAATGGTATCATTTGATATATCAAAAATTTCATAGAATAAACATATAACTATATTGGGCTAATCAATACATTATAATAAGGGTGAAGGCAAATAATATATGGTATCAACCAAGATGATACCATAGGATATAGGAAAGCTAAAAGATATATATAAGAGGTGAACAAGAGATATAGAAGGATAGACACTAAACGGAGGTTAAACTAATAGTATTAATGGTGTAATCAATAAATAATATCAACATATCTCACAAAACACCATGATCATTTTCAACCTCATTCGTGATGCACCCTTTAAGGTGTGTAGTTAGGGAGACTTATGTGTTGACAAGCCATTGTAAGAGAAGGCATAAATAAATATAAAATTAAAAATATATGTTCATTCATACTTTAATCCATATTTTAATTTAGTTTTTACTACTTTACAACCATTTACTTTACTTTTGTATTTACAACCATCTACCTTTGTTGAGGTATAGTGAGAGATACATCCTTCTATCATAGGCTTAGGCTTTGGAACATGTTCCTATTGATAATTGAGTTGTAGGCTACCCTCATAAATATCTATGTAATTTATAGGTCCTTAACTACTTTTTCAAGTCTTATAGACTCTATTTGATTGACCTTATTTGTGTTTTAGTCTATTGAGAGAGAGGATAATTTTAATATCCTAACTTAAGCATACATTATTATGAACCTGATGTGAATATTATTCCTCCTTTGGTTGTATCAATTTCATTATTACCTTATAGATTATTATAAAAATATTAAAAACCATTTGCCTAACTATATTGGCTAGCTCTATATAGTTTATTTCATGTTTGTGAATGGTATCATCTAGTGTGATAGCATTTTATGTTTGTTTAGACTATATCCACTGAAATAAAGTTATGTGTGTGTTTATAAGTGTATTAAGTAGAAAGGTACAATTTTGTATGTTATGTTTTAGTTTTATCAATTTTTGACTTTATTCGATAGGTTGATATCATTATATTTACCTATTTAAATTCATTGCAAGCTTAAATTTTACTATTGACATATTTTTTTTTCATTTTTTTGGATTTCCTAGAAATTATGTTTTGGAAGTTTTATAACTAAATAAGTTTTGTCATTTTCAGCCAAGTAGTTTTTAGTTTTACCTATGTCATGTTTTGAGGGGTACAACCCAAATAATCAATCCATTATACAAAACTATACATAGAATTTAGCTTCCACATACCTAATAGTATATAAGAAACACTTATGATTCCTTATTTTTTAACCTGAAGAAGTTAACCTTTTATTTTATAGTGCATTGGTAATCAATTAGCCCCACGAAGTTACTCTCAATGTACCTCATAAAAAGGATAGTGTGTCTATGGGTATGGTGGAATCCTCCATGGATTTTACCTTCATGGATGTATTAAATATTTATGACTAAGATTAATATATCAAAGAGCCTAAAAAAACTAAATCCTTTATTAGTTTATATCGCTATTTTAATTTTCTCAAATAGTTAGGTTACATTTTAGTTTTCATATCTTAAAATTTGTATCAACCAACCCAATACCATTTTTCCTATGATTTTAAACTAATTTGGCTAAAATTATATAGCTCTATGTATTTTTAAACTACATCATCCAATCCAATATCATTTTGTGTGTCTCTTTAATTGCATTGCATATCCCAATACAGTTCAATTTTACCATCTTTATACCAACTAAATTGACCAACCCAATACAATTATTTATTATCATAATAATGTTTCAACCAACCTAATATAATTCCTTCCTATCATCATACTACATCGGCTAGCACAATGTAGTCTAGTTTTTCTAGTTTCAATTCTAAGTTGTATTAGCCTAGTTTCCTATGTAATTAAATGTACCAACCAGCCCAATTTAGTTAATCTTTTCTATTCCACTATGGAATATAAGTTTTTACCAATCCAAAGAGAAACTCCAACATGAATACATATAACTATCCTATTTGTATAAAGTCCCTAAAACTCATATGCCTTATAAGTATACCATGATTGAAGACCAATATATAATCAATTATCATGTGGATTGAACTAGATATAATAGATTATATACACTTAACAACCCTAACACCACTAGATCATGCCATGTACCCTAATATTATTGGGTGGGGGATTAATATGATCTTAAATATACTAATGAAATGATCATATATATTCATAAGTATCCTAAGCACAAGGTAAAGGACATTATGGTAATTTATCACCTCATGATGGCACCCCATAAGGAAATCCCTCATTCCCCTAAGTTTCTATCAGATTTGGGGCAAGTAAACATGTGACTTCCTCATTCCCCTCTTTGTCCACCATGCCTAGTAATGATACTAGCATGAAAAGTTTTTCCTTTAGTGGGTTTACCCAAAACACCCATGTTAACACCAACATTAAAACCACATCTATCACATCTCTACAAGCTACTCAATCTTCCATCTCTAGTAAAAATGATTTTGATCCTTTAAAAATCATGTTACAATATTTGACCCAAATGGCTAACTTTAAAATTATAGACATAGGCATAGCTAGAGCTAGTCCTTTGATCACTCGTAATTGGTCCACTAATGTCACTTTGCATTTAAAAACCTTTGGAAATATTTATAAACACTAGATTATGATTCTTACCTTTTTTGTTATAAATATACTAGCCAAAACTTTCTATGGATTGATACAACCATCTTAATCCAATTTCATCTCTAGGTTACAAGATTTAGTTAACATTGGTTCAAAAATTTTAATCCAACGATCTACCTAAAAATATCTTAGTCTAATTCAATAATTCAAATCAATTAAATAATGATATTTCTAAAACTTTCATCAAGTGTTGGAAAGCCTTATATAACAAAGCCAAGCATTAAATTCCAAAATATGACATGTTCCATTTATTTACTAATTATATTCACCCAAAATTTTAATATAAATTCATGACTCTGTCACCAAAATCATTGGAATAAGCTATTGATTAGGCTAAATGCAAAGAATTTATCATGATAAAATTTAATATTTCCCAACATACCTCTAAAATAATTTGCTTATGAAGTCTAAAATAAAAAATTTGTATTGATAATGGAATCTTAGTTACATATGACTCCATGAGAACTATCAATGTTATTCTAGAAAGAAGCTTTAAAAAGGTACCCTTTCCCAATGTATAAATAGAAGTCCCTTCTAGCTTCCTTGTTCTTCAAAATTAAATATCTATGAAGTTCATCATCCTCTGTCTTGAGCTAAGATTAGTATATACCTTTCTAAACCCTCATCTAGAGAGTTTGATACTTACTTAACTAGTTCTCATTGGTATAATCCTAAAAAAAAACTGGTTCCATAAATTTTGGAGACACTCCCATGAGAATTTAAAACAACTTAATCACCTTAATTTTGAATTCTTACTTGGTTTAAAATTTTATCCTGAACCTATGATCAATAATGGCAAAAATCTTATGAAATTTTAGCTAAATCCCTTGACTCCATATTTAAGTGTGATGCACTTTACCAAGATAACACTCACCTTACTATATACTTAAATACAATTCTTAACCATAATCAAAACCAACATCCAAACAATCAAAACCAACCTCCATCCACCACTATTTTTGAAACCTTGGTCAATCCATACTCTTTTAATGATGTAAAAAACTTGGTTAATATGAAAAAAATGAAGCATGTAGTGTCTTGTATTGAGCCTTATCCTCATCAAACTTGTATCCCTTATCCTAATTAAAAAATAGATTAGGATAATCCTTATAAATATTTTTTGGACATCAAAGTTAAGTATATTATAGCCTTCATACTTTTTTATATCTCAAATTCACTGGTAAACCTAATATAATCATATTCCTTTTCAATTATACCAATCAACATGGTGTAGCTCCCTATGTTCAAAAATAAATTATCCAACATGATGTGTTATATTCTAAAATAAATATTTTTTTCAAATTCACCAGTGAACCCTATATAATTCTTAGTTTCCCAACCAAATCAAACTACATCATCTATGTTGATAGAGTTTGATCCCTTAATAATTTGTTTTCCTACTATATCAGCCAAGCTAATACAACTTGTTGCAACCCTTAATTTTGATGTTACTGCATCGGCCATGATGAGACCTTTAGCTTTCCATAACTCAACTATATTGATCTGGTTAATAATATACGCTTTGATACCTAATCAAATTTAGTTTAGATCCAATCCTTCTATAGTAGATATAATTTAGAATTTCTTACCTTTTTCTCAATCTTATCTAGCTAAGATTGGAGTTGATGAATATAATTAATTATTCTTTTAAGATGGGTGAATTAAAGGAAACATCCCTCATATTAAAATGGGGTCATCATAGTGGGATTGTTTTAGATATCCAAATCTCCATGAGTAAACCAAAATCAGATTTGGGATAAAGTACAAAATTCAAAAATACTAAGTACAATGTTTAAAAATACATAGTACATGTTCCAAAAATACATAATACAAATTTTAAAATATTTAAAGAAAATTCATTGATCAAATTATATAATAGATTGTAATTTTTTCAAAAATTCAAAGTAATTTATAAATAAAAAATTGGCACATTGGGCATATGAACTCACTTTTCAAAAATTCAAAGTATATAATTATACACACTTGAATGCATATTCATAAAAATTACAAGATCAAAGTTTAAATTTTTAAATACAGTTACAATTGAGCATATGGGTGTATAGCCTTATATATCACATGGTATAAAATACATGGGGAATGATAGTCTTTCATGTTCATGCTTATTCAAATTTCAAAGTTTTAAAGTTCAAATTTTAAAAATGCATAGTTTCAAACTTGTAAAAAGGAATTATACTTATTAATACACATTTTCAAATTTTAAATTCAAAGGTTAAAATCAAAATACTCATTCAACATAATCCTATGAGTAATGTGATCATTATGGAGGCATGAATATTCTTCATTATTTTCTTATCATGTAAATAGAATCTAGATCTATCTATAGTAGTGTGATTCAAATCTATTTTAGTGACATACATTGAGCTTTATTTATGCTTAAAAACCATGGAATTAATTACATAAACCCCATTATGTGGTTTCGTCTTCTATGTGACTAATTTACATTCAAGTCAAGTGACACTCGATAGCCTTGGCATCACTTCTGTTCAACCCATTATGGTTCCACCTTTTTGGATTAGTAAATTGTGTAATATTTCCAATTCATGAGGGTTAGAATAATTCATATTTACAACTCAAGAGATTGATTAGTTATTAAAAAATAGGACTTTATCACTCTCAATTTTTCATTGGTTCAAATTCTTTGAGTATTACAATTAGGACGCATAATTCTCCCTCATCATTTATAGGTTATAGGTTAATTTGAATTCACCTATATACAAGTGTACTTCTCCCTTTCTCTCATAATTTTTAAATTTTCAAATTTACATTTTTTAAATTTTAAACAATATCTAGGGGAATTTCTAGTCTGGCAGATCCTATGATAACTTACCCCAAAAGATATTAAATAAAAAGATAATTTACAATTCTAAATATATCATACAATTCTAAATTTTATCACAAGTATTGTACAGTGCTAATTCTTAACACATCCTAAACCACATGACTTGAATATAAAAACATGACTTTTATTCACCATTCCTCTAAGCAATTTATCTATATTTGGGTTCAATCCTTTGTTTTTTGTTACTATTAGATATAACATCCAATTTCAAATTCTTAATCTATATAACATATAAACTCTTTTTAGCCACTTCTGTGTCTAAGTAGACTTCAAACTAATTTCACCAATCTATGTAAATTAAGCCTAGAAATCATGAAACATCTCAAATTCATCTGCACATTGAATGTAAGTGCCCATAATTGTGTTATGGAATCCCTATTTATGGTATTATCCTATACACAATGAAAACCTCTAATTTATTCATCCGTAGTCAACTTGCAACCTAGCAAACTGACATTTTTAACAAATTAAGTGGGGTACTTAACCCAATTCTTGAAAATACCAAAAGATTAAGCAAAATTAATTAATAAATTAAATCAAATTAATTACTTAAGTGAAAAATCCATGTTGAATTCATGAATATCTAATTTATAAAAATTATTTTTCAATGAATATGAGATCATGATGATGGCATCATCCTCAAAATCAAGAATTGCAAAATATCAACATAAATGCCATAAAAATAGAAATGTAGAGCCATGCCTCCATAAATACATAATTAAATCATTAATTAGTTACATTTTGAGTTCTAATATTAACCCTAGACTAACTATGATTGGGTTAGATTTATTTTAATACCTATAAATACAAGTGCCATTACCATTCCTAAAGAAGATTTTTTGGGCACACTTACTATGTAAAATTTGTGAGACAAGCTTCATTTCCAACACCAAGATAAGGGCCAACTTCCAAGGGGATAAGAGGAGGTGATTCCCACAAAGCATCAATCATTGATAAATACCATTTTTATACCATACCAAGCATAAGCCACTCTCATGCCAACAAGCCATTTAGATCATCAAGGAAGGTAAAAGTGACACTTTGTCTTCTTGTTTCATTTTTATCTTGTTTGTTATATTTATCACCTTGGGTCTTAGACTTAGAATGTTATTTTTCATTGAGTTTTTATTATTTATTTCCCTAACAAGATAAACTAGTATCTTCCTCATAATCTTATGATACATATTAGCATTCCCTTTGGGACACGTACCCCACACTCATCATAAAAGATTTTTTGACCTTTTAGGAGCCAAGAAAAACTCACCATTGAACTTATTTTTATCTATTTTGTTCTTGAAATTTTGTTCTTTTTGTTTATCTATGTATTTATGACTTCATCCCCAAGAATGGTGAAATTATCATTTCTATTTTTCTAATCGATGAAATCATCTTTGTCTTCTTTTGTTTTGTTGCAGGTTTTGGCCCATCAGTGAAATTGTTCATTATTTCATATAATTTATCCTATACTATAGTGAATTTTTATAACTTTTGATTAATTTTTTCTATGTCACACACTATCCATTTCCTGAGTTTTAGTGAGAACTTTCACATTATTTTCATGGTTGTGATGTCTTTCACTTTGGAAAAAATGCCCTAAAATTTAATAAAAATGCTCTGCACTTCAGTGAAAATGCTTTGTACTTCACCTAAAATGATCTACACTTTGGTGAAAATTTTCTGCACTTCAATGAAAACATTCTACACTTTGTTGAAAATGTTTTAGGTTTGATGTTCTTCTTATTGGTGAATTGGTTTTACTTTTAGCAAAATTATCACTCTATTAAGTGAATTTATCATAATAGTAGATAAATTATCTCTAATAATCATTGAAATAATCCTTGTAATTAGTGAAATCAACTTTGTCTAGTTTTTTGTTTATTATCTATTGTTTATGTAGATTCTAAAAAATAGCAAAATCATTTGAATAAACAAGGCCATTTAACATTGTCTTTTTGTTATTTAAAACTCACTTCACATCTTTATTTTGGTGTTTAAAAAACATTTATGCAAAAAAAATTCTTTTTTTTTCATTTTAAATTTTCAAACAAAGGCCAAATTTCAATCACACTTAAAATTGGTGCTTAAAAAGAAATTTCACTTCTAGACTAAGAGCTCTTAAGAACACTTTATTTTTATTCTTTATTTACAAATCACTTGTTTAGTTTTAGTTATTTTTAGTAAGACATTGCATCTATGATCCCCCCTTATCCCCTTTAGGGAACTTGGGTGACCAAAAAATGCATTGTTTTAGATTTTTTTTGAGACAACTTGAAGAAATGTCGTGTATGATCTCTCTTTATTCCTAGGGACTTTGATAATAAAAAATGACCAAGTTATTATTTTTATTTTTGCTTGTTATCAGGAGTTCATCACTTCCTTGCAAGTTATTTAAGTGGGCATTAACCTGGGGTTTCATTTCCTAGCATTGTTCCAACCTTACTTAACTGGTGGGGTATACAAATTGAGTGTATTATTTATTTAGATAGTGGTTGAATGATTAACATTACCATCTAGATAGGATCTTGATTCATGCAGTATTTTGGACATTGTAATTCACTAAGCAGTGGCTAAAGTGGTTGTGAAAGGGACAAGACCCTTTCATAAAAATCTAGATGGTTTAAATCCAATTGATGGATATTTATTATGCCAAAGTGTTTTTAGGCACTTTTGGACCATCTAGAAAAGCCAATAAAAAGTTTAAATTAATTTACCTCACCATGAAATATACCACCAATGTCAAGTTTCTTCATCACTCCAAGTTCCATTCCACATACAAGTTCTTGAGAGATAGAGGGGGGGTTTAAAACTATACCTACATGCACTCTTTATTTATTATAGTAACAATTAATTCCTTTTAAAAACTGGTAAACCAATAGAATTTTGGCAAATACTATGCACACATTGTGTCTGTTTAGCATAGGATCATATATATAGGTGATTATTATTCTTTACTTGCCTTTTAAAGTCTAAAATTACTTTGTTCCCAATAAACAAATTCAAAAACATTAAAACAAGATCATGTTACATACACCATTTACATAAAGAAGTGTTAAACTATCGAAATCACCCAAACCATTTGCCTTGGCCAAGGAAGCTCAAAAACCAATTCATTCCCTTTGTTTATGAAAGATGTTGTTACATTGTCCAAATTATTTCAAACATTTTCCTTAGTTCAAACTAAGAAGAAACCAATTTGTGCCTTTATTTGTAGAGAGCATTGTTTTCTAAAAAATTTAGTTTAAACCATTTCTCATTTGAATGTCCAAGTCTTGTAAACTGATTTTTAAATCCATATTTCAAAGTTCATAGCCAAAGATGATTGGTTTAAGCTTTATTCTTGCCTACAACTTGGGCTTGAGTTGTTTACCTTTTTTGTTTAGATTGTGCAACTTGGACAATTTTTAGTTTGGTTTAAAGACCTTTGCCTAAGATTGAGTTTCCTTTTAGATGAAGACCACGTCTTGTCTTGATTACAAATTTATATTTTATACCAAGTGTGTCATTTTTTTCGAATCAAGATCTTTAGACTTAATATTTTTCCAAATTCATGTGCCTATACCTAGTTTTTTTTCACAAACCTAGTTAAATTTTTATGTGTCAAGACCTATTTTGCATACTTAGACCAAGTTTATTTTCAAAACTAATTTCACTTTGCCTAGATCAAGTTTGTTTCCAAGACCTAGTTTATAAGACTAGTTTCATGTGCCTAGCTCTAGACGTTAGTTTGTTTTTTTCTTAGTTCAAATCTTTTGTGCCATGCTCCAAGATTTGAATTTGTTTAGAATATTTTCTAAGACAAAAATCAAAGTTTGTCTTTTTTTATCATTCATTAAAAATACCTTAGAATGTTAATGATGATTTATACCAAGTTTTGATTATTAGTTTTCAAGAAGAGATCTTTTTGAGGCCAAGTTCAAAACATTTGCAACACTAGACCAATTTTTCATGAAACACTTAACCATTAGTTAAACCATGCCTCAATATACACATAATATATATGTGTATAATCCTTCATATGATGACATTATCATGAGTGAATCCTCTTTTCAATAACCTTATGGAGATGACATAGCCTACAAGATGGATCCATAGCCCACTTATGCTACCCACTATACAAAATAGGGGAAACACCCATTAACACACTACCTTGCCAACACAGCTTCTTATATGAGACAATAACAAGACTAAAATACCCAATACCTTTATAACATACCACCTAATATGGAACAAATCCAAAATAATAACCTTATTATGTGACCACAACAATTGGTACTAGTTATGATCCCAACTTGTTTGATCACCATTTCTTAGAGCATAAAGACAAAATTCTTGTTAGAATGATAGAGGTTTATGTTATACTCCCATAAAATTTATCACATGAAAATATACCTAGCTTGGTTATATCATGTAGTAATGTGCATCTCATTAAACCATTTGAACATGTTTCATCTATCCAAAATTAGGCCCTTGTACCAATGCATAAGCAAGATCTTGTCGCACTTGTAAAAGGAAAATTTCAAATTCCTAACCAATTAGCAAAAATGCAACAATCTTATCAAAAATATCTTAACCTATCTATAGACATAAATTCCATGACCATTCTAATAAGTTGATCATAGATTTAGCTCCTTCAACTAGGGTAAAAACTAACTCATTAAATCATGTCAATCCAAACACAAACTCATTTGTTTAAACTGCCTATGTTGTGGACATATTCAATGTCCCTGTAATTGATGAAGAATACATAAATCCATCATAAAATCCTTCTCAAAAAATTATAGGTAACATGCAATTATCCTAATCCAAACCAAATTTAGTCAAATGTTCAAAGGAGTAATTCATAATAGGTTCTTCCTAAAAACACTATGACTACTTTAAAAAAATAGATGAACTACTCCATACAGATGCCATAGTATGGATAAGGACCATTTAGTTCAAAAATGAAACATATAACTCCTCCTCATCCACTAGTTGTTCCCTTTAATGCACAATAGGGGGAAAGCAACCAAACACAAACCAATAATCCACCCTAACAGGTGGTGAAAACTACTCCACCCTAAAGCTGGTAACCAAAATTTTACATCAATAAATATAGACTAATTTTCCACCATAAATAATGGTAAATAATTTATCACAAACATTATCTAATCAACAATGTATCCTTATTAGTCAATAATAGATAGGAACTAGTCAACAATAAGTGTTAAACATTCCACAATAAGGGCCCAATATATAGTGAGTACCCATTAGGCAATAATTTTCTCATACTCAACACATCCCTCACATATAACAAGGGCCTAACATGCAACACATTAAATATAAAACCTTTAGCCAACAACTAGTGCCTTCCATATAGCAAGGTTTGACTAGCCAGTATTAAGTTCCCTTCCAACACCATGTCATGCATTTCATTCCCCAACACCAAATACCACAATTTATTCCATATCAAATCTACAATATCAATCCTAACCCTAATGTATACAAACAAAAAATACTACACCAACAATATAACCTTAACTAGTGAATGTGTATTCTTGATTAGAAACCCAACCAAGCAACCATCACTCAGTCCTCCATTCATCCATTATATCCTAGTCAAGATAATTCACCTTAGACCACCCAACCACAACCATATATACCATCTATACCATCCACATTTTTATCCTAATAAATTCAATAAATGAAGGATGTAATTATAATTATTTAGATTGAAAAGCAAATAAAGAAGCTTAAACTAAATGAAATATGTTCATACCATTTTAACATGAACTATCTTCAGATACCATTTCTTCTAGGTTTTGAGCCACCAAATTTTAATAAATACAAAGGCAATGGTGACCCAAAGGAAAATTTTAATGAGTTATATGTTACTTACCATCCATTAGAATTTAGTTATATCTATTTGCTTCTCTTTTCATGTAGTCTAGTGGGATAGGCCTTGGAGTGGATATTCTAACTTCTAAGGAACTCAATGCTTGACTTCAATGACCTCTTAGAATAATTTGTGCAACGTTTCTCTTATAATATCAAGTACAAGATTACTATGGTGGATTTAGGCCAAGCACTACAAAGACCTATTTGGAGTTTTGCAAGCTATTTTCAATGATGGAGGGCACTTGATAGCTGCTTCATGAATAATTTAATAGATAAATAATTGATCATGGTGTTTACTCATAATCTAAAAAATGATATATCATATCACTTGGAGATTTAGTGGTCCCACACATGTGAGGATATTATCGACAAAGGTTTAAAATTTGAGAAAGACCTTATCAAAAAATGAGTAATCAATTTTTACACTTATATCCAAATACATAACTAACACCAAGGCCCAAACCATAGCCAAAACCAATACCAAGGCCCAAACTAGAGCCAAAATCAATACCAATGCCAAAACTAGAATCAAAACCCAATTCAAATACAACCTCCTATGCTAGCCCACCCTCATGCTTTCAAGAAGCCTATAGTTTACAATCACAACAATAATGTTATGGGTAATGGAGTTACTAAATCACACCATGTCTAAATTGTGTAAACATTATTTTTTAACTAATTCCACATATGTATCTAATTCCACATCTACAGGCACTCCCTCATCATCCTTTGTAAATTCCTCAACCAAGCAAAGGACCACACACAAAGATAATTTTCAATGACCTAGGAGAGCCTATTGAATCTATGTTTCAAAATCTATCTAATGCTAATATGATTAGCTAGCCCATTATGAAACCATTTCCTAAGGGTGTTCCTTTCCCTGACTAGTATAAAGAACATGATTTTTATGATTACCACCAATTCAAAGGACATTACATTAATTGGTGTGTAAAATTAAGGCACCTCATCGAGAATATGATATAAAATGGATGAATTGAGCTAGATAATAAGGCCCCTACTTCTAAAAAAAACCTAGGAACTTATCAAAACCCTTTTCCATAACACAATTCCAACAACCAGAATCAACAAAAACATCAAAAATAGCATATACCACCACAGTAGCTAACAAAATAATAGAAACAATAGTAATAATATTAGTAAAAATAATTAAGATAACCAAAACCACAAAAGGATGAAACCAATGTCAAAATTATAACCAAGGGGCATATCATGCCATCACACATGACTATAACAAAATTATAGGACATATCATGGGTAATCATATAGCCACTATTACCATTGACTAAATACTGATAGTCAATCACCAATGGTTAGTATAGAACAATGCCCAACTACCTCCTTATGATGATAATACTCTTGTGATTTATATGGGCAGCCAACCTCACCAGTACCCAAGAGTTACCATCCCAAGACCCTCTTCCAATTATAGTGGTCCATTACCTAATCCTAATTGTTTAATCACAACTCAGTAGATGAAATTTACCATTCTAGTACCACAACCTAATTCTACTAATAAGCCTATTCAATCACCCACACTAATCAAAAATAAATAATTACTTATGCCAAGGAGAAATTGTGATATTATGGAAAAATTATAAAATATGCCCACTCAAATCTCTATTTTAGATTTGTTACATATCTCTATTATCTATAAGAACATCCCAATAGAACTCTTGAGCTAATCCTAAGTGTCAAATGAAATTACATTAGATAAATTCTAAGCTTTGGTATGACACTTAGTTCCTATTTAATAATTTACCTTCAATGAAAGTGACATGTCATCCCTTGGCCCTCTCCACAATAACCCATTATACATCAAAGTTGTTATAGCTCAACACAAGGTTAATCATGTCATCATAGATAATGGATTAGGCTTGAATATTATGTCTCTAATATTAGTCAAGCATCTTGGATACATGGTACCTAAGCTTTATCTATATACCATTACATCAAGGCTTATGATAATGAGGAAACAAAATCATAGGGAACAATTTATTTTTCATTTATCATTGGGCCCTTGAATCACGTCACACTTTTCCATGTTCTAGACCTATAACTTTCATATTATTTGTTACTAGATTGGTTATGGATACATGAAATTCAAATAATACCTTCCACATTACACCAATGTATCAAGTTCCCCCATCCTAGGATAAAGGTGACTATTTCTAAAAACTCACAACCATATTAGTTCTATAAGAATTTATAAGCTGAATATAAAAGTTATAATTACCATTTTGACCTAGATTAGATGTCAAAGAAGGACAAGGAGGTACTTATTGATTTTTCATATTCTAATTATATTGACCTAAATATCCTTGCCTTTACTTAGTCTATGCCACCCCTGAGATATCCAATCATTTTACTATCTTTGACAAATTTCCAAGAGAATACCTCATGCATAATGCTTTCCACATAGCCAAGCTTCCACAGGCCCCTAAATTCTATGTAATACCCAAAGCTAATGTTGTTCACATGGAATGGCAATAAAAAAGAAATATTAACACCCAAATGCCCATTATTTTCACACTAGCCACTATCCAAGAACAAGACCACTAAATGAAGATGAATCATAGGTTTATAATGATGGTTTAGTTGATTGTTACCAAAGAAAAAAGTATCCCATCCCTAAATAGATCATGGATAATCAATCTTATGAAGGTATAGGCCTAGGGGAAAATCAACAAGTCACTCTTGAGCCCATCTCTATGAACAAACACAAAGGAACTTATGGTAATGGATTTAAACTACCTATGGGTGACCCTATGTATCTTATCTATGTTCTTACACCAATAACTAGCAATAATGATTTCGATAATAATGTAGAGTCTGATTATGTTGTATATGAGGTCTTAGCCAATACCAACATTTTCAATCATCATGCCATATGTACCATTACACCTATCTATCATAATTCCCCACTTTTACTCCATCACCCTCAACTCATTGACTAGGACCAACAAGAACCCATAGTATCACTTTGATGAGTTTGAAAATGATGAGGTTATTTTTGACTTTCTAGGCCTAAGAGACCATATTCTGCTTGGAGATCATAAAAAAGTTTTTTTTATAAAATTGGATCCTACTACCTATTTTGGAGGGTGGGTGAAATTATTTTGCTAAAAGCAAAATTAAAATCAAACATTGAGGTCCCAAAGTGAAAACCTCTTTGAGGTGCTTTCAGACCAGGGTAATAGTAGTGAAAATGGCTAATCTCTTACAAAAAACATGTTTTATATTCCATTAGGTGGGGATGTTCACCCTTCCTTGGATTAATCTTAAGATGCCACCAATGCCACAATCATATTTGGGTCTAAAATTAGTGAAAATAACAATGATACTTTGAATAGATTTTGCAAAAATGTCTAGAAGTATTTGTTATATGTACCTAACCACCATCAAGTGTTTTTGATTCATCATGTTTGTAGGAACTAGATGAACCGGTCTGACCAAAGGACTTAGATATTTCCAATTAGTTTATTTCTTTGTCAACTATCCTAGAACACTATTTTACACTCCTTGTGGAGGACACATTTGAGGTCAAAATTGGAACACCAATCGATCCAAAGTGGATCAAACTAGGCATTTCTCTCACTAAGGAGTAATTTAAAGTGATTAATACTCTCCTTAGGTATTTCATTGATATTTTTGCATGGACCTATTCCTATATGCCAGACTTGGACCCTTCATTAGTTGAACATCATCTTGTAGTACATCATGATGCCAATCCAAAGAAGAAAAACCTAAGAAAAATACAGGTCAAGAAAGAGTTATAAAAACTCCTATAGATTGAATTCATTCATCCTAAATGTGGATTTAAAATATTTTTCTAGATAGTAAGAAGCTAGAGGGTATTAGATTATGTACTAATTTCCAAGACATAAATAAAGAATGCCCAAAGGATGACTTTCCTTTGCCAAATATTGACATGATTGTTGACTCTACATCCAGGTATGAGATTATTTATATCATGGATGGTTTTTTAGGGTATAATCATATCAAAATCACACCAAAATACCAACACAAGACAATGTTCACCACTCTTTACAAAATGTTTTGTTATCAATTCATGTATTTCAGCGTCAAGAATGTCATTACCACATACCAGCAGGTAATGACTATCATTTTTCATGACATGATGCATGATATTTTTGAATATTATATTGATGATATTTTGGTAAAATTCTAATGCTAGAACAAGACATTTATAAGTCTTACATAGAATATTTAAACCCCTCTATAAGTACAAAGTAAGGCTTAACCCTAAAAAGTGCATCTTTGGCATCACTTCAATAAAATTTAATGGATTAATTATCTCTTGTAGGAGCATTAAATTTGATTTAACCAAGATTAAGAAGATTATTGATATGCTAACACCATCTACTTAGAATCAGCTCTATAGTTTGCATGTCAAGATATAGTCCATCAAGTGTTTCATTTCATAACTAACCAACAAATTCCATCTGTTTACTCACCTAATGAATAAGGGCACCACATTTTCATGGAATGCTTGCTGTTAGAATTATTATGATCATTTGAAATACTACTTGGCCAACCCACCTATTCTATTACCACTTATGTGAGACAAGTTGTTACTACTCTACTTATCTACAACTAGAATGCCTTGGGGGAACTTTTGGCCAAGTATGGTGAACATGGAAAAGAACATGTTGTATACTACTTGATTCATACATTGGTCATGTATGAGCATAATTATATGACAATCAATAAATATTTTTTATCCATGGTATTTATAGCCTAGAAGTTGTGGCATTGCATGTTTAATAGTAAAACCATTGTCCTAGCCAAAGTATATCCACTCAAGTATCTAATTTTAAAAATAGATTTACGAGGTTGCATGGCTAAGTAGATCATGCTTCTAAGTGAGTTCAATATTTAATATGTCAACTAAAATTCCATCAAGGGATATGTACTTGTAGACTAACTTGTCAAAGCTCCTATTGATGATACTCAACCACTCATATTTGGGTTTCTAGATGATTCTATCATGATCTTAGTAGAATCACCTCCTAAATAGTAGTACTAGAAACTTTATTTTGATGGTTCTTTCAGGTCTCATGGATTAGGGGAATGATTGTTGTTTATCACAACTCAAGGGTATCTCATTCTTAAGTCCTTTTTCTAACATATTTACTTATACTAATAACATGGTTAAATATGAAACACTCATTATAAGGATTCATCTAGTGATAAAGTTTAATATTCAACATATTATATTTTATTGATATTATTAGCTTATCATCATTTAGGTTATAGACTAATTCCAGACCAAGGATGAGAATCTTGTGTTGTATAAATACATGGTGGACATACTCAAACAACAAATTTATCATCTTCGATTTGAGCAAATACTTCAGGCCAACAAAATAACAACAGTTGTCATGGACATAATTTTTTTTCTTATCCAAATTATAGATAATTCTAGATATTATCAGTTCCTCATTGAAAATATTCTCATACCATCCCACTAAACTTCAATCATCAAAATTATTAGTGATACTTTTGGTCGCATTTTTACCTAGTATAATGAACTATATAATTGCCTTCATGATGAAGTCATTCCTCTTAGCCTATCTCAAAAAAGACAAAAAGACTTCATACACCAAGCCTCTTGTTATACATTAATTAGACATACACTCTATTTTATAAGATTTGATGGAACTCTGCTTCATTTTTCAACCTCAGTAGAATATGGATTAGCATTGAAGGAAGTTCATGAATGGGTTTTTTGGGCCCACACCATTGCATCTATTCTTTCTAAAAAATTACTGCATACTAGTTATTTTTGGTCAACTATAAAATATGATGCTTTTACTTATGTTAATAGGTTTTTAAAATGTTAGAAGCATGTTAGTTTGATACATGTTATAGATCAAACACTCAAACCACTTACCATGCCATGGCTATTTTTACCATGGGGAATCAACCAACCTCATAGTAAATATTAAGCCTACCTCCTCAAATGGATATAAACATATCCTTACCACCACCAAGTACTTCACTAAATTGGTGGAAGCCATTCCCCTAACTTACGTGATAGGTAAAAAAATATCTAAATTCAGTTTCAATAACCTCATTTTCCACTATGGTATCCTCTCCAACATTATATCTGATAATGGTGGTTATTTCAAGAATAAGGATGTCTAAGACCTTTATACTAAATATAATATTACCTAACACTTTTCCACTGCATTACCTACAAAACAATGACTAAGCAGAGACATCTAACAAAACCATTATCAAGATACTCAAAAAGATCATCAATTATGATGGATATGATTAGCACTTGAAACTTTTGTGTTCCCTTTAGGATTACCGAACCAATTTCCACACTCCAACATAAGCCACACCTTATTCTCTAATTTATGGTTTTTAGGCCATTATTCCTATCAAGGTCAAGTTGTCTTATATATGAATTGAATTTAATCATATCCTTGATGATGAGGATTATAGAGTAGCTCACTTGAAGCAACTAGAATTAATGAAGGAAAAATGCATTACATCCTTGAAAATCCTTCAAGCATATCAAAAATGACTATGTGATCAATACAAATAGCATGTTTGGCATAGAGAATTCAAGATTGGTGATATTGTACTTAAATAAAACCATAAAAACAAAAATGTCAAACATAAAAAAAGGGAAAGTTTAAGCCTAACTAGTTAGGCCCTTATATCATTACCACTAACTATGGTTCTAGGGAATATAGGTTGTCTATGCCCAAAGGATATGAACTTGATGAATAAATGAACATAATACACCTTAAGCACTTTTTCACTTGAGTGACTTATATTATTATCTATGAGGATCACTTACTTTAAGTCATGACCATTCACTTTGATACTATACCATACCATGTGCCTTTCCTATTTACATTAGGTTTTAGTCTCCCATCCCTTTATTTACCTTGGTTCTAATCCATATGTACTTCAAATGAAATCAGTGGTTGGGTTTAGATGTATCTATTAGTAGGTGATTTAGGTTGGAGACTATTTATTGAATTCTTTGAAGTGGTCATCTTCTCAAGTATTATGACTATGAGCTTGTAAATTGCATTCTTCACTTTTATAACCATATCATTATACCTTTCCATACCATTATACTTGTGCCATTTGTCTATTCCAAATCTTGTTGATATTTATTTTAATTCCTCATTTTAGGTAAAACTTTAGTGTCTTGAGGTATATTTGGACTATGTAAGTAGTACTCAATGTTTTTTGAGGTCAACTCAGCCACCCTTATTCCAATGTTCTTTCCATTTTTCAAGAAACCTAAGTCAAACTCTCATCATTTTTTGAGTCATATCATTTAAGATATTTTTGTTTTGTGAGCTTATTCTTTTTATAAACCTTATAAGTGGTGAACATTATGAATTATTAGGCTATTTCATATATAAACACTCACCTTTTATATTTTAGTATGGTTTTAGCCTAAACCATTCTCTCACAGCTTTATGATTTCATGTGCCCGATGTTCTCACAATTAGGAGCATCAACACATTTATTTCAAACTCTCATTGTGTTTTGATCCCATTCCTACTTTCATCTATGATCAATATATTTTACTGGTTATTAGTTTTATTCTCTTCCCAATTCTTAGGAGAACTACATTTGGCCTGAAGTCCACATTGGAACTCATGTCCATGGGATTATTTAGGCAACATCCATTCACCTAGAATATTTAGATTCAGCTCGGTCACCCCTTCCTTATTCTTTTATTCCCCCTTCCCATGTCATCATACCTATGTTGTTATTCCATATCACCTAAGAGTAACCTTTTGAGTGTTGTGTGTTTAAGGATAATTATCTTACACTTGAGTCTTACTTACTAATTGGTTATTCACAATCTATATTGTGTTTTTTTACCTCCATTTCCCTTTTTTGTCATAGGTTTATTACATTATGTTTACACTTAAGTCTTGATTCATTATATCTTCTATTTAAGTTGTGACTATTTATATTCACTCCTACACTTATTTTATCATATTATCTTTTCAATTAGGATTTGATTGATCATATCTTATTCTTAAATTGATTATATTTGTTTTTAAAATAAATTTGTCCATACATATGACACACATTGTTATTATGGTTTATTTATAATTAAGATGCATGATATCACATGTTATATTAAGAATCAACCCAAATGATCTATTAAGTGATGCTACCAGTGGTATCTCATCTTATTATAAATAGACCTACCCAAACACATAGTAACTAAATAAAAAATGAATATTCATCACTATTACTTAGGATTTGCATCTCAGTACTACTAGGTAGCACAAATTCATACAATTCCCCTATGAAAAATCATCATTAAATTCATGTTCTAGATTCATTGTATGATCTCCCTTTGCCAATTTTATATAATGGGATAAATTATGTAGATATTCACTAATCACATCCACCCTAATGGGGGAAATATAATTGTATCATGCTCACATCCACTCTACTTGAGCACCTTCATTTTTCTAAAGATTAAAACCTCTTTGTTTTTCAAATCCTTATCTAGACCATTAGATCGTATCATTTTCATCTTTTGGATGGCCCATTTTATGAAACTATTTATTTCCATATCCCTCAAAGGGGTATCCAAGGATATCAACTACCTTTTGGGGCATCAATCTATGACTGTTAGCTCATAATAACCTACGATTATTAGCATGTCACTTTTCCAAACATTAAATTATTAAACATAACGAGTTTTTCATTAATTAAGAGTATGTTAATGTACCTATTTATTCTAGTGCCTACTCAAATATGGGAAAATTTAGACACTCTTTTTCATCCACTTCTATGTCTAAGAAGACTTCATATTAATTCTACCAAACTATGCAAACTAAGCCTAGAAATCACCAAACATCCTAAATTCATCTTCACATTGGACATAAGTGCCAAAAAGGATCCCTATTTGGATTATTACCCTATATGTAATGATAACCTCTCATAAATTTATCCCTAATTATTTTGTAACCTAGAAAACTAACATTTTCAACCAATTAAGTAGGGCACTTAACCCAATTCTTGAAAAGACCTAAAGACTAAGAAAAAATAATTAACCAAGCAAATCAAATTAATTTATGAAGTGAAAAATCCATGTTTAATTAGTGAATATATAATTTCTAAAAATTATTTTTCAACAAATATGATGTCATGATGATGTCATCATCCTTAACGTCAAGAATTGCAAAATATCAACATAAATGCCATAAAAATCAAAAATGTTGGGCCATGCCTCCATAAATGCATAATTAACACCTTCATTAATTTAATTTAGAGTTCCAATCTTAACCCTACTCTAACTACACACATGTTATAGTTAGTTAAAACCCTATAAATATAAGTGTTATGGCCATTCCCAAATAACTTTTTTATGCACACTTACTATGCAGAATTTGTGAGACAAGCTTCATTGCCAACACCAAGTGAAGAGATAAATTATAAGCATAAAGGAAGAGGTGTTTCCAAAAAATTAGTGATAAATACCATTTTTTACCATACCAATCATAATCCACTCTCATGTCGATAAGCCATTTGAATCATCAAAGAAGTTAAAAGTGTCATTTTGTCTTTTTATTACCATTTTATCTTGTTTTTTATATTGATCACCCTAGGTCTTAGGCTTGTAATTCTAGTTTTTATTGAGTTGTTCTTATTTATTTCACTAATGAGATAAACTAACATCTTTTTCATAATACTATGATACATATAACATCACCTTCAGAATATGTCCAATTCAGGATGGGTGATGAGCTATAAAAATGGTCTAGTTTGAGCACTTAATATCTTTCATTTAGCCTTCCATTTCCAAAATTATTAGATATAAAATCTATATTGTAAATTATTCCTACCGATAACACTAAATGAATATGATGCATATGTTTTTAATGTTTATATGAATGAAATAGTTTATTTCATGATTTAGATGCATTGTGAACTATCTTTACTATATTGGTTTATTTATAAAATCTTGTGTTTTAAGATATTGAGAAATTAGTGATAGCCCATAGCAATCTAGGTAGTGATATCCCATAGTAATTTAGGTAGTGAATACTTTTAGCAGTCTAGGCAATGACAGCCTATAGTAAACTGGGAAATATTATCTTGAAGCCACTAGATAGACTCAACTTGTAGCAACTAGGCAAAATCAACTTATGATGAATGGAGAAATGCAACCTATAGAGACTAACTTGTAGAAACTTGTAAATTTTCATGACTAACATGTATTAACTATTAGATAGTGTTTTAACCCTATAATAGTTGTAACAATATCTTTGGTTATTACTAAGTATTTTAGGAAGTTAAATAATGCATCTTAAAATCTAGGAACTTGAATAAACTATAGAAGAAAGTGTTCACAAGATATATCCTTTATTAGACCATACCTCTTTATCATCCTAAATTCAAAATAGAACAACTTTCCATTGTCTTTTCCTCATATCAATTATTGGAAACATTCTCATATTAAGGATGCATTCTTGAAATTTATTTTATATTCCTAGCCTAGGTTTTTTCTTGTTGAAAAAATAAAGGTGCCTACTTCTGTATTTAATGCAGCAAGGCATAGGCCAAGGATAATAGAAAAAAGTGATTGAATACTAGTTAAAGTTTATTGAGTTAATATATATAACCTTTGGTATGACAATATTTAATTACTACATGATTATGAATATAAGCAAGTGATTTGAAGTAAAAGAATTTTATATCCAAGGGAAGGATTGGAACTCAAATTAAACCAAGGAGGGCCCCCTCATAGTGAGTTACAGTAAATATCTTGACTTGTTAGAATATTCATTAGTTTGTTTGAAATTATTTATTCATTTAATTTTAATTCTTAATGTGTGAGTTAAATTTTATTTTTTCATAACTACATGATTAGTGTGAATGTTATAAAATCTCTTAGATGAATCTTCCAACATAGTTATTTAAATTCATTTTATTTATTTATTCATTGTAAATGTGATTTAATTTTATTCACTTTCAAATTATGAAATTTATTATATGTAAAGTGTGTTACCTATATGAAATTGATAAACCTCAATGAATAAATGAGTGTTGAACATATAGTGCTAACATCTTGTCAAGCTTAACACACCATAGGTTGACAATTAGTGAATATGGTGGATTTTATAAACAAAATGGCTGCATTATTTGGTTGATAGGGTTATACATATATATATTGGTCTATTAGTTAATTATTGGTTAAAATTATTCTATTCATTTTGGCATCGTTATCAAGGAAGGTGTCAAAACACTTTTATCTTCAAGTTGATAAATCATTTTATTTTCCAAGTTTAAACTTTCTTGTTTTCTCATTTTATGATTATTATTTCCCTAGCTTACATTTATTTCTTTCTATAAATAAGATTCAATTTATATAAATTTAAATTAGTGTTAAACTCAAAAACACATGTACTAACCCTATGTAGGACAAGCCAAGAAGAAACACAAGAATACTGGTTTATTTTCATGAAGTAGGAATAAGACCATTTGAGTAGATTCTTGCCTAAGTAGTTGATTTTTGTTATAAGAATAGAGTCATAACATTAAACAATTGTAAGTCACAAGGAAATGTCTATAAATAATCCATAATTTAATTATAATATCTAAAGGATAAAACACTAGAGGAATTGTCGAGATTTTTGTACTATGCCTATACAAAAATGGATACCCTACACACAAGGAAGAATAAATAAGAAATATAGAAAACCTTGATGGTTTATTATCTAAACTATTGTAAGAATAATTTAGATTATATATTCCATGTCATTTGATTAAAAGTGGTCAACATAATTGAGGACAATCCTGAAATACTAGAATTACATATGATTGGTGGAGATGGAGATCATATTTTCCACATGGGTTAGTGAAGGCAACAACCACAAAGGTCACCCAATTAGGGTATGCCACCAAATTATATGTTTTCAATTTCTCAATTTCTAGTTGTTCTTAATTTTTATGGATATAATTCTTGGATACCCATGCCACCCCATAACTAAAATTGGACACAACATAATGCCCAACCTCTAAATAATGAGTAGCCACCCCAAAATCAGCCTTAGATGCCTCAAGTTTGACAACATCAATGTACCCAAATTCCAAATAATTGGTATCCATCCCAAAACTAGTCTTGGTAACCTTAGAATTAGAAACATTAATGGTTATATTCCTCCAACCAATGGAAACAACCATGGATAAATAGCCATCCCTAATTTAACCATAATATTAGATTTTCATAGTAGCAATAACATCCAGCCTTAATGCCTAACACTCAACTAACTCCTAGGAAACCACAATTGCCCACCCAAACTATACCCAACCCTACCAATAAGTTAGTTTATATAACATAATCCACCAAAATAATGAAATATCCAACTTACACATTAGACATAGATGAATTCCATCTTCATTCAAGACATATTCTTCCACCACCCACCTCCCCTATCATAACAAAACCTCTTGGAGATTATACAAACACCCATATTAATTTGAAACCACTTGATCACACCACTACTACTAAATTAAGCTCAAATACAACATAAAAAGGTACTACCAACCCTCATTTTCCTAAGATATTAAACCTCTAACATCATGATCAAGAATCTAAATTTGATTTCCTAGGATAATTTAAAAAAATATGTCAAAATTATACTATTTTAGGATATAAAATACAATCCCATCTATAATAAATATATATATGAACTATGCTCAAAAAATATTGGATAAAATAATAAGGATCCCAATACCATCCAATTAGTTGGATAACTTATAGTCATTATCCTAGGAAATGTAATTCTACCTAAGTATTCTAATCCAGGTAGCCCCATAGTTAATCTCAACATTCATATCAAGCTTATACATAATACTTTAATTAAATTAGGAGTATTCATAAATGTCATGAATATAAAAATAATGCATAAATTGGACTTAAACAACTTCTCCCAATACCTACCATTCTAAAATTGGTAGATAGATCTATGATATAGCTACAATGGATTATATAAGACTTATTCATAGTTATAGATTCATGGGAATACCTAGTTCATTTTACCATCCTATAATATAAGTCCAACATAGGAGGATATCATCTTATCCTAGGTATACCATGGCTAGCTACATCTATTGCTTTCATTGTTTATAGATCAGGGAATACCCTAATTTTATATGGTAATGATAATAAGAAATTAGGGTTTTACCCACCAACCAATCCTTCATATAAAATATATAAAAAATTGGGTAGAAGATGAAGACAAAGAACAATTTTATTTTCTTAATTTTTCAATATTAACCACATAATATCCCTAAAATATAAACATGAAGACATAGTCTTTTCTAATATCCTATAAAACACCTATCAAGAGGACTCACAAATAGATAATATCTTGTAATGTATAACATGTCCCATCATAAAAATTATTCTCAAATAAATTTATTTTGATTCCATAATAGATACTATAACCTTACATCAATTAAAAACACACCATTTAATCCATACCTCATTATTGGGTAATGTATAATCCATTTTGTTGTTATCCAAACAAGCAAAAATCTTTTTGAGACAACCCCTTAATATTAGAAATAAACTAGAACCTCAACAAGAAACTAAACTATTCACCATGATCCAAAGCTAAAAAATGACCTTTTCATGGTATTATCATGACATGATAAATACTACCCAGTTCTACTTACCCACCTTATTTACATCAAGGATGAGTGTAAACATATTCACGAACCACAATATAGGATGAACCCTTTTGTTAAATACATAGTCAAAAATAAGTTACAAAAAATCTTGGATGTAAGGTTTATATATCATATTTATAATATTCAATGGGTTTTAACTCTTTTTATTTTACCTAAAAATGGGGGTAAATAGAGTGCATGTATGGATTATATGTATTTCAACTCAGCCACAATGAAATATCATTTTCCTCTTCTTTTCATTGATCAAATACTTCACATGTTAGTAGGAAATAAATATTTTTCCTTTCTTGATGGGTTTAACAATTATAATTAGATTATATAGCTCTTGATTATCAAATAAGACTATCTTCACATGTCCTTGGGGTAGCTATGCATGCACTATAATACCATTCAGTTTCTGCAATGCTCTTGCCACTTTTCAAAGGGATATTTTAAGCATATTTTATGATTTTTCCCATGATTGTGTTGAGATATACATGGGTGAATTCAAATTATATAGGGAAACATATGATGAACCCCTATAAAAATAAAATAAAGTCCTCTAATGTTTTACAAGCAACTAGTTATCCTTAAGTCATGAACAATGCTACATGTTGATGAATAATGGTATTATTTTGTCTCACCACATCTCCCTGAAAGAATTAAATTTTTATCCTACCAAAATAAGTGTAATCAATAACATACCAATTCCAAAATAATAATAAAATGTTCAATTTTGTTTAGGATACACAAGATTCTTTAAAGACTTCAGTAAAATTATATCACCTCTATTTTTTTTACTTTCTAAAGATACTTATTTTATTTGGACTGATGCATTTCAAATAGGATTCCAAGAACTTAAATATTTAAGAGTAATAAATCTAGTATTAAAAGGCTCTAATTGGATATTGTGATTTCACATCCACATGGATGCCTTTGATACTACACTAGGAGCCATCCTAGGTCAAAAGGAATAGTCCTTGAGCTATGTCATATATTTTATTAGTAAAAACCTCTGAGTTGATCTCAATTACATAGTGATGGAGAAATAATTTCTTGTCTCAACTTATGCCATTAACAAATTTATACATTAAATTATAGGTTATTCAATTTTCATCCATATTTATCACATAATAATCGGTTAATTAATGAATAATACAGTAGTCATTAGAAGGATAATTGGATGGTTGTTTCTAATACAAAATTTTTATATTACTATTTTAGTTAGGTTAGGTAAGGATAATTTTTTTAAAAAAAGTTTTATCATGTCTAACATATAATGATAAAAGTCCTATAGTAGGTGATTCCTTGCCTAAAGAACATATTTTTTCATTATTCACTAACAATATTTGGTATGTAGACATTGATAATTACTTGGGTACATGATTAATTACACAATATTTCTCTCTAAAAGAGAAGCATAATTTTGTGGATAAAATCATTCCATACTTATGGATCTCTAAGTACATTTTTGTCATTAGGTTTGATTCAGTCATGTATTGATGTATAAGAGAGGATGAGGTTATTGGCATCCTTAGACCATGTCATGATTGACCCTATGGGGTTCATTTTATTCAAAAGAGTACTATCATCAAGATTATAATTATAGGATATTGTTGGGCTACCTTTCATAAAGATGTAGTTGTATATACATACCAATGTGATCAATGCCAACATATGGGAAAACACACACATTCTAATGAGATGTTGCTTCAACCTCAAATGGTTTTGGATCCATTTGATAAATGGTGAATTGATTTTATTAAACAAATATTTGAAATACAATAATAATGATTACATACTACTTTTCATGGATTATGTGACCAAATGGGCTAAGTTGAAATCCTTAACACATGCATAACATTTATGTAAGAATAAATATTAACTAGATACAAAGTTCCATGGGATATTGTTACAAATCAAGGGCCTCTATTCATGCCATATATAATATCTACCCTTATTCCTAAATATGAAATCAAGCACAAGAAGCCCACCCCGTATCATCCTCAATTAAATGGATAGGTAGAGGTTACAAACAAAGAATTGGAGAGCATTATCATAAAAAAGTAAATGTGAAACACAAGGATTTATAATCACACCTTATTGAATAATTATGGTCATATTAGATCACATGGAATACTTAAACTATATTTGCCCTATAAAAATTAGTTTATGAGAAGAAATGTGTTATCCCCATTGAATTTGAGCACAAAACCTTGTAGGAAGCCTTGAAACTCGGTGTAGACATGTCACAGGAAAAAAAAATAATCATGCAACTAAATTCTTTGGATAAACTCTGAAGAGAAACACTAAATCATACATAAGTCATATAGTATTAGTAAATTATATATAATGAAAAGTACATTAAGACTAGACAATTTTAGCTGGGAGATTGGGCCCTAATTATTGATTTCGAGTATAAAGATCACAATGGAAAGATAATAACTAGATTGATTAGCCCTTATGAAATAGATGAATTGTTTGATAATGGAGGTATCAAGTTGCACATAATTGACCTAGTATGCTTTTGCTTAGTCATTAATGGTCATCAGATAAAATTATAAAAGAAACCACTTTATAAATATAACTTCACATGGTATCTTTTGGATGAGAACACCTTTCCTTCCACTTAGCTTAAATGAGACATTTTTCACATATGATAATGATATTTCAGCCTACCCTTCCTCTCCATAGATAAAGGTTAAGGATTTTATCACAACCTAGTCTAGCCACACAACTATTTGGTTGGCTACAAGCTAAATACACATTTTGACTGATTAGTTACTCTATTGATTAGTTATGATCAAAAATTTAGAGAGAGAGAGAGAGAGAGAGAGAGAGAGAGAGAGAGAGAGAGAGAGAGAGATAAAAATAAATATAATTTGATAAGGAAAACCTTTGGGCATTATTGATGAATTTTGGGTAGAAAACCAGTCACTAGATGACCAATGTCTTTATAGGAAAGCCTTGATGGAAAATTAACTTGATGACCATCCAAGGAGAATATATATATGAGAGAGAGAGAATAAAATAAGAAATAAAAATATGCTTTCCATTCTCTTCTTTGATCGCCACCTATTCCTAAGGCTTGAGTAACTACTATAGCTTCCCTTAGATAGATATAACTTGAATTTGGCTTGCTACATGTTGTAAATTAATTTTTTATGGGCTCAAAATAGTTGTTACAGTTTAAGTAGTGCATGATAAAAATTAGTGTTTGGTGATATAGGAATTATGGAAATGATGAAAAAATGTGGCAATTTCCACATAATGACTAATCAATCTTATAGTATGGAAAGTATACAAGATGTAAAGAGTAGGATTTATTGTAAGATACCTCATAGCTAGACACCTTTGATACAAAGATAGATTAATTTATTATAGGATGATGGGACCTTTGATTATAATTGATATGGATAGTTATATGCACTATTTTTCCCCCAATTTCTTGTAATTACTACATGGCACCTCTTATCACTTCACTAATTCCTCTTGTAATCACTTATCTATCCAGTAACAAGCACTCCCACTAATAATCAATAGCAATAGATCTCATCACATCAACACTTCTACCACCATGCCTACATCATTGATAGAAATAAAACCACTCCAGAATGAGCATCATTATGTTTCAACACACTCTCCATCTCATCATTACTTTATTAGATTTGTACATGTCCTATCACTCTAACACTCACTACAGGCATTCAAATAAATCCACATCATTAGGTAACCAACTTGATAAATATAATAATGTTTTATTATTCCAAAGTAATCATATTTTATCTCATGTTGATATTCATGATTATGTCATCATATTATTTTATGTGTTATTTGATTGCTACAGTCTTAGCTCATGATAATGCATTTTCTTTTCTGGCAACTAGTCCTATTACATTCAATATTTGCTGCCAGAAATCTATCACCTTAATATACCCATTTTTTTTTGCATTATAACCTATCTTTTCTTCAACTCAAATCCAAGTGACACATCAATTTTAGGGTGACTTAATACATTAATATAAGCTACATGATTTGAAACTTTCATCAAAAGAGATAATTTATGTAGTTGTGAATAGAGAAGGCTAAGACAATAATGGCCACTTAATAAGCACAAACACACTACTAATCCAATAAACCCTAAACAAGTCATGTTGGTAATTTTGTTTTAAGAAATTACATATCAACTATGGGAGGAGGAATTCTTACAATAGAACCTACATACCTCACACCACTAAGGTAAAATTAAGATTTTATCAATATCTTCTAGAATTTAGGCTAAATGGCATATTTTGAAATTTTGGCTGAGTATAATGATGACATTGTAGAATAATTTGCTATCACTTTTGTTGATGATGAAGCCACTATCAATGGGTTAAGTATAAGATTCACTAAATCATTAATTAGTTAGGTAACTAGCCTCCTAAGAACATGGTATTCATGGGAAAGGAGACCTAGTTCTATAATAGCTCAAGACATATTCTACGTAGGAAATAAGTGCTTAAAATCTTCAAAAAATGGCACACTATGTCTCTCTTTACCCCATGTATTGGCACAAGTTGATATATATATATATATATAATTAAATATTTCACCTATGAAGGTAGACACTTTATATTATATGAAATTCATTTCAAATTACTCAATCGATTGAGGCATGATATAAGGATAAATGGGCCAAATTTCTTGTTGAATTTGTTGATAATAATGGTATAATAATACCAAAACAATAAACCTAAATCTTTATTTCACCACTCCCTAATTCAATTGATTGTTCAACTATGTTTAAGAGATAATAGATCTGATATAAATTTGGATTATTTTATACAAATTCCATTATAATAGGAGGTAGAGGAATAGAATGAAGAAAAAGAAGTAGGGGAAGAATTTGAAGTAGAAGAGGAGAATGAATAGGAATAGGAAGTAGAGGTATTTGTATAATAGGAAGCTATATTAGGAAGGCAAGAGATAGTTATTGAATAATAAAGAGAACCTATAGCAAAATAAAGTATGATGTATTCAAGAATAAGAAATAGAAAAATGGTCATTGCACCCTCTACATCTGAAACAAATGGAGAAAAGAGGGGAGGAAAACAAATGAAAGAAGTTCCCTCAACCTATAGAACTAAAACATACAAAGAGGTAAACCCATATAGGTTTATAGATGAAGATCACACCAGTTGAGAGGTAAGTTGCTTGTAAAATATACTTCAAAAACCACAACTTTGATTCACATTAATTAGTATTCATCTAAGGAAGAGAGAATGACTAAAAACTAAATCACTTTAACAATTAGTAATAATTAAGAGTAGTCAACTTCACATGGCTTTGGATCCTTAGATTATGAAAAATGGGAACATGAAGCCACTTCTTAATAGTCAACAGAGGAAGCTGTAAGGGAAAAATGGGAGGACTATGAAGATATGTATGAACAATTTGATAATTCAGACCAAAAAACCCCTAAAATTCTACATAAAATAGAAACCCTAAAACAAGCTCTTAGGGTGATTGAAATATTTAGGGGTAGCATCAGAGTAATAAAAGAAGGAAATGGATTAGATATATTAGCACAAGTATCTACATAAAAAATTACACATCTACATGATATTTTAACATATCCTATAGCATAATATGTGGCACATACCATAACACAACCTATAGCATATTTGGTAAGAGAAGAGCATCCCACCATTTCTAAAATTATTGCAAAGTTTTTTGCATCCACTTCCACCTAGACAAATAAACTAGATCAAACATTTATTTTTCTTGAAATGTATTTGAGAGGAGATGAACAATTTAAGGATGTACAATTTCAATGGTTTGGACATTGTATCCAATTGATGGAAGGAAATAAGGATTTGAAAAAGAAAATCTAAGAAGGTGAAACTCAAAACATGAGATTAAAATAAAAATTAGAGGATATGGGCAAATTGATAGGGTAACTTTTGAATTTTAGGCCACTTTCTCAAGATTACTCTATTTTTATTGAATATCAATGGTTAAGTTTCAATTCATGAGGGGATACTATGATTTTCCCCAATTGGTAATAAATCCCACATCATTATTTCAATTATATATTAGATATACCCTTGAATCTCAAAATCAATTATGTGAGTTTTATATTCATAACTATGTTGTTCCTCATAATGTAAAATGGAAAACAAACCTATATGTGGGTGATGTTATCTTGAAAACTTTTTCCTTCTATTTGGTAAATTAAAAAAGAGAGAGGGAAAGAATTGATGGAATACCACACAAAATAAAAGTAAACTTCACTAATGATTAGAGGAGAGGCCACTCATCCTAAACTAATAGAGGAGGAATGGATCTAACTAATGAAAAAGACAGAGATTATTGTGTGATTTTTGAAAGAATGGATAGGAGCTCAAAATTAGTACCTCATATTTTTTACTGAGATTGACCAAGAAGAATTTAGTGTTTGTGTATCTATATGATAGGAACTAGCCCTTGATTTTATAAGGAAATAACCATTATCTAGATATAACTTTAAAGTTGCCATTAAAATAATCCATACATATATAACTTACAAGGAAGGAGGAGCTAAACTAGTTAGCCATTACCTTTCAACCTCCACTATTTTTATATCCCATTCTTGACTATATAAGATGATAATAGGTTGATAAGAAGTCAAATAATAATAAATAGAAGAAGTTGGAGGCCCATCAAGGATTTTTTGGTAAAAAAGGGGCTAGAGCATCATAACCTTTTGACTTAATGTTTCTATGTTCTCAAGAAATGCAAAACTTGATAGTTACTTAGAGAAGAGAAAGCCATTAAGTTGGGGGTGTGATGAGATATAAAAATGGTATAGTTTGAACACTTAATATTTATCCTTGAGCCTTCTATTGCCAAACTTCTTAGATAAAAATGCAATGTTTTGTATATTATTCCTACCAATAACACTGTTGACCAAATTTGCCCACAGGCAAAATTTTGGTCCCCTTCTTCCCTTGCTATTCAATGACAGTCATTTTTGGGTTGTGCAAGTTTAATGGGTTTGGTTCATGGCGTAGTTCAAGTGGTTCAGTGACCTTTGGTTCAAAGGTCCATCTTCAAGTTCGACATCTCGATTCATCAATGGTTGAACCATTGAACTGTTGAACCATTTTTGGTTCAGTGGGCTTGGTTCAATGGGTTTGGTTCAAAGGGAGAAGTTCATCGAGCTTGGTTCAAAGGGAGAAGTTCATCGGCCTTAGTTCATTAGTTCATCAGCACGCAATGGTTGAACCCTTGAACCGTTGAACCATTTTTGGTTCAACGGCTTGGTTCAAGGGTATGCCCTTGGCCGAAGGGCAGTCTTCTAGTTCAAAATGCCCTAGTGGAGGGTAGGCGCTTCAAAGAAAAGGACCTGGGTAAGGGTAAGTTTGGTTTTGTTCAAAGTTCAAAGTTCAAAGTTCAAATTTGTCAAAATTGACTAAGTCCTGAATTCCTTCAGATTTTTTGTCTGAAGGAATTTAGGCACAGCTCAAAGCAAAGATAGAGACAGACCCAAGGAATTTCTTTGGACTTTTTGTCTATGGGAAAATGTCTGCAGACAAAAGTCTGCAGAAAATACACAAATCCTGCGGGAGCCTGGGAGACCGTCTGAAGCATCAAAGGACCCACCGAAGGACCCCGAAGGGTAGATGCCATTATGGGGAACTTCTGGCCCAAATACAAAGGGGCAATAAGAATTGTCATAGGGGTGCCAAGACTAAGTAAAGCCATAGAGAAGCCATGAAGACCCGATGACATTTTGACGGGGATAAAGACATCCTAAAGGACGTCAAAGTTAGCAAAACAAGTTAGCCGTTGGTTTTTAAACCAATGACGGCTATATGAACGTCAAAGTAAGCGAAACAAAATGGCTATTTGTTTTCAACTGAGAGAGAGCTATCTAAGGGGCCAGAATGTAGTGACCCGCTAAGGATTTGCCCCCCAAGGGCTGAAGGAGCCAGAAGAGACAAAATTGAGAAAAGACAAGGAGATAAGCATGGAATGAGCAAGCAGTTAGTCCAAGTGGTGCCAATTTGAGAAGTGACTCTAGCAGGTAGAACATTTCCTATGAATTGATCATTGGGGATGCAAACAACTAGTAATACAGCCGGTTTCTCCATTTTACATATAATGAGTAGACAAACCGTGTATTGACCTTGAAAAGGCAGACTTCAAACAGACAAAGTGCACATCTCATTAATGTTTTGAACGACTTGTTCTTCCCAATGAAGGGATGCGATAGGCCACTTATAAAAAAGGAGCACCAAATGGGCCTCCTTGCTTCTCCTATATATTGAAGACTTGTCTTTTTAGGAAACATCTTCCACATTTGTAAGGTGCAGCCCTGGCAAAATTTCCACCTGAATCAATAAACATAGTTTTACCTCCATCTTGGATAGATTTTTTGTGTATGTCTTGAGTGTTTGTTTGTGTTCAGTCATTGTTTCTTGATGTTTTCACAGGCCCAACACCAGCATACTTGTTGTCTACAAGGTGCCATTTTTGTAGCTAATAGGAGGAGAGCAGTATTTGAGAAGTTCAGAACAGAGGAGGTTACTTATAGTGTGCATTCCATAGCACCTTGGTGAAATCTCTATTTTTTGTGTTTTCATGAAAGCCTCGCTACCATTTTCTTGTAGCCTGGACCTTTTGCCAAGTGTGAAGTGTATGTATGTATTTGTCTAGTTTTAAGAGTGGATGTGAGAAGGTTGACTTGTTTTGGTGCATCACCTCTTTAGAGTAGTTTGTTTTCCTACAATCTCTCTCTCTTTTCATCCCCCCCATTATATCTATATATGTATGTGTTTGCAATTACTGGAATGAACATGATGAATCAAAGGGAGCTAGCCCTTATCTAGAGACTCTCCCCTCCAGCTTCGCCAGTCCCACAGGCGAGAGGGGAGTTTCCATAGTTGCGAGGAGAAGGTAGGAGCTCGGCCTCCTGCCAAGGGTGCAATTTCCTATGTCAACGAACACTAAATAAATATGATGCATAAATTGTTTATGTTTTTATGAATGAAATGTTTTATTTTGTGATTTATATGAATTACATATTATCTTTAATATATTTATTTGTTTATAATATCATGTGTTTGAAGATCTTCAAAAAAGATGAATAGCTTATAGTAATCTAGGCAGTGATAACCCGTAGCAATATGGGTAATGATAGCTCATAGCAATTTGGGCAGTGATCGCTTGTAGAAAATTAGGAAATATCATATTGAAGCTACTTGATAGACCCAACTTGTAGCAACTAGGTGAAATTAACTTGAAACAAATGGATCAATACAACATGTAGGACTAGGCCATAGTAAATTATAGGATGCCATGACCAACCTATAGTAATTTTTGAATAGTTTTTCCATTCTATAGTAGTTGTAATGGTATATTCTATTGTTTTTAAATGGTTGAAAAAGATAAATAATGGATTTTACAACCTATGAAATTGAAAAATTATGTCTTAAATTATTCAATAGTTCTCCCTTATTTTATTGCACCTTTTTTTATCATCCTAACTTAAAAACAAAAAACTTGTATCTTATGTCTTCTCCTCACAACTATTATTGCTAGTATTCTCATAGTAAGGGTGCATTCCTAAAATCTATTTTGTATTCCTATCTTAGGTATTTTATTATTGAAATAATAAAGGTGTATACCTATATATTTAATATAGTATAGCATAGTCCAATAATAATAGAAAAAAATGATTGAATAGTAGTTAAAATTTATTGAGTTAATATTTTTAACCTTTCTTGTAGAAATCTTTATTTTATACAGGAATATGAATTTAAGCTAGGGATTTGAATTAAAAGGATTTTATATCCAAGGAAAGGATTAGAAATCAAATCCAACTATGGCCCCCCCTTGTAAGGAGTTATAGTGAAGATCCTAACTTGTTAGAATAGCCATTGGTTTTTATTCAAGTATGTATTCATTTCCTTTTAATTTTGCATGTGTGAGTTAACGTTTATTTATGCATAATTTTGATTAGAGTGAATGTTATTAATTATCTTAGATAAATCTTTCAACATAGTTTTTCAATTCATTTCAGTTATTCAGTTCTTGTAAGTGTGATTTACTTTTATACACTTTAAATTTATGCAATTTACTTTATGAAAAGTGTATTACCTATCTAAAATTGATAAACCTAAAAAAAAGAATGAGTGTTTCATATACATATTTGACATCTTGTCAAGCTTAATGCACCTTGGGTCAAAAATTAGTGAAGGTAGTGGATTTTATAAACCAAGTGAATACCTTATTTGATTGATAGGGTTATACATATAGAGATTAGTCTATGTCATTTTAATTATTTGTTAATATTATTCTCATTAATAGGTGTCCTTGATAATTTTTTACAAGTTTGTGTTAGGAACATAAGAGTTTATTTTGTTCTTATCCACTTAGGTTAGTTACATCAAGTGCAAAATAATGGCTATTTTGTAAAATTTAAAACATTATTTAAGGTATTCCTACATGATTCATAAGGTCAAATACAATAAATAATAAAAAAAAATTATATGAATCCATGTCAAGATTCATTCATTATCCTAACATGGAATTTAATTCTCTAAGGCATCTACATTATTTCACATTAAGCAAATATTTCATATTCTATAAAAATTTAAGATCATTCATAAGGAGAAGACATATGCCAAGTTAACAACATTAAAAATCAAGTCAAGAGACATCATTGTCAAACATCAAATACATTTTATAGATACATACATATATTCAAAAGAACACAATTTCACATTCATTCTAGGTGAGAGAACTACATGGGCTTGATTTCCCTCCTTGGAGTAATGGATACATAGGCAATAGTCAATCATCAAAGGGGATGATTAATGTTATCTTAGGTTTTCAAGCTATAAAGTTTCCCTTAGGGTTTTAAATATAATATAAGAAAAAAAAATTTATGCATGGCATATTATTATTTTAAATATCTCATATTATTCATAGACACAGTCACAAAAGGCACAATGATCTTTTTCTCCACAACCAACTAAGACAAGTCTAAGGTCAATAGACTTGAGTGCACTATTTTGATTTCCACTTATAGTGTTTTTCTCCTATAATATTCTCTAATACTACATATGATATATAATTTACATAATTATACTTTCTCTACCTTTTCCTCTACGTAATTTTTATAGTCATCTGGGATAATTTTGTTGTTAATGGACTTGAAGGCACTGATTGTCATCCATTTATAGGGAACCTATCCATATTATATTTTTGATCCTCTACCTATTATTAAACTTTTAAAATTATCATTTTCACTTATTTTCACTATCATATAGTCATAATAGTCAACAAAAATCTATGTTACAAGCTAAGTATATCTCTTCATATTACTTTCTAAAAACATCAATTTTGTATATTTAGCATTTTGTCAAAACAAAAAATGTTAATTGTTAAACATATTTAGCATTATAATATTCTATATATTTACACATATAAATAAATACAACTTATTGTTTTATATTAAAAATATGGTAGAATAGATGGTTGATGTACAAAAATACTAGAGGTAGCCCTAGGTGTCCAAAATCTCATTATGAATACCATAGAAGCATAGGGCCATGAAATATTTGGCCAATTATGTAATTTAATAATTTATTTCAACTTTATTCCTCCAAAAAATCTCTCATAACACATACAATAGTGGTTTGAGGATTGGACCCCCTTCAAATTACATGTCAATTTTAACATTCCCAGGTTTGAAGGCAAAATCAACGTCATAGCATTGGATTCTTGGATTTGATAATGTAAGGAATACCTCCCAGATTCACCATTAATGAGAATATAACCTTCACCATGTTGAATATATCAAATATATTGGTTCAATAATGGGAAAATTTTAGTGTACAATATGCATAAAATTATGTTCCAAATGAGTCTTGGAAAATGTTTAGTGAAACATTGAAGGATAAGTACTATCCTCTCCATAATTTTGATTACATGATAACATGATTGAACAACATAAGATGTTGAAGTATAATAACATACTTTTATATTATATCCATGAAAAGATAGATTTTTTGACTTTCAACACTCTCGATAAATATTATCACAACACCCTTAATATTTAATCTAATGAAAATAAAATAAACATATAACCTCTTCATCAAATGCCATACATAATATCCAACCCACCCATAAGTCCTCATATTAGCATCATATGTAGAAGAAGAATGTTTTGTTGAAAAAAAGATTAGGCTAATAAGGCCACCCAAAACTCAAAGTATCTTAATCCTAATTTTAAAAAAATAATAATAATTCCCATGATAATTGGTTCCATAAAAATCACTCACACACCTAAAATAACTCTATATGTTGTGGGAAGTAATCCTTACCTCCACAATCTACATTTAGTCCTATGTAAATGGATCAAACTGGTGTATATGCCACTTGTTTGAGCACTAGTTTCAATACCATAAACATATTTAAGGAGAAATAATTCTCTTCCACATAATTATTTGGGTAAAGGGTCAACCCCTTCATTTAATCATTGATATTTAAAGTGAAAATAGCATCATTTCATAAGTCCTAGCCCAACATCTATGACTTTCCAATACTATGCATTTCAAACCATACTCTTAGGGGTCACTTCAATGAATGAAGAATATATAGGTATGGAGATAATGCACCTTCTAATATAAATTTAAGCTTTTGGAGTATGTCAACAATTATGGCATTGTACCTTTATATATTTGAAACATATTTTTAGGAATACCATTTGTTTATGACTGAGATGTTAATATCAACCAAAACTATGTTGGTGGAATATACATATAAAATATTGCCTCTTAAAACTCTTAGAGTCAACTCAAATGACCAAATTCACCTTGGTCTCTATAAAAAAATGTCATAAACTTATCTTGCGCATAAAACATTTTATTTTTATCATGCTACATCCTAAGACACCTATGCAGGAAATAAATCAAGCATTTTAAGTACACACAACACAATCAATGTTTCCAAAAAAACATATCAACAAGTTAGTCATGTATCACAACATATTATTTGCATATCTTAAATTTCTTTTGGAAAACTACATAATAAAACACCACATATATTTGGTTCAAATATCCTCACTTCCAATTAACCCTTTGTATCACAAATTAGTTTGGGATAATTATGAAATCTAGTGACAAATATAAAATTTCCTCAATCAAGGTAAGATTAAGACTAGTTATTCTCCTCATAGGAGTCTAATATTCTTGACACCTAAGAAGGATAGGTCCAAGTATCTCAATATATAATAGTGCATATTTTAAAAAATTATGGTGAATAATTATTACCCACTATCGCACATTGATAACCTCTTAGACCAACTCTAAGGTGCATAATACTTTACCAAGATCAACCTAAATTAATATTACCACCAAATTTTAGTCCATATTTAAGCCATATATAAGATATAATATAAAACACAATAATAATTTTATAAATGGTTGGTTATTCCTTTTAGCTTGACCAATGTACTCACAACATTCATGTGCTTGATGGATTATCTACTCAAGACTTTCCTCAAGTCATTCATCATCATTTACTTTGATGAATCCTCATCTTCAATAAGACTTGATAGGAGCTTGTGTAGCACAAATAGCACATCTTATACACCTTACACCAATATAATTTATAATAATGTGCTTTTAAATCACTAAGATAAAATACCTTAGCCACATCATTGATCATGTATGAGTTCATATAGATCTATAGAAGATTAAATTGATCTTGGATTGCGCAAGTTTTTTCATTATAATAGAATTGAGAAGATTTATTGAATTCAAAAAAATGTACTACAGAATCATCCTTTGTTTTTCACACATCATGGTCTATAACCTAGATAACATGTACCAAAACTTTGTTTAATGAGACTCATGTGCAACAAAATGCTTTTGAGGCTTAAGAAATGCCTATACTTACAATGCCTAACATTTAAAACTCCTTTTAACTTCACACCTATTAACATGGAAATCTAGTTGCATAACACTTCGAGACTTTTGGAGACATATTTTAAAGGCACTCCACCTATGTTAAATATATTTATGCTATTATGTATGTATTTAAACAATGGAACCACTATGTTTTGGGAAATGAGACAATTATTCATTCTGATCATAAGACAATTTAGTTTCTTCAAACACAAATCAAGGTATAAAATGCATATCACATGAAGTGGATGACCTACCTATAAAAATTCCTTCTTGTGATCAAGAAAATAATTTAAAGGCTGACAAGGTCATAGATTACCTTATTAGACCACCAATTCACATGCTCATCATAATTTTATGCATGTGCCCTCATAGTTTCAAAAACTAGGTATCCCTCTACTCAGTTGATAAAGATTATTTAAATGATTACAATAGCCTTGTGAAAGGTAAATAAGTTCAATATTTATACCTATGTAACCAACCTATCTATAAGTTCTTTCATATTTTTATTCCTAGTGGTGCACCTTACCAAAAACTCATCTACGAGAAACATTATGATAATATATTGAGACATTTTGACATGACAAATAATTTAGCTTAATTTCAATCACATTTTTTATTTCTACACATACACATAGACATAGAGATCCACACTAAATATTTCTTTCCTTGTTGCATCATAATACCCAAAAACATGAATCTAGGACTTTACACATCTCTATTCATCTCATATAAGTCATGTGAATATATCAACATGGATTGCATGACTAGGTTTCTAATGAAAAAGTGTTATCATGATGTTGTGTTCATTATAGTGGATAAGTTTTAGAAGATGGGTATCATTATTACTTCTAAGAAAGACATTGATGTAGTTGGCACAATGAAATATTTATCCATCCATGTATGGGTCCATTTTGGACTCCCAATATCCATCATTTCTAATTTGGATCTACATTTTTTTGAGTCACTTTTTTTTAGAATTATGGGAATTGATGGGCACACAGCTAAATTGATCATTGGCATTTCATTCACAAATAAATGGAAAAATAAAAGTTTTCAACTACACACTTTTCAATACTTTGAAAATTTACAACCATGTGTATGCTTACACTTGGGATGAAAACTTGTACATACAACATTCATATAATAGATCACTTCACAACTCTATATTGTGTTGGTCTTAAATTATGACCCCCAATTAAATAAAATTATTGGATTAACTATTATGATTGGACAAAGGGAGAAAAAAACACGTGGGATGAAATGTCCCCTAATTTTAGGATCTATCTAGTTGAATCCAAGGGCCAATAGATTTACAATCATCTAGGTGGGTGAGCAATGGAAATTAACCACCAAGAGTTTTATCGACTCTATTTTATCTGAAAAATCTTAATGATATTTTATTAATCCCATTACTTCCTCATTCACATAAGTGTTAAACTATAATATAATGGGTATAGTATTCATAATAAAAATGATAAAAAGAGAGGAAGACTTAGGCAATAAATTAAGTGGCACCTTTATAGAAACAAGATTGTTAATGATGAAAATTGAAAGTGTGCCTAGTCACAATTATGCCATTATGTATCAGCTCTAGTTGTAACACAAATTGAAGCAAATCATTGGGCATGATTTTGAGGAATTAACTAAACATATTACCCTAAAATTATATGAAATTATTATATCTACTGCACATAATGGATTGACATAGCTTCAAGTTAAATAGAATGGAAATTTAAAACTAATCAGACTAGCTATTACAAAATCTAATTGCATATTCATTAGAAAACAAGCATTTTAATATCTTCTTAACATTAATCAATTCTATTCCATTAAGAAATGAAGGACATTACTAAATAAAAACATGAATTTCAAACCATACTAGTATCTATTTCAGTGTTATTAATAAAGTATTTAAGTGTGCCCTCCATGCAAACAATTACAAGCCAAAATGAAACAATTAAAAAATAGGGATGATCCTATCACAATTTATACAAATTTTAGGTACATAATATCTACTTGCTTAAAAAATAATGTGAAGTGCCTTATATATAAAAGAGTGTAGGACTTTTCTCTAAATAGTGCAAGGTTCCCTTCATGTGCCATGATTGTCATTCCATTTTGATACAACTAAAATCCATTAGAATATTCCCACCACACTCTAAAGAAATCCAAATTCCATTTTTCCTTTTCTTCAAGGTTGTGACATTTGTATAACTAAAATGATCCTCCACTTCTCCCTTTTTGATCAATTATTTTGAATGATTTTATACTCAACCCACCTAGGAGAAATTTGGGTCCAAAAACCATTTGTTCACTCCATGTACCTCTTTTAACCAATGAGACTCCTCAAAATCTAGCTCAATTTATTATTATGTTATTTTCCTCAATTCGGTCCATTTTGATATTTTGATAGGTCATCAAATTTAATGTGTTCATTTTATGATGATTTGGTCAGTTTATGTGGTTTGGGTCCACTTGTCTATTTTATTGGCCTCAAGCTCTTCTCCATTGGCCATGTGGATTATTATTGGTTTCTCATTCCTTTTCCTTTACTTTGGTCTATGTTGTAATCACTCTAAGATCCCAAGATTATAGGATGTTACTATGTGGTATAATCTTGGGGCATTAGGGGCATGAAGATTTACCAATGTTGATCAAATTTTGAGCTACTAGGCTAATGATTTAATGCTCCCAAGGTTATGAGGTTTTGAATTTCTAAGGGGTTGGGTCACAAGGCTCATACCATAGGAATGATCTTAGGGCCCTATGGATTTAAAAGGACATAGTCATTTTTATAAAAATATTTGACTCTGAAGTTATGCATTGACAAGATTTGGACGTGTGAAAAAATCTAGGGGACTTTGAGAAGTCTTCAAAACCTGCAGAAAAGACAAGAAAAAAAAATAACTAAGGCAAATGAAGTTATTAGTAAGTTAGCCCAAAAAGAAAGAAAATCAACCTAGGTGTAAAACAAAGGCCATATTCTAATCTTGGACACATAATGGGATTTGTTAGTCTAGAATAATGAAATTTTATTATTTTCAAAGCTCAAATAATTTTTGAATAGCCAAGTTTAAAATTGAATATTGACCAAGTCTTTATAATGGGTAATCATAAATACTTGGTCTCTTTAAAATCAAAATGAAACATTTTAAAGGTATAATTAATACTAAGTAGATCAAACATGGAACTTATAATTTTCCAAAAGGCTTAAATTTAGACATGGTTAATATTAAGAAACATTTAAAAGGTATAACTTCATATCTAAAAACTAGAAAACCAAAGACCATATTGGAATAAGAGGGTCCCAATTTTAAATATGATAATGGATCATTTTGGACCCAAAAAATGGCCACCTTTACGGTGATAATTTTTCATCAACATTCAATACCTAGACTCTAAATCTTCAAACATAGACAACAAGCACAAGTTACAAATAATTTATTAGAAAAAATTAGAAAGATGAAGACACTAAAGTCTATTTCAACTTGTGATATAGTGAGTTCTAATTCATCCTTAGACCATCAGTGTGTGTAAAATGGAATGATTATCTTATATCTCTTTAAATTACATGACATAAATTAAGCCTGACTAAGCAACCAACACTTTTGAGAGGAAAAACATTGGTTATTCATCTTAGGGGGAATGGCATGGGCATTTACCTGATACCAACTAGGTATATATAGCCTTAATAGAGATAAGTATGGTCCTCCTCAAGGCCTTGTTCTAGTACCATCTAGGCCAAAAATCCTATGGTGGAGATTGCTTGAATCACCCTTTCAAGGAGACTTATATTTTGCATTTTTATTCAGTTTCCTTCAAATTTTTCCTTAAAAATATTTTGTAGTTTTGTCTATTAAGGGTTGGGAACCAATCTAGGATTATAATGATAAACATATAAAATTTACATTACTAAGAAAAAATCAAACTAAAACAGTGTTTCCATTTTATCCAACTGTTTAATTAAGTGTAATTGATGGTTTAGACAAGAATATAAACTATTCTAAATCCATAAGTTCTATTTCAAATTACTAGCCTTCAAACTTTTGAAAATGTAAAAAATAATTGCATTTATTTTATGGAATTATTCAAGAATGACTAATTATTGTCTAACTTATAAAATATAAATTATCCTCATGCACTTACTAGCTATTTTAAGTGATGAGCCCAAAATAGCCCAAGAACACCTCAATTTCAACATACTATTGTTCTGTCTTCTACTTCTCCTCAGACCTAGTTTTGATGCAATGTTGTCTATGTGTAGGATTTATTTTCTGAATAAAATTATAGTCAATGGTATGTAAGGGAATATATGAAGTAAAAATGCCAAGAGACCACCTCCAACAAAACTGATTTCCCATGATATGGCAAGTAATTGGCCTTATTTGGTTTTGCTCCAAAGAAACACATTGAAAAGAAACCAAGGGATCAGATGAAACAAGCCAACTCAAATGAGTTGGAGGGGAAAGAAATATAAAATATCAAATTAAATCAAAAAAAAAAAATGGTATAAATAAAACCTAAACTAACAAAGAATAATTAGGTATTGATAGGTCATTTACGTATAGATCTTTCAATCTAAAGCATTATGTACTATAAATTATTCAACTTGATAAGGACTGTTTGAAAGAGGACTTAGCTTATAATGCTAACCTTTCTTATTATGGGTTTTGTCCCATAATTAAACTAAGTCTAAAATTTAAAAACATTTCACTTGCACTTTTCTATCAAATCATCTTTTAGTGACTACTTAGTGATTGATAAAATTATGTAAGGCTTCACCTCTCATATCATCCATATAAATTAGGCCAACAACCTAGACTGACCTATCTCATTTTCTTCCATGTAGACATTTAAGAATTGATATGTGGTTGTTTTGAGTTTCATTAAAAATATTGGTTCCACTCCATAAACTATCATGAAAGGGAAACTCTTGAGAATTTTCTTATGCCTCATTTCATCAGCCCATAAAACATACTTGAGTAGAAGATGACAACTACATGGGTTCTCCTCCATTTATTTCTTAGTGATATTCAATACATTGTTATTTATGGACTCAACTAAACCATTTATTTGTGGATAATAGTTTGAATATAACTTTAATGAAATTTTGTTTTGATATGCCCACTTAGTTAACTTACCCAATTGGAAGGCATGCCCATTATCACACACAAGTTCTATAGAGGTGCTAAACCTAGTTGTAATGTGTTATTATAAGAATATAATTACTTATTTTGTAGTGATATTTCTGGTTACTCTTGCTTTATCCCATCTTGTACAATAGTTAGTTGTTTTGATAAGGAATCTATGGTTGGTTGAATAGTTTGGATTTATGACTCCAATGAATTCTAGGCCCCATTAAGCAAAGAGATGCTCCTCAATTATAGGTTGAATGGGCATAGCAACATGATTTTCCCTTTTTTTAAATTTTGATATAGATGATAAGATCGCATATGAGTATGAGCATCCTTGAACAATGTTGGCCAATAATAACCATATCTTAAGATTTTGTAGGCTATCGCACTACCAGAAAGATGATCGCTACTTAATCTATTATGGAAAAATTCATGACATCTAATGCTTCCTCTTTTATTAAGCATCTTAAGAAAATTCCTTCATGATTTCTATAGTATAGGACACCTTTATTTTTTTAGGAATATCCTAATGTTAGTGCTCACATTTGTGTTTTTACTAGTAGGTAAATTACTATTTACTAAATAGTGATTACTATATAGTAAGTTATTATAATTTATTAGTCAGTTGTATATTATTATATGTTATAAAAAAAATTCACGTATAGGTTAGAGTGAGATTTGGGTGATTGTTCAATTGTAAGTTTGTAAGGATCTACCATCCTAAATATAGGAAACTCATTTCTTATATATTTGTAATCCTTCATATGAATTTATATGGAGTGAATAATATTATTATCAATGTGATTAAAAATCTCTAAATTCACCATGTTTAATATGTGGATCTATTTTTTTCTATGTTTGACTCTAATAAATGTACTTATATGGTATCAGAGTGGGTGGTGTCCAAATGAGAGTTTGTGCTAGTCATTGGAGTTTTTAGGAGCTTCGATTCAAGCATTCAAACATTTTTGGATCTATTTTATTTTTTATTATTATAGACATGGTAAAGTTTTAGTCTCTATATTTTTTGAGAAAGATGAGAAATTAGATTAATATATGCATATTCTCTACGATTTTCATCTCTATATGATGGAGTTTCGAAAGTCCTACAACCTATAATTGAGATTCTACGGACTATAACAAATTAGAATTTGAGGTATTTGATTTATGCATTGATCAATCATCAATGATGGTAAATAAATCATAATATACTTTGAATATTATAACAAATTATTTTATTCTTTAAAAATCTAGAAATTAATGTCATGAATGGTGTCAAATCTATAGTAGTCTCTTAGCATTGCCAAATTTGACACAAGCCTATTGTAATCTAGAAAATTTGAAATGGGGTTATCATTTTTAGAGTCATTTTTAATAGGAGCTTGTATTTATGCAATTAGACCTGCATGTTCATCTCCTGATGCATCTACCAAAATCATCATGACATTGTTAGCTCATGAGATCACCATCAAACTCACTCATCTCTATGAACTCATTCTTGTGTTGTTCAATTAGAATAAATTATTTACATTTGTTCTAATGTGTGTATACTCAATAGAGGAAGGTTTATCTAAGAAATACCAAGTGCATCATTGTTCTTCACATCTTGTACAACTCAGCCATGTTAGATTGTTGTCTTCCATCAACATGAATGTACACTGATTACATTGATTGGTTTCCTTGGCTTGGCTATGTAACTTTGAATGCATTTCCTAGATTCTTTCACACATACAATGCTAGCTCAAGTCTTTATCAGATCATCTCACTTTGCCATCACATCAACTATCATTTGGTCATTTGCATTTGAATTACAACATCTTATATAGTCTTTGGAAAATTATTATAGATCATGTAGCATCATATACAACTCATATTCAAGTATTTCATTTATTTTCAAGTGAACCTACATATCATTATGCCTATAGTTTCTATAGAATCTTTGACATGGCCTGAAGATTTATATTTTCAATAGCATTCAATTTTATGCTAAATAATGTTCACCTTCTAGCTTAGCTTCCAAACAAATCCATATGAGTTGGGTGCTCTACGCAATGTAGCTCACCTACCATTTTGAAAAATAGGTTTTTGGTCCATAGTAAGTATTTTTATAGTGTGGTTTGTTATTAAGTTGATATTCAGTTGTGTCAACCTATTATGAGTTATTATAATAGGTTTTTTTATATCTAGGAGTATAAAAATATTAGTCATTACTTTAAGTCAAACTTGTAAACTTTGAGTTTTGATTTAGAGTTAATTTAAGTTGTCCAAGTAGAATATTGGTCCAAGTGTCCATAGTATTTAGATTATCTATTAGTAGGTGATTATCATTTATGTCAATAGTTGAGTCTTATTATATAGAGTTGTTAATATCTAATTCAAAAATAAGTCTTTGTGTCTATATATGTATCAAAGTCTTTTTATTAGGTTGTTATTTAAATTTATTTAGTTATTAAATAATCAAAAAATCATTTTTTTAATAGTATCAAATATGTTTATAAAAATATCTATATTCTAATTGAGTATATGAGTTTCAGACAAAGAGTAAATTATATATGTTCATTTTTTGGTATGTCATCAATAAAACATATCAAGTCAATATTTGAGTCATCATTGTCATAAATTATGTGTTATCATATTGTCAAAGTTAAAATTAAATGTTGGAATGAGGACACATTATTGTTTATACATGACATACTGAGTCATACATCCAAACTATGGGGGTTATTTTCCTTGATAAATTAATGCATCTAAGCTTCAATATGTCATCAACTGAGTGAAGAAGCTTCTTCAATTAAAAGATAGAGGACACAAGAGGCTGGAGGACAAATAAAACCTCTCATCATTCACCAATGATGGGTCCCAGATGATTTGGTGACATATTGTGTGGTGTTTAATATTTTTCCATTGTGTGTGCAAATAAGAATAGAAGTACATTCCTATTCAAGTATTGAAATAAGTGAGATTCCATTTATGTATTTCCCTTTGAGGTAAAAATAAGGATGATGACTAATAAAAAAATTTAACATTATGTATGTTGTCGGTTGCCCTGTAAAACCTTCTAGATATTTTTGGTTGTTGGTTAACCACATGTAAAACCATCCTTTATTTTTAGGTTGGTGGTAAAGTGAGTGTAAAACCATCCATTGTTTGTAGGTTATGGGTTAACCTATAAAACCTTTGGGATGTTTTGTTTTTTGTTTAATGACATGTAAAACCATCATTTATATGTAGGTTGGTGGTAAATCAAGTGTAAAACCATTTGTTGTCTATAAGTTGGTGGTTAGATGAGTGAAAAACCATCATGTGTGTTTTTTTGAGAGTTAAAGTATAGGATGATGTCTTCCCCATGTTCACACTAACGGGGAGAATGTTAGGGATAACCTAATGTTAGTTATCACATTTATGTTTTTACTGGTAGGTAAATTACTATTTATTAAATAGTAATTACCGTATAGTAAGTTAGTAGTTAGTTATTAGAATATATTAGTCGGTTGTATATTGTTATATGTTATAATAATATTACACATATAGATTTGAGGGAGATTTGGGTGATTGTTTATTTGAGAGTTTGTAGGGATCCACCATCCCAAATATAGGAAACTCATTTCATATATATTTGTAATCCTTCATATGAATTTATTTAAAGTGAGAAATATTATTATCAGTGTGATTAAAAATATTTTAATTCGCTATGTTTATATGTGAATATCTTTCTGATATGTTTGACTCTGATAAATATTTTTATAATTAGCATGTAATGGGTAACCTTCAACCTTAATGTTTTTTATGTGTCTTACCCAAGATAGTTGGTGGATCACCATACAACAAGTAATGAGTAATAGATTCATCTTAGGGTTTATGATTCAGTTCATACATATTCACTTAGACAATATAACTACTTAGGTTAAGTTTAGAGATTAGTTTAGAGATCAATTGTGATAGACTTTGACCTCAAACCAATTTTAAGGGCCTACCCTCAATATCATATTATTTAATTTTTTTAGAAATAATGTCCTCTTCTTTCCCCATGTTCATTTTTCCCCAACATCATTTTGACATTAGGATATGTAACCATAGTATAAACTTTATTCCCTAAGATGCAATGTTTGAATTTATTTATTACCTATTGACCAAATTTGACCCTAAGTCAAATTGGGCACCCCTTATAAATTATAAATTTTCATGGTCTTGTGATGTGTTCATGTCATGTTTTATATTAACCATAGAGTCTTCATATAACCTTGTTAACATGGTTTAAGGTTAGTTTGGAGAAGTTAAGGTAAAGTCATGTTGTGATCATATAGTGGTTTAGGCATGTCATGGAGATATAAGGCATGGTAAAGTTATGTCATAGGTTATTATGGGTTTATTAATGTCATTTTATGTATTAATCATCTTTTAATGATATTTCATAAAGTTTTGAAGTGTTTAAGGTACACTTGTAGACTTGAAGGTGTTAAAAATGTATGAAAGGGTGATTTTTAACTAGTATTTGTGTATGTCAAAGTCCCATAAGAGATAAATTCATAAAACACACCTTTCAAGGATCTTGGAGTAGTTACACAACTTCCACACCTATCAAAAATTTAGATCAAATGTCATATTCTTGATTTTCAATTTCATCTTGACGAGTTAAGAAAGTTATATAGACTTATTGAAGCCACTCACAAGTGAAAAGAGCTTAATAACATCCCTTGAGATTATAAACATCAAAACAAATATTTCAATCAATTTTGAAATATCATAATTGTATAAAACCACTTCTCTCTTCCATCACTCCATTCACAAGCCATTAAAGGCCAAATTCAATCAAATGGTACAAGTTGCATAGGTAGAGTTGGGGGATGATATTTTGTCCAAATTTTGGTAACCCTTATGGGATTATAATTTCTTTTATTTTTAATTTTATTGGTGCTCATATTTATGAACAATTGTTAAGAATCTAGACTGCTTTTTGAGAGCTTAAAACCCCAAAGGCTAAGTTTAAAGTGACTCCAATGAAAATTATGAACTCATGTAAACACAAAACCAATTTTAGTGAGTTATAAAATGTCTTTATATTCCTTTCACTCATTTATTCATCATTATGTCACATTTGGATGGTATTTTGACAAGTAAATTATCTCTTATGCATAGTTTAGAGTGACTGGTAACTTATCTATGTTGTAGAGGTTCCCTAGGTGGTCTGATGTATTTTAATGGTTATTCATGGTCTCCTAAAATTGTAATAAATCCATTCATATCCTATTATCAACTTACTATTTTTTAGAAGTCCCAAGGTGGCCACTTCATTTAATTTTTATGGACTATGTTTTTATGCTTGCATAAAAGTTGAGTTGATTTGAGTGGTTTCAAATATGTGTTTCAAATAATTTGGAGTTTTGACTTAATGTTTGATATGTTGATGCAATGTAAACAATGGTCTTCAATCCTAATAATCATGTTGCACTTTCTAAATCTTCAAAAACTTAAGGTTGCAGACAGTCACCTATCACCTGTAAGTCTACAATTCTAAGGTAAATCCAATGTTTTCAATCATATTAAGGTTTCCTATACATGGAAACATGGTGATGTTCCAATATGTTGAGGTCATGTATCAATGAGGCATCTCCCAAGCACTTAAGGAGAATGATGGCTAAATGACAAGTTAAGAAACTTAATGACACACCTACAGGATTCTAACTATATGAACAATGAACATAAAGGTTTTGAATACCCTAAGGATGTTAATGGAGTTTTAATCAAATGAGGAGAGACCTCTATTAATATAGGACTGACCAATGTTAAGTATCATGCCCTATCTGAAATGTCTAATTTAAAACTTATCCTAAGAGAGACCTATAGGACTAACTATATAAATAGTGAATACAAAATTTTAAATATGCTCTCAAAGTAGTCCATGAGGTTGGTAATCAAGTGAAAAATATTATCCTTGATTTGGACCATTGATGAGATACCATGACCTTTTTGAAGAGGCCTAATTCCAAATTACATATTCAACCTTCCTAATAGTTACCTATATGAATCTTCAAGCTTGCCTTAAACATAGAGGATAATGAATTTTAGAGTCTCTAAGGCTTTAAAAATGGTCTTGAGATAATTATAATAATAGGACATACCCATTGGAATGTTTGAGGACTATCTATAAAGTCTAGGAATCCTCAAACACACTTAGAAGTCTCAAAAGGTCACCTACAACCAGTTGACTTAAAGATTTAGCCTTGAATAGAGGTATTGATGAGATATGGATTTTGAGATTAATGATACTAAAAGGGTCTCATGACATCAATCCCCACATGATATATCACTATAATATTCATAGAGTGGTAAGAGGGAATCATGAAGCTCCATACATAGTCAAATCCCTTCAACATCCACATATAACTAGTTAGTTGAAGAGAAGTGCCATTCAAATAGTGATGATGATGATGAAATACATAGTTTCAAGGGATTTGAATGAGTCATTCAGTTAGTCAATGTCATATCATGAGTTGATAGTTTCAATTTTACAATAAAGGCTTCTAAAACACCAAAGATGTAGACCAATCATGGTCTTAATATGCACAGTCACTTGTAGGTATGTCTAAGTGACAAAAGTCTCTCCAAAACAAGAGAAAATGGCTTATATGAGTGTTTGAAAGATAAAAAAAGATCAGGGTTTTCCATTGATAGAAACAAAATAATTCTAATTAGGGAATTTGAAGAGAAAAGGAAAAAACAAGGGTTATAGGCCTAGACTACATACACATATCCCTAAGAATAAGTCTAATTACCTAACCAAAAGGAGTCTAAATTGAAGAGTATGAAATTTTTTAAGGTATTTTTTGAAGAGTTCTTAGTCTCTTAAAAAACCTTGAGGTTATCATTTCTTGGAGAGAAAATCTCATAAATTATCAAAGGCACTCAGATTGATCTATAGAGACCTATAGGTCTATTTACCCATGGAAGGTCTATGTTTGTTTCAAATGCCTTGAGGTATATGAGAAAGTATAATGGAGACCAAGATAATTGAAGGTTATTTCATGGTGATTAAATAGTTACATCACACCTTAGACATAAGCAATAGTGAAATAATCATAATAGACCCTATACAGTCTTAGCAAACCTAATGGCATACATAACTTGTATGGGCATTCGTCTCTAAGAATTGATGAAGTAAATTAATTAAAGGTTGAGATGTACTTGGATACCTGAAAAATATGATAAAGGGTCTACAAAAATACTTCATGATGTTCTTAGACCCCTGGAAATAAGAGTAATAGAAGAATACATGTAGTTAGTGTATATTAGGAAGACTAGCATAAGAACCCTAAGCCTAAAGTAATGAGAGTGTAGAGAGACTTGATGAAGGAGTGTGGAAATAGAAACATTAATAGAATTATAGGCTTACATCATAGACCTCATGAAGGTCATTAATCTCAAACCAACTCAAGAAAATCACTTATAAACCTAGTTTACACTCAGACCTCACATAATGCTTACTTTCAACTTGATAGGTCATTTTATTTTGCTTTGTACACATAAAAGGTATTTCATGGGACATTATTATCCTATGGTAATTTAACTACCCTAGTAAAATTGAGGTTTTTTAATTGGTTTATGGTTTTTTACCCTAAGTTGTATGAACCATTGTTAAGAACTCAAAGCACTTTCAGGTTGCCTAAGAAGGCTATAAGGACAAGATGAAAGAGAAATGATATTTTATGCCTCTATATGAATTAAAAAAAACTTATAAATGACTCATAACATGTTCAATACTCCCTTGAGCATCATTCCATTCCATTTGTTGGTATAATATTATACAGAACTGTATAGAATAGGCCTTAAAAGACTGATTTTTGTTATTTTGTAGGTCCATAAAAGTTGTCAAATCTTAAAATTTGGCATGGAGAATGTGGAGGATGTTTTATAAGTGAATCACACATTTTTTGGGGGGTTTGTCACGTTTTCCATTCTCTTGGTAAGGAGGCCTAATTGAGGCTTAGTTAGGAGAGAGAAAAGGTAAAAAAGGATATCTCCACTCACTCTCAGAGCATGAAATTGAAACTAGAGTTGTAAGGAAATACTAGGTACTCTAATATTCCTTAAAATTCTCTAAACCATATAAACAACTCTCTACACAAGGAGGTTTGTATGATTTTAAGGTTATAAGGAATAAGGCCTAATTGAGGCTTTTGGTAGAGAATGACTTGTTAGGGTTAGTTTGAGGCATTAAAATGGATTATTTTAGGTCTAATATTATGTTAATAGGACATCCATAGAGTTTTTATTATCTAAATTAGAATAAATCAATTTTTGACACGTTTATGCAAAATAGGCCTAAGGAGATGAAGAGTCCTCTAAACACCTTGAAAGAGAAAGAGATGTTATGTCAAAGATAACTTGAAGGGTTATTTGAGAATTTTCAAGATAATAGAAAATAGGTAGAATAAATTGGTTTGACCATTAATAAGGCCACTTATCCTTCAACATGTCAATACAAAGGGGAGTTTTAAGAAGCTAGTCAAGGTGTCAAGCAAGCATTTCAACTCCCATACCACTTGGAAGGTTATAAAATATAAAGAGGAGATACAATGGAATCTAGGACCTATTGATGCAATTACATAAATATTCTTCTTATTTTAACTCACATGACACTTGTTTACTCTCTCTCTCTTCTACGCACTTCTTCTATTCTCTCTCACTTGTGTTATATATTGAGCCAATTTTGTTTAGGTTTGTGTGCTCCACCTGAGCATGGTGAATTATAAATCCTTTTATAAATAAATAATGATCTATTTTACCTCATCCATGAGATTTTTCAATGTGTATGTTAGGCTATTTGATCTTGTTAAGTGATAGATTCTCTTCCTTAGCATATTATCCTTGTTTGCATTCATTTAATCCTCCTAGCTTAATTTTGCTTCAGAAACCTCCATGAAAAATACTAATACAAGTGTTATATTTGGATTAGTGTCATGTGTATATTAGGATTTTATTTGAAGTGTCATTTTAATTGGTTGGTAGTGATAAGGTTATAATTGGTACATCACCTCATGTGGATAGGTCTACTTTATGTTTTGTCTCTCCCTTTTCATCCAAATGAGTAATTAGTATGGGTGATGAGCAATCAAGAAAAAATTTTGGTGCTAGCTCTTTAATCTAGAGGTTTATCCATGTTATATACAACTCATGTGCCTAAGCATAATCCCATGTTCCACTCAATTTTGATTAGACTTGAAATACCTATCCAAGGGTGCAAAATTGAGTGACAAAAATTCTAGCATGCTCAGTGAGATTAAGATCCAAAAGAATGGAAGAATTCTTGGTGTGTTCTTCTACCCATTAGCCTTTATAGGAATTCAACAAACACGAATGGTGACTATGAATGCAATCAGCTGGTTCTAGTAGCTTAGTTACTTATTTTGAAAGAATTTGCTAATATCTTATGTTTTCATTTGACTAATGAAGTTGGGATGGTTGGGTATGATGATATTTTATATTATACACCTCCTTAGTAACCTTTTCATGACCCTAAATATGTACCTCAATAGCCATATCATGCTTTTTACCCTCCTTCTGAGTCATGATAGTCCTATGGTCATCCTACTTCCTCTTTACATAATCATGATGTTGTTAAGAATCCCTATGATTAAGTTTATGAGGAAGTTTATAAAGAAGGGTATCAAAAATAAGTGTCTTCCTATCAACCTTAATATGACTTCCACCAGCCCTATGATTCCTATCATCCTTACCATGAAATAAAACAATCATACTCAAACTCTTCTCTTCCTACTTTAATTCCAACTCCAAGTCATGTTTCCCCATCCAATCCTTGTTGGCACTCATGCCATGTGTGATAGATAAATAAGAGGAGATGATAACATGGGACGAAGAGTTTGATGTGATCCTTATTCATCTCATGGAGTGGTTGAGAGGTTTAGTTCAAAATTTAATGAATATGTGGAGGTTGGTTGAAGAAAAAACCAAATATGTTATCAATGAGTAGTTATACATTGTGATAAAATGTATCTAATGGTGGATAGATATATTAGAGAGGTGGGAAAGTCAAGAGATTGAAGGTCAATTTTCAACTATTAAAGAGCTTTAAGAGGTCTATAAAGGAAGTGGAGTTATTTTTGAAGAAGGCATATCTTCCATTGCCCAACCCAATTTGTTATCTCCCCTAATTTATGAGTTAATTCAATAAAATTCCATTCCAAATCCCATTCATGAGACATCCACCACACCTCATACTCCCTCTCCAACCCTTAAACTTATCCATCACCCTCCCACCTCATCCCTTATTGAAGGATAACCCATCCTATGGGAGATAAATGAATAAGATCAAGCCAAAGTTACAGATGATTAATAACATGACTCAAGTATCTATGATGAAGAGTTCACTATAAGTACACCTATTAGTGAAGACAAACATAAGTCAATCTTCTTGAATGAAAAATGAGATGACATTGATGATGTTTCAGCTACTCACAAATAGTTTGATCAATACATGGAAGAGGAAGCTTTGAAGAAGGAAATCACATCAGTTGAGTTGGAATAGACTCATGAGCATGGTCAAGAGGTTGAATCTAAAAAAATAATAGAAGATGAAGCTATTGATGACTCCATAGATCAAGGTGACTTATGGCAAAAGTTCAATGAAATATGTGAAGAGTTTGAGGCTCTTTAAAAGCCTACACCTCCTATTGGTCAAGTTGAATACATTATTGAAGATGTATTGCCTCTTGATGGTGTATTTCAAAAATAAGACCCTATTCCACCCAATCAAGTTAAAGTTTCATCTAGCCTTGAATTTGAAGAGTCTTCAAGTAAGCAATTTGAAGTTGATGAAGTACACAATTACCAAGAAGTTGTAGTTATTAAAGAGAAAGAAAACAAAGATAATTGTAGTAGCATTTTGAACTTATCAAAGAGCTTGAAGGACTTCACAAGGTTTAAGGTCATTTTCTTAAGTAAATAAAATAAGAGGTCTTCATTGAGGATAATGATGAGGATTGTATTGAGTATGTAAAGCTCCTTGAAGATCTTGATGAGATTCCAACTGATAATAATTTTGATCTCATTCAAGATTCCATGGAAGTTAAAGAAGCATGCTTAGATGAATCATCATTGGAAAAAATTTCAGCCAAGGAGCCTCATGAGAAGATTGTTGAAACATAAGAAGAGTTAACCTTCATAGGTGACATGTTTACAGTTATCATTATTGCATTTGAGAACATACCAAGAAGATTGGAAAGCATGAATTAGTTGAAGACACCAAGAATAATAATCAAAACATAACTTGCTTCATGCCCTCATTCATCTCATGGAGTGAAATATGGTGCAAGTTTATCCTTTGATCCAGGAGAAAGAATTCTTTTTCAAGTTAGTTTGTGTATAATCTAGTTTACTTATGTTATTTTTGTGTTCCCTAAGTGATTGATAGCACATGTGTGTGTCTTACTTTATTTTTTGTCTTGGTGTACTTATTTTTTTGTGTTTTTAAGGGTCAATTAATTTGTTGTGTCATGTTTAAATCTTATTCAAGTCTGAAACTAAGTACACGAGACTCCATTGCCCAATGAAAATGCAAGGTTACTGGTCCTATTAGCATTTTAGGCATGTTGCCCCTGTGAATCACCAAGAATGTTGATAAAATTTGACCCCAAGTCAAATTGGTCACCCCCATATAAATTAAAACTTGCCATGGTCTTGTGATGTGTTCATTTAATGTTTTGTATGATCCTTAAATTCTTCATATAACCTTGTTAACATGGTTTAAGGTTAGTTTGGAGAAGTTAAGGTAAAGTCATTTTGTGGTCATATCATGTTTTAAGCATGTCATGGAGAGATAAGGCATGGTAAAGTTATGTCCTAGGTTATTAGGGGTTTATTAATTTCACTTTATTTATTAATCATCTTCTAACAACATTTCATAAAAAAATTAAGTGTTTAAGGTTCACTTGTAGACTTGAAGGTGTTAAAATACATGAAAAGGTGATTTTTGGCTAATATTCATTTATTTCAAAGTAAAATAAGAGATAAATGTGTATTTCACACCTTCCAAGTAGATTGGAGTAGTTACACAATTTCCACACCTATGAAAAAATTTAGAGTAAAGGTCAGATTCTTAATTTTCAATGTCATCTTGAGGAGTTAAAGAAGTTGTATGAACTTCTTGAGTCCAATTACAAGTGAAAAGAGATTAAAAATGTCCCTTGAGATTTTAAAAGTCAAAAAATATATATTTTAATGATGTTTGAACTCTCATAGTTGCAGAAAACCACTTCTCTCTTCCATTGCTCCATTCACAAGCTAGTGAAGGCCAAATTCAATCAGATGGTACAGGCCATAAAAGTAAAGTTTGGGGCTGTTATTTTGGAAAAAATTTGGGACAAAAATGGGCTTATAATTTTTCTAATTATTTATTGTAGTGGTTCTCTTAGATTTATGAACAATTACTAATAATCTAAACTACTTTTTGAGAGCGTAAAACCCCATAGGTTGAGTTTAAAGTGACTCCAATTCAAAGTGTGAATTCATGAATGAATTAAAAAAATTATAATGAGTTATCATATGTATTTATATACCTCATAATCACTCATTCATCATGGTGGCACATGTGGATGGTCTTTTGACAAGCAAAGTCTCTCTTGTGCATAGTTTGGAGTGATTGGTAAATTTTATATGTTGCATAGGTTCGCTAGGTAGTCTGATGTAATTTAATGGTTATTCATGGTATCCTATCTTCCTTATAAATCCATCCTATCCTCTAATCAAATAAAAATTTCATATAAATCCCAAGGTGTCCACTTCTTCATTCACTTTTTATGGACTATGTTTTCTATGCTTGCATAGTAGTTAAATTAATTTTAGTGGTTTAAAATACATGTTTCCAATAATTTAGATTTTTGAATTAACTTTTTATATGTTTATGTAATGGAAACAATGGTATTTAAGCCTAGTAGTCATGTTGCACTTTCCAAAGCTTTAAAAGCTCAAGATTACAAGCATTCACCTACCACCTATAGGTTTGTAATTCCATGGTAAATCCAATGTTGTAAATGATATGAAGGTTTACTAGACATGGAAAAATGGTGGTTTTCCAATATGTTGAGGTCATGTATCAATTAAAAATCTCCCAAGCACCTAAAGAGAATGGTGGCTAAATGACAAGATAAGAAACTTAATGACACACTTATAGGATTCTGATGGTAGGAATAATAAACACAAAGCTTTTGAAGACCCTAAGGAGGATAATGGACTTGTAATTAAATGAGGAGATACCTATCTTAATATAGGATTGATCACTATTAAATTCCATGACCAATTTGAAAGGCCTAATTCAAGACTACTCCTAAGAGAGACCTATAGGATTAAGTGTATGAATAGTGAATACAAAAGTTTAAATATGCTCTCAAAGTAGTCTATGAGGTTGATAATCAAGTGAGAAATATTTTCCATGATTTGGACCATTTATGAGATATCATGACCTAGTTTAATAGGCCTAACTCTAAACCACATATTCAACCTTCCTAATAATTACCTATAGGCATGTTCAAGCTTGCTTTAAATAGAGAGGCTGATGAAGTTTATAGTATTTAGGGCTTTGAAAATGGTCTTGAGATTCTAATAATAGTATGATATATCCATTATAAAGTTTGAGGACTATCTAGAAAGGCTAGGAATCCTAAAACACACTCAAAATTCTCAAAAGGTCACCTATAGCTAGTTGAGTTGAAGATTGACCCTTAAACAGATGTATTGATGAGATATGGAGTTTTGAGCTTAAATATATTAAAATGTTATCAATACATCAATACCCACATGATATAACATTGGAATATTTAGAAAGTGGTAAGAGGGAATCATGAAGGTCCATACATAGTTAAATCCCTTCAATATCCACCTACAGCCAGTTAGCTAAAGAGAAGTGCCATTCAAATAGCGATGATGGTGAAATACAGAGTTTCAAGGGATTTTAATGAGTCATTAAGTTATTCAATGTAATATCATGAGTTTATATTTTCAATGTTGTAGGAAAGGCTTCTAAAACACTAAAACTACAAACCAATCATAGTCTTAATATACACAGTGACTTGTAGGTCTGTCTAGGAAACAAAGGTCTCTCAAAAAAGAGACAATGGTTTATCTAAGTGTTTTAAAGATTAAAAAATATTAGGTTTCTAAATTTATTGAAATCAAATATTTCTAAGTAGGGATTTTTAATATAAAAGGAACAAATAGGGATCATAAGCCTAAACTACATACACACAACCCAAAAAACAAGTTTGCCTACCTAACCAAAAGGAGTCTAAATTAAAGATTATACAATTTTTTAAGGTCCGGTTTGAAGAGTTACTATTATCTTAAAAACCCTTGAGGTTATCAATTTCTTGGAGATAAAATCTCCTAAACTATCTAAAGCACTCAGATTTTTCCTATAGAGACCTACAAGTTAGCTTTCTCATAAAAAATTATGTTTGTTTGAAAGGCCTTGATGTTTGTCAAAACTTATAAGGGAGAGAAATGTAATTGAAGGTGATTTCATGGTGATGAAATATTTTCATCATGCCTCAAACATAATAAATAGTGAAAGAATCATAACAGAATCTATATAGTCTTAGTAGACCTAATGGCATACATAACTTGTATGGGCAGTCATCCCTAAGAAGTGATGAAGTGAATTATAGGTTGAGATTTATTTGGAGACCATAAGAAGATAATAAAGGGTCTACACAAACACTTCATGACTTTATCATACCCCTGGTAGTAAGAGCAATAAAAGAACATAGGCAGTTAGGGTATGTTAGGAAGACTACCATAAAAACCCTAAGCCTAAAGCAATGAGAGTATAGAGAGACTTGATGAAAGAGTGTGGAAAGATTACCATTGTAAAAATTATGTGTAGGAATATAATACCTCATGAAGGTCATTGAGCTCAAACCAACTCAATATAATCACCTACAGACCTAGTTTATACTTAGACCGCATAGAATTCTTGATTTCAACTTGAGAGGTCATTTTTTTTGCTTAGTATAGATAAGAGGTTTTTAATGGGACCTTGTGCTCATATGGTAAGTCAAATAACCTAGTTCACTTCAGGTTTGTGTAATTGGTTGATAGTTTCATATGTTGAGATTTATGAACCATCATTCAGAACTCAAGGCACTTTTAGGCTGCCTAAGAGGGCTATAAGGACCATATGAGAGAGAAATGAAATTTTATGCCTCTATATGAATCATAAAAACTTATAAATTACCCATAACATATTTAATACTCCCATAATCATCATCCCATGCCATTGGATGGTATAGTGTTGTACAAAATTGTATGAAATAGGCATAAAAAGACTATTTTTTGCTTTTTTATAGGTCTGTATAAGTTGAAAGATCTTCAAATTTATCATGGATAATGTGTAGGATGTTTCTAAGTAAATAAAACACTTTTTTGGGGCTTGTAATGTATGGGGAGCCTATAGAGCCATTTTTTAGTCTCTTGGTGGGGAGGCTTAATTGAGTCCTAGTTACGAGAGAGAAAAGGCAAAAAGGGATATCTTCACTCAGTCTCAAAGCATAAAATTTAACCTATAGTTGTAAGACCATTTGAGTACTATAATATACCCTCATATTCTGAAAAAAATCTACAAAACTCTCTACACAAGGAGGTTTGTATGATTTTAGGGCTATAAGGATTAAGGCCTAATTGAGGCTTTTGGTAGAGAATGATTTATTGGGGATATTTTATGGCCTTAAAATGGATTTTTAAAGGTCCAATATGATTTTAATAGTAAATACATGAATTTTATATCAACTAAATAATAATAAATCAAATTTTAACACTTGTGTGTAAAATGGGCCTAAGGAGAAGAAGAGTCCTCTAGACACCTTGCAAGAGAAAGAGATGATGTGTCAAAGAGAATATGATGGGTTAAATTTATAGGTATCAATATAATATCAAAGAGGTATAATAAATATATTTGACCATCAATAATTCCACTTGTCCTTCAACATGTCAAGACAAAGGGGAGTTTAAAGAAGCTAGTCAAGGTGTCAAGCAATCATTTCAACTCCCACACCACTTGGAGGGTTAGATAATATAAAGAGGAGTTACACATGGAATATAGTACATTTTTAATTAGTTACATAACTCCTATTCTTATTGTAACTAACATGACACTTGTCTAATATCTATCTCTCCTACACCTTTCTTCCATTCTCTCTCACTTGTGTTATATATTGAGCCACTTTTGGCTAAGTATGTATCCTCCACCTGAGAATGTCAAAGTCATTATCATTTTTATACTTTGAGAAATAACTAATTATCTATTTTACCTTCTCATGATTTTTTTCAATGTGTATGTTAGGCTAGTTGATCTTGTTAAGTGATAGATTCTCTTCCTTAGCATGTTATCCTTATTTGCATTCATATTCAACTTTGAAAGTTTGTAGTAGGTCTCTTGAAGTGTTATAATGAATTTTTAATTATTTAGTGATTTATCTATCCAATATTTTCATTTTATAACCCTTTTTTTAGTACTCCTAGCTTAATTTTTCTTCATAAACCTCCATGATAAATACTAATGCAAGGGGCAGATTTGGATTAGTGGCATGCACAGATTAAGATTTTGTTTGAAGTGTCATTAAAATTGGTTGGTAGTGGTTAGGATATAATTGGTGAATAACCTCATTAGGATAGGTTTACTTTATGTTTTTTCTCTCCCTTTTCATCAAAATGAGCTAGTAGTATAGGTGATGAGTAATAAAGATAAATCTAGGGAGTTAGCCCTTTAATCTATAGATTTACCCCCGCTATACGCAACCCAAAGTCATGGTAATAATCCCATGTTCCACTAATTTTTTAGTAGACTTGAGCTACCTATCTAAGGGTTCAAATTTGAGTGAAAATAATACCTTTACTAGTGTATAATCTTTCTTGTCCAAAATAGAGTGTTTTTATTCAGACTCTTTCAAATTAGTGCTCATGAAAGCTAGGGTATACTCTTCAACTTCTAATTTCTCAATAAAAATGATAGAAATGGTATGATCAAATTAAAATAAATATAATTATAAATATTTTTTATAATTGGGGTTGACCAAAATAGGGGCCTACATTATAGTGTCTTTAATTTCTTGAAATTCTTTCTTTAAGGTAGGATTCCACTCAACTTTAACTACCTATTTTAACATGGCATTTAATGGTTTAGTTATCTCAACAAAATCTGAAATGAATTTCTCTAAAAAAATAATTTTACCTAAGAAATATTTCAAATCCTTCTTACTATTTGGTAAATGAATTTTATAAATTGCATCAATCTCTTTTAGGGTTAATTTACATACCTTATTTCATAGTTAAGTGACTAAAGAACTAACATTGAATTGTGTATAAAATAAATTTCTTTGGATTGAGGTAAATACCAAACTTATGACAATGTTCAAAGATATTTTACAATTTTTTTAAATTGTATAATATATGTTTAGAAAAAAATTATTTCATCCATATACATAATAATGCACTTACCAATCAACCCTTCAAAATCTATGTCCATGGCTCTATAGAAAGTGGCTCCAACATTGATCAGACTAAAGGGCATTTTATTATAAGCAAAAATGCCCTAATTTGTGATGAATGATTTCTTAGATTGATCTTCCTTGTCAACTAAAACTTGATTATAACAAGAGAATATATTTAGGAAATACATCATCTCATATCCACTAACCTTTTGGATACCTTCATCTAGGGATGGTAATGGATAATTATCATTGTTTGAAGCTTGATTTAAAATCCTAAAATAAACATAGAGGTGGATTTATCCATTCCTTTTTTTTACTAGTACTAAATTATCTACCCAATTTTAATGTTTCACATAAAATATTATGAAATATAATAACAAATTCTGAACCTACTTCAAGATAAGTGGCTCTTGAACATGATTGACTAGTCTTTATCATTGTTTAAATGGCTTCTTATTAGGCTTTAAGGGGATATTATGCATCATTATACTAGGATTAAACACCTTTAGATAATCATAATTCCAAGAAATGATATATTGGTAAAAAATTAATATCCTTTGTAAATTATGCATTTTTGCATCATTATATTATGGCCCCACAATGATGTTTTAAGGTTGATCAAACATCCCCATGTTAATAACTTTTGACCTCTGATTGGGGTTAACAAGTCTTTAGGCCTAACTACAGGCCCTTGTAAGTTAAATAGCCTTTCTAATTATATAATTAAATTTATAATTTTATTTTCCTTTAGGTTAAAAACTCCATCAACTTGTAATGTTATTCATTTAGATCAGTCCTCTCATCTTCATCAACCACTTGCACATCAAAAGCATTAAAATTAGAAAGGAAATATGGAATGTGTTTTTTATTAGTAAACACTTTAATTTTATTCACATTATCAAGTATATATGGGAATGAAACCAATTTTATTGAAAAAAATTGTAGATCCATGTTCTCCAAAGGTGTAAGGTTAGCATAAAAAATAAGTAGTGAGTCTACCATGTCATTGTCAATTTTAGGAATGGAAATAATGTTAAATGTATTAAGTAACTCCATAAAATCCTAATAATGGTGACTATATTTATTCAAATGATAAATATTACATTGGAATTTATTCCTTACCTAATTAATTATTAATTTAGATTCATCATATACATTTAATAGATAAACATCGTACTTGGTTGTAAACTATAGTCATAACATTAGTGTTTCATATTATACTACATTATTAGTATAATGGAATTACAATATATATGTAGCTACATGTTTTTACCAAAAGGATAAATAATTAAAATACATTTTCATGACCCTTGTTTAGATCAATCTCCATAAAAATACAAAGACCACATACCTAAATTCTAGTCTTGGTTGATTTTTCTTTGTTTATTAGTTTGGTGGTCAGGGTATAGACACCTAAATCCATGGAGGTAAAATTAAATTCTTCATTGACTACACTATATTCTATAATCATCAATTACATTTGTGTCTCTCTATCAATTCTTATATTATTTTCCATTCCTCTCCATGGTAGTGACATATGGGAGAAGTATGTTGCCATATAACAATTCAGAGACTGGACCAATATCTACTCATTATCATGTCATATGCCTCTTAGATTTAAACCACTTTTATGTCTATGAACTATTACATTCTTGGTTCAACATGTAATTTCATATACACATTCAACAATTCTCTAATAACCTTGACTTCAAACTTATCTAACTAGACTACTACCTTATCTACTCAAACATGGACTAGACCTAATTTCCTATAAATTCCTTTAGGTGTGACATTTTCTAGGGAACCTAAATCAACTTGTAAATTGTGAAAATTTTCTCCAAAGATTCAAACCATGAGTAAGAAGAGTGGAAATTCATTTTTAGCCTTGTGTATCACAACTTTGGTATTGGCCACATCCTTATTTTTAAGCTAAGTGATATTCTCCATAAGAGACTTAAGGAGTAAATCCAATTTCTTAGTATTTTTTTCCAATTCATGGAGGGTTATATTTACTTTTATCCTTTGAATATCCTTGACTATGTTGTAGTTGGTCTTACTAGTAGCAGGTTGATTTTCACTTGACTTTGGTGGAGGTGGATCATTTCTAGATTTTGGGTCAGAAGGAGTAGGAAATTATTGGGTGGTGTTGAAGTGGTCAAGGGATGGTATAACATGTTCCTAAGGGTATAATTCCTTCTCTATAACTAATGGACAACCTAGATGTCATTGGTATTTTAATCAGGGTCTTTATCTCCTTCACTACAGGAAATTTTAGGGTCTCCAAAATCATGGTTGTGTCAAGGTGATTTGGATGAACTAGCAACATCAAGATGACCTATAGTATTTTGGTTATTTATAATAACCTCATTTTCATCAATGCCCTTTTGTATTATTTTTGAATCATTACAAAACTCAACATAGTCAAGATCCCCATGTTGGGTTGTATTATGTACATGACATTAGTTGGGTAGGGAGATCTCCATGATGTTGATTTCATGCATTATATTAGATGGAGACTCAACTTGATTTCTATGCCTATTATTGGGTTTGTAATTACATTGATAAGTTAAATTAGGGGTATAATTTCCATTACTTAAAATACCTACTTATTTCTGAAAACTAATGAAATTATTTCTCAACCTATGGACCATCCTTTAGAATTACTTCTAGATTAGGCTTGGTTGATTCTTATTTTTAAGTCTACATGTTATTGGTCATAACTGATACTATAGCTTAGTTATAATCTAGTATTATAGCCTCATTACCAACAAAATTTAGAAATCCCAAATTTTGATTTATAGCAACATGGAGTAGAGGAATTTGATTCATGATTAGGAGAGGTTGTATCATTGGGATATTTTGATTTATAGGAGGGATTAAATTTAATGTTGACATGTTTAGGACATTAGGAATAGGTTCCAACATTTTTTCTTATGGATTTAGTTGCCTATCCACTTTTATTTCCTTTGCATAGGTAAGGGTTAGATCAGTGATAGTTAGATCCCTCATCAAAAACATGGTTGTCCATGGGTCCAAGGCATTCTTAAAAATTTATAATGTTAACTAATCATCTAGATTATACATGATTGTCACCATACTATACATATTTTGAAAGTGTGAATTAAAATTATGTATAGGTTCATTGGGTTCCCTTTTCATGCAATCAAATTATTGATATAGAAAACTAGGGTTTACCACCTAACCAAACTAGGATAAGTGCAGGATAGTCATTTAATTATAACTCCTAATTTAATCCTTATTTAGGTTGAGAAACTAGTCATATCTTATATCATGTAGGGTTAAAGGGAATAACCTAAAAGCTACATCTTCATGCTCAATGTTGAGTAACATGAGGGTAGTTTTATAGGATGTAACATATTATTCAACATTCCTTATAGTACTTGGGGTGAACCTTGGAATGTATATCTCAGGGTTCTTGGTTATATCGTGCATGTCCCCTAAAACATTTAATGCAGACCTTATTAACCAAGCCATTGGTGCAACAATGGGTGGGGGTTCATTCTGGGAAGGCTGAGAGGATGAACTAGCAGGTTTTACTAAGGGTCTTAGTATCCCTCTATTATTTCATGCTCTCTTAAATATTTTTAATGGGGATATAATCAATCTACCTCTAATTGCTCAAGATCTAGTGATTTTCTCAATAGACTATATATTATTTAAGGTATCAAATATGAGTTAGAGATATTCAGACTCATAACCTTGTACTAATAAAACATGAAATATAGAGAATATAAAAATTTAAAATACATAATAAATAATAGTGGCACAAATTATATGGAGTTTCAAACTAAACAAAAATCATGGCCCTTATTTTAGCACTAGTTTCTATTGGTCTTAATTTATGACCCCCAATCAAAAATAGTTATTGGATTAACCATTCCATTGGGAAAAAGGGAGATAATAACACATGGGATGAAATTTCCACTTATTTTTAGGATCAGGCTAGTTAAACCCAAGGTCCTATAATTTTCTAATTGTTTAGTTGGGTGAGAAATGGAAATTAACCACCAGGAGTTCAATCCACTCCATGTTGTCTAAGAAATATTATTAATGTTTGATTAATCTATTTACTTCCTCATTCACATAAGTGTCACAAAATAATACAATGGGTAAAATGTGCATCATAAAGGGGATAAAAGGAGATAAGGAGTAAGGTAGGAAATTAAGGGGTTCCTTGACTGAAACTAGATTGTTAATGATTAAAATCAAAGGTATGTCTGATCATAATTATACCATTATGTACCAGGTCTAGATATAACACAAATTGAATTAACTCAATGGGCATGATTCTGAGTAATTAATTAAACATATTATTATAAGCTTATATTAAATAAAAGTGTATGAAAGGCTTGTAGCTATTGCACATAATGGCTTGACACAACTTCAAGTGAAACATAATGGAAATTTAGGACCAATTAGACTAGATATTACATAATCTAGCTATATATTATTTAGTAAACAAGCATTTTAGTCTCTTCTTAGCATTATTTAAGTGTGTTCCATCAATAAATGAAGGATATTACTAAATAACAAAATGAATTTAAAATAAGACTAGTATCTATTTAAGTGTTCCCTCTAAGCATACAATTGTAAGCCAAAATGAAAAAATAAAAAGAGAGGATTGATTCTATCAAAATTTATATAGATTTTTGGTGCATAATATCTCCTCCCTTAAAAAAATAATGTAGATTATCTTATATAGAAAATATAATGGTACTTGTCTAAAAGTAGTACAAGGCTCCCATTTCTAGCCATGATTGCCACTTTAGCTCACTACAAATGTAATCCATTATAATATTCCCCCCACTATTAAAGGAAATCTAAATTACATTTTGTCTTTTCTCCATGATTGTGACACCTTTTTAACTAAAATTATCCTCCAATTCTCCCTTCTAGATCAAGTATTTTGAATGATTTTTTATTTGGCCCATTTGGAGCATATTCAAGTCCAAAATCCATCATTTCACTCCTTGTACCTCTTATGACCAGTTAGACTCCTTAAAATCTAGCTTGACTAATTATTATATTATTTTCCTCAATTTGAGCCATTTAGACATTTTGATAGGTCATTAAATTTAACATGAACCTTTTATGATGATTGGTATGGTTGATGTGGTTCAGATCCACTTGTATACTTTGTTGGCCTTGGGATCTTCTCCATTAGCCACATGGATTCATCTCAGTTTTTAATTCCTTTTTCTTTACTTTGGAATAACATTGTAATTAATCTGAACTCCCATAATTATGGGATGGTACGACATGGCACATTCTCAAGGCCTCAGGGGCATAAAGATATATGAATTTTGATCAACTTTTGGGCCATCAGGATAGTGCCTTAATGATCCTAAGGTTTTGAGTTTTTGAGGGGCCAAGTCACCAAGATCATGCCACATGGCATGTTCTTAGGCCTCAGGGATTTAAAAGGACTTAGTCATTTTCCCAAAAACATTTAACTCTAAAGCCATGCATTGATGATATTTAGATGCATGAAATAATTTGGGGTAGCTTGGGGAAGTATTCAATACCTACATAAAATAAAAGGAAATAATATAACTAAGTCAAATGAAGTCATTAGTAAGTTATCCCAAAAATCAATAAAATCCATCAAGGCATAAAACAAAGGCTAGTTTCTGAGCTTGGACACATAGTAGGATTCATTAGTCTACAACATCAAATTTATATTATTTAAAATCTCAAATAATTTTGGAATAAGCAAGTTTAAAATTGAATATCAACCGAGTTTATATAATGGAGAATTATGAAAAATTTGTCACTTTTAAATAAAAATAAAACATTTTAGAGGTGTAATTCAGACTAGATAGATTAAACATGGAAATTATTATATTCTAAAAGGATTGAATTCATTTTTGGTTAATATCAAGAATAATTCAAAAGGCAAAACTTCACATCTATAAAACTGTAAACTAAAGACGAAACTGAAATAAGAAGGTCCCCATTTGAAAACTAAGAATGGGGTGTGTTGGACCCAACATATTACATTGTCTATTATAGGAACATTATCAGATATCAAGCCTCAAGACACATTATTATTTTTTAATTAGGGTTAAGGGATTTACATTCCCTAACTTCATCCCCTATTCATATAATCAAGTGATCATTTTTAGGGGGCACTTAATTAGGGCATATCAAGCCTCAAATTACTTTAGGTTTTTATAATTAGGTTTAAGGGATTATTATTACCTAATTGCATCCTCCATGTAATCAATCAATTTATTGGTTATATGGGGGATGTAATTATGGAATAATAATCCCCTAAACCTAATTAAAAAAACCTAAAGTGATTTGAGGCTTACACTCAATTAGGGCATATCAAGCCTCAAATCACTTTAGGTTTTTATAATTAGGTTTAGGGACTTATTATTCCCTAATTACATCCCCCATGTAACCAATCAAGTGATTGGTTAAATGGGTCACTCAAATAGGGAATATATAGTCCCAAAAATCATTAGTTTGTTACAATCAATTTCAGTTAAAAATGGTTTTAAATTATGTCACCCCAACATAAAATTTAAAAAACCCTCTAATTTTTCTCTAAATACATCATAATGTCACCCCTTAAGACTTGAAAATGTCATGTAATAAATACACCCTAATTTTGAGTCCTAAGTTAGCCTAAAATTATGTAATAAGTAACCATAACACTACCCATAAAATTTGTGTATTCTAAAGATACACTAACATCACCCTCTAGATAAACCTCACTCATGTGACTTAAAATTCATTTTGAGGGTTCTAATTTTGAAAAATAAAATCTTTTAAAACTTTAAGGTGACTCAAATGTATGTGAATTTGTGTGTTATTATCCTCTCGTATTTTACAATCTATGAGAGATGCGATGTTTTTCATATTAGTCTTTGGTACAGCTGAAACTCCTATAAACATTATAAATTAATTTGGAAGGCCAAAAAATATTAAAAATGACCATTATTTTTCTAAAAATATGTCAATAATAAAATATACACCCAAATAACCTAATGTTCAATGCATAAATATTGAAAATGACTATGTAATGACCAAATTGGATTTTGAAAAACTATCTTATAAATAATAAGTCTTATAACTCTAAATTGGTTTTACCCTAATTTATTATAATTAGTAAAATAAATTTAAACTATAAGAAGATAAAATATAATTTAAATTAAATTTAAAATTATACTTTATATTATATTAATAATTTGATTGAAGAATGCATATATATTAATCAAACAAGATCTGGTATAACTCTAATCATAGAAAAAAAGTGGGTAGAAAAGTCATACCCCATGAGCATAATCACACCAAGGGAAAAAATACCTTGGGAAGATTAATAAAAGTGGTTAAAAAATGACCACACTAACAAAAATATATATCACATCAATAGTTTGATAGCAAAGCAGAGAGATCAAGGTACACATAATAATAAAGAGAATAATTAAGTAGCCACAACAAACATGGATATTGGGGGATGAAATGGAGATGGTGGGTATTAAATATTACCACCCCATCTTCCTAAGGTATGAGGATATTTGTCTATAGGTAAGGGATCCTAACCAATGTTTTATTGAGCCTCTAATGTCTCATCTTGATTTATTTTAGGTAAAATTTCCAATCTAGGCATGGAAACTTGCCTTGCAGAGGTGGACCCCCACCTCTAATGTCACCATCATAGGATGGGGGAGGATATCTCAAGACCTTACCATTAGCTTTAGATTTTTACAAGCCACTCAAGCCACCATGATGAGGATAAGACTAGTGAGGTGGTGACCATCAAGGATAATTGCTCTTACGTCTAATTTTGGACCACTTTCGATGTGTCCCATACCCTCATCCCCAAGGAGATGAAGGATGTTATGGGAGATCAATATATTCATGATTGACCACACACATATCATTCCCCAGTGATTAATTAAATGTTAGAGGTGGTTGAGATCTAGATGGACCTTGTCTATTTGGATTTAAATCTAAAGAGTAAAATTAGATAGAATAGATATTTTGTTAGTAACAAAAAAAACTATGTTCCAAGTCTTCATGACTAAATCAAGCATAGTTTCTATATTTCCAAATTTAAAATAAAAATATCAACTCAAAATATCTACCAAAATTGGTTGTATTTTGTAGGCAAAAAAGCTAAGTCCTCTAAGAGAGCCATCTTTCACATGAATAATTCAGGTCGAAAGGGCTAGAAAAGGGAATGTAGCTAGCACCATGTAAATTGTACATGAGGGAAAAAATTAAAACATTTATTGAAATTATATAGTTATTGGAATAATAATTACTGAGTGGGGTGAATCAATCTTCAAAACATTTCATTTAATTACACTTGAGCAATAATAAACCATTCAAACAAACATATAAATCTAGAAAGCATAAGCAACTATCCACATAAGCATGAAACATAATAACACATCATATATGTGGTAAACCCTAAATAATAATAAAACCCACTAATATATTTAAATGGAATATAGTCCTATAAGAAAAAAAAATTAGTGAAGCACCAACTTCACATGGAGCACCAACCCCAACTAGCCAAGCACCGACTTACAAGGAAGCACTAACCCCCTAAATGACTCAGCACCAACTTAGCCACATGATTTCTTTGATCAAATTTATCAAACATTATTTATCATAAAACATATTATGATCACCTTCTTTATCTCTTCACAGTCTTTATCCCTCTCAAATTGCCTTCTAGGCCTCTTCACTTAACAGGGTCTCTTCAAGACTGATTAGGTCATATGACCTTGATATTCATATGTAGACACAATATAATATATTCATTAAAGATCATATATACTCCTATAATGGTATAAAATACCTCTTTCTCCTCAACAATGTGTTATTTTATTCGCTTGCCTTTTATAAACTTGCATAGGCCTAAAACTACTTTGTATATATACCATTCCCTATTCATATACCACTTAGTCAACCACATAACCTTAAACTCTTAGTTCAGCCATATAATAGGTCTTAGGACATATTTTTTACATGAATAAACTGATATTTGAGTCTATATTGGTCCGTCATGACTTGATTAGGCCTCATTTTTCTTTTAGGTCTCATGGAGACCTAATTCCATTAGGTCTATCTAGTTACACGTTACCATTTGATCCCTTAGAACACATTTCACCTCCATAGATATAAATATTTTTCCATACACAACTCAAATAACCCTTATCCAACATCCTTTGATCTCCATACCACTTTTTAGGTCCAACCACCACATGAAACACTCTATTAGCATTGTTCACATTGGGCCTTTGAACACACAAAAAAGTCTATCTTAAACAAAAGAAGATAAAACATAATTTATCCACACAAAAATGATAATAAATAACTTATAAATAACCTAAAATACCTCAAAAATATCACCATATGCATTAAACACTTCAACTTAGGGCATAGAGCCTCAAACTCATCACTATAACATGTTTACTTAGAACTATCAAGACTGTCAAAAACATAGTCATGAAACATTGACCTTCAACACCTGTATGAATAATTTAAAATATTTCCAATTCATGAAAATTATCCTATAACTTCTCTATACCATTTTCAAATATAAACATAATATGCTCTAATGGAAACTATTGGTCTTACAAACCAATTTATTGACCTCACTACACACAGACCTCACTAAGTCAGATAAGCCATTTTAGCTTCATCATTTTAACAACTATTCCTAACTTACAATATCTATAATAGGAATTAATAAGACATAATAGTCTCAAAAAACATATTCATGCACTTGGTTTCATCATTCTATCATGAAAACACATTTCAATTCATCTTCTCACTATTGCCTAGGTTTTTTATTATTTACACCATTAGGTCTGTTAGTGACTGGCTAAATTGAATGAATATTTTATCATACTTGAGGGATATAACCTGACCATAATCCTTAATAAAATTATACATGATTAGGTACCTTCTTTCTCCATCTATTTTCTTACTATGTCTAATGCAGCTTTTGACTTCTATAGTAACTTCTTTAGAAACAAGCTTGTAACTCAATAGTTTCTCTCTCCTCTCTCTAACCAATACCACATGGAGGTACCTGGGAGAGTCCAATACATTATCCAATAGCTTACTTGAGAAATTAAATCCATTTTGAGCACTTTTTAGAAACATCTTCAACATCATGTCTTTATTAGGGTTATAAGAGGGTTTAAACTAGTTTCCACTCTTAATGATCGTTCATAAAGCATAGCCCCTCAATCCAAAAACTAATGGCTATAATTTTTATCTAGTACCCTTACCCATATACCATTAACTAATTATGTTCCCATGAAAAAAATTTATGAGTTAACAATCATAATAAAATCCTTCTCGAGTTGAGAATCCTTCATTCTAAGCACTCATAAGACCTCCAAACAACTTTATATGCCTTGTCCTTCACACTATGACCTCAAACTTCATGAATTTTTTTGAAACAAAATACCTCACCTCATAAAATTCTTACATTATCTTAAACACCTTGAAATATAATCATGACCCTTCATTAGGCTAGACTCTCTCTCTCTCTCTCTCTCTCTCTCTCTCTCTCTCTCTCTCTCTCTCTCTCTCTCTCTCTCTCTCTCTCTCTCTCTCTCTCTCTCTCTCTCTCTCTCTCTCTCTCTCTCCTCTCTCTCTCTCTCTCTCTCTCTCTCTCTCTCTCTCTCTCTCTTTATTCTCTAAACCATGACCTACAAACCATATTAGGCCTTAAAACTGACCTTCATGCCTCTTTCCATGATCTCAACACCTCACTATCATGATCAACATATCACTCTCATGCCATAAAACCTCCACATATCTTGACAACATATCATGATACCTCATTAGACTAAGTAAGGTAAAAGAGAGGTCTAGATGCAGACCTAACTAAAGGTCATACCCCTATAGGCTCATCCTAAAACTCTCATGAATTTTAAAATGCCTTGAATACATGATAAAGCAACATCATACAACCAATAATTCTTTTGTGCACTCATATCACCAAGCCACCATGATTAAACCTTCTCACAAGGTCTCTTCGTGCCATGACTAGGCTCAGACTACTTGAGTACTTGATGCCTTGACCTATTATTTCCATGTCATGACCTCAAAAAAACATCAACCAAGTAGATATAAGACATTACACCTTATTCATATCACTACACCATTATCTTTCTAATGACAAAAATCTTCCATAGCCTCATACAGACTTAAAACCACATGACCAAGCATCATATAACTTGACATCTCTCTTCCATGCACTTGAACACCTTTGACACCTTGACTTGTTCCTTCAAGAAACCATAATATATTATTTTCCTTTAAATTATCTCTTTCCTTTAAATTCTCTCTTGCCTTCAAATTCTTTCTTACCTTCAAATTCATCTTGTCACATGGATTCCTATGCAGGCATTAGTTGTATTCAAACATATTGCATGAATTGTACCTTGCATGCTCACAATATTCATGAAAATATCAATCTTGATCACTCATCACCTTTGAAAACATCATGTTAACACCTAAGAACACACTCTCAATAGGTTACTACCATGATCAATATATCTTTAATGTTAATGACCATTATGTCTTTTCATGATGCACCCTTTTGACATCAATGATAACAACATGCCAACAAACTCCCCCTTTGTCATTTATGGAAAACACACTACACAAATTAAATCACTTCAAAATGATATTTTTCCATCTACTCATTCTCCCCCTTTTGACGTGAATGATAAAGGATCTTCTAAAAACTACCATCTAATCCTTGAAACTAAATTTCAATGAACAACATAGAGCTATAAAGCTCCCCCTAACACCATACTCTCCTCTTGAGTCATAAGATGGAAGCCAATCTCAAAAAAAAATCTAAGCATGCTACTTATCCCTTTCTTGGCATAAGGATTTTAATCCTCTGTCGGAATCCTTTAACAAGCTCCCTATATGGGTGTGGCTCCCTTATCTTCCGATACACTTGTGGCAAGAGGAAGTTTTTAAAACCATTGGAAATGCTATAGGGGATTTTTTATATGAAGAAGATAGTACAAAAAGTCACCATTCAATTTGTGCACAATTTCTGGTTGATTTGGATGTTTCAAAGGGCCTTCCTAAGGCGATATGCATTGATTCCCCAAGGTGAACCTGGACACAAATCTTGGATCATGAGGGGATCCCTTTTCGGTGTAGGAAGTGTCACCAGACAGGACATATTGCTACTCATTGTGCTTTTGGGAAAACCAATCCCAGACGTTCACCTTCTTGGTGGCCTAAGGATTTCTCTGAACATAGCATGGACAAACAACCTCTGGAAGCAACAACAGATTCCAAGACCTAGAATGAGGAAAGTTCACAATCTGAATTAGAAGATGAAGAGGAATCATTAGAGAATCATTCTAATGAAGCCCCTGTGGAGGCTATGGTTAGTGATACAGCTAAGCCTAAGGAGGAGGTGGTGGTCTCTTCCCCTATTTTGGAGGATCCTTCTAAGATCTAGACTGTGTTTGACTCTCACAAGGAGTTTATGCCCACTGGAGTCCAAAGATCATTGTCTTCTGAGGCATGGGTTGTTGAGGCAGCTAAGGTAGAGGATGGTTGGACATCAGTTAGGAGAAAGAAGTCTAAGCCTTTGGTCCCTCCTTTAGATATGAATCTTCGGTCATGCAAAAAGAAAAATATTAATTTAAAAGATTCGTCCTAAGTTCCCTTTTGCTGACTAGTTTTTTGGGGGCTGTAAACTGGTCACGTTTTTGGTTTGCTGGTTACTGGTCTGGAAGGTTGTTCAGCTTGCTATTCCAGTTGGTTAACTTTCAGATCAGTGTTTTGACAGCTATTTTTCATGGTCATATCTATTGGTAATAGGTCCCTGTAAAACCTGGTATAGGTACTATTCTGTAATCAGGTTCTTTTGTTAACCTGGTTGTGCTTTAAGGTTTATCTTTCGCCTTGTGTAGGGTTTTGGGGTCCCTTCAAAACCTATTTTTACCTTAATCTAAAACATGATCATAGAGTTTATGAAGCATTATACAAACATGTTCCCCTTTTGTCTTCATAGCTTATGCTCATCATATGAGTCATTAGGACTCTCAGACCATCCTCATCTTTCATCAAACATATCTCATATATCAACAACACTTACAACTCTATCAACATTCTTAAACATGTCTTCATGATATCTATCAAGCTTCTAATTACTAATGAGTGTCTCCATGAAGACTAATGGAATCACCCCTTACCATAGGGTACTAAAACAATATAAACTTATAATATTCCCATATCTCCATGCTCTTACAAGACTAATGATCCTTTAGGATCCTTTTGGGCTTGATTAGCCTCTTTGGCTTTCCCTCTTCATCATCTATGTGGTCTAAAATATGAATTGATAATGAACACTCTTAAATATCTAGTCTATACTCTACCATAACAAATAGTCCAGTTTGGCTTATAGATAAATCATGACTAAGCTTGACTATCTTTGGCTTCTACACCTTGGTTTTTCTTCTTTCCTTAAATCTATGAGCTTGAATCTTCTTTTCCCATTTTGAATATTCATGATGACATAATATTTCAATATGACCAATGTTAAGATAATTATATCAAACAACATCACTCATACATCTTGACTAATGTAGATTGTGACTCCTTCCATAGTCCAATGAGTCCTCATTTTTAGAGAATCTTCTACACTCACTTGTTTTATGACCAAACTGACTACATGAGAAACAATAACAATTGAATGAATTTGTATACCTTATGGAATTAGGATGTCTAACAAAATTTGTCTTCATATTGTTCTTAAGGTTGACCTTCTTGTTCACACTAGCATTCTCCTTGTTCTTATTTTGATCTACTTTGAAACCAATACCTACCTTATCATTGATAGACTTATAACTACTCAAAATATCATCTAGATCCTTAGTTCTCTATTCAAATTTCTCATAGGTCTTCATCTTGCTAGTTGCTTGATCGAATTTTGACTTTAAGGACTATTTCTCATTCATACTAGGCAAATTCTTCTTCTTTATCCTTTAAGCTAGCAGTGATTATCTCCATCTAAGTTTCAACCTGATTGATGATATCATCATGCTCCTTATATGTTTTACTCAACCTCTGTTTAAACAAATAAATATGTTCTTCATAGTCCTTAAATAATGGTCTTAGTTTTTTATTCTTCCTTCTTTGAAATTTTAAATCCTCTAGAGCTCTCACCAATTCTACCTCAAGGTTCACTTCAGTGTCTTCTTCATTTGATTCTTCATCATCTATAAGGCCTTTCCCTTTTTAACAACCCTCATTTTCTTTTTTTTTTTTATATCCATGAATAAGGTTCCATTTTTGTCATGATCATTACTTTCATCATCACTATTAGATGTACTTGTCTCACTTATATAAGATGATCTATTATCTTCTTTGGTATAAAAACTTTTCTTGCTCTTAAATCACCCTTTCTTTCCTTCATACTTATTAAAATATTTATTGATTTTTTTATGCTTATATACCTTATTATCATCACCATTATTTTCATCATGTTCTTCATCATTCTCAGTCTTATCCTTGTTAGGACACTTAAATTCAAAGTGACCAATCTTACCATAATTGAAAATTTTAAAAGGCAACTTACCCTTGTACTTACTAGTTCTAAGCTTCAATTTTCTAGAAAACATGGCTATCAATTAATCATCATCAATATATAAACATACCTCATCCTTGAACTTCTTGGCTTTTTACTTCTTCTTAGCTTTGAATGGTACTTCTTTCTTAGAAGGTCTTCCTTCATTTGTTCTCATCTCATAGGCATTCAAGATGCCATGAAGCCTATCCATCTGAAGTGTGTTTAGATCTTGAATTTATTCTAATATTTGAATAAAATTTATAATTTATGGATATCTATACATTTTTTATAATTGTAAACTCTTTCACTTCTTCTCTAATACCTTTGATTACATTGACAACTTTATCAACCCTTAATAGGTAGGATGCAATGATCTCATCTTCTTTCATACTCATATTTTCAAACTACCTTCTATGGGTACATAATTTATCCATCTTCACCTTAGTTCTTATTCATAGATAGTCTCAAACTTGTCCCATATCACCTTGGTTGACTCATATTGCATTACTTTCACAAACTATGCCTCTGATAGGCCACATAGAATAGCATCCATTGCCTTAGAATTCCTCTAACTTTTCTTCTTGCATGTTGTGTTAGTTGGTGGTATAGGAGGTGGAGTGTATACATACATAAATAAATATAATATTTCATGGCCCATTTACATTATATATTTCCTCATTTTTATTCTCCAAAATACCTAATTAGTCCCATTGAAGAACAGAGCCTTACTAGTAGAGAAACCTCCTTAAACTTGAATACTAGCCATCCTTGCTTTTAAGATCTCATTTAGGTTGTTAGGCATATTTCAAAGGATTGAATATAATAAAAATTATTAGAATCACAATTTTTGAGATGTGGGTGGTGTGAATTAATCTTCAAAACATTTCATTCAATTACACTTTAGCAATCATGAATTATTCAAACAAACATATAGATCTAGCAAGCATAAGTAACTATCCACATAAGCATGAAACATAAGAACAAATAATATATGTGAGAAACCCTCAAGGGGAATAAAAAATAATATATATATATATATATATATATATATATATATATATATATAAATTTAATATATTAATATAATACAAAAACCAAATTTATCGAATCACCAACTCCACATAGAGCACCAACCATAACTAGCCAAGCACCCACTTGCAAGGAGACACCAACCCCCTAGATGAATCAGTACCAAATAAACCACATAATTTATTTGATAAATTTAATAACACTTTTTTTTCTCATAAAACATATTATTATCACCTTATTTATCTCTTCACACTCTTTATCCCTCTCAAACTACCTTCTAGCCCTCTTCACTCAACTAGGTCTCTTAAAGACTGATTAGGTCATATGACCTTTATATTCATATGTAGACACACTATAATATCTGAATTATATATATTATACACTCATATTATGGTCTAAAATACCTTATTATTCTAAATAATGTGTTATTTCAGTCACTTGCCCTCTAAAAACTTACACACATAGGCCTAAAATTACCTTGTATATATATCATTCCTTGTTCATATACCACTTAATCATTCAAACACATTTAACCTCTTAGTTAAGACATATAATAGGAATTATTACATATTTTTTGACATGAATAAATCTATATTTTATTCCCTTTTGGTCTATCATGACTCAATTAGGCCTCATTTTTCTTTTAGGTCTCATGGAGACCTAATTGCATTAGGTATGTCTAGTAACACATTACCATTTGATCCCTTGGAACACCTTTCACCTTCACATATGTCAAAATTATTTCATAAAAAATTAAAATATATCTTATCAAACATCCTATAATCTCCATAAAACTTTTTAGGTCCAACCACCACTTGAAACACTCTATTAGCATTGTTCACATTAGGCCTTTGAACACATAAAAGAGTCTATCTTGAAAAACTAAAAATAAAACATAATTTATCCATAAAAACATGATAATAAATAATTTATAAATAACTTAAAATATCTAAAAAATATCATTATATTCATTAAACACTTCAACTTAAGGCATAGAGACTCAAACTCATCACTGTAACTTGCTTACTCATAACTGCCAAGACTATCAAAAACATAGTCATGAAACATTGACCTTTAACACCTATATGATAAATTTAAAAGACTTAAAATTTATGAAAATTATCCTATGACATATCCATACCATATTAAAATATAAACATCATATGGTTTGTGGAAACTATTGGTCTTACAGACCAATTTGCTGACCTCACTACACACAGACCTCATTAAGTCAGATAAGCTATTTTGGATTCATCATTTTCACAACTATACCTAACTTAAAATTTATCTAATAGGAATTAATAATACATTAAAATATCAACAAACATATTCATGCACTTTTTTTCATCATTCTATCATTAAAACACATTCTAATTCATCTTCTCATTATTGCCTAGTTTTTTTATTGTTTACACCATTAGGTCTATTAGCAACTATCTAACTTGAATGACTAGTTTAGAATACTTGAGGGATATAATATATCAATAAAGCTTCATGGACATGATATATGAGTCTCTACCTTATTTCTCCATCCATTTTCTTATTATGTCCAATGCAACTTTTGACTTCTACAACAACTTCTTTAAAAACAACCCTGTAACTCAACATTTTCTCTCTCCTCTCTCTAACCAATATAACCTAGATGTACCTAGGATATTCCAATAAAATATATAATATATTACCTAATTAATTCAATCCATTTTGAGCACTTTTTAGTAACATCTTCAACATCAGGTTTTTATTAGGGTTTTAAGAGGGTTTAAACTAGTTTCCACTCTTAATATTGTTCATAAAACATAGCCCCTCAATCCAAAAACTAATTATTGTAATTTTGAGATAGGACCCTTACCCATATACTATGAAATTATTAGGTTCCCATGTAAATTTTTTATGAGCTAATGATCACAATAACTTTCTTCTCAAATTGAGAACCCTTCATTCTAAGTACTCGAGAGACCTCCAAACAACTTTTCATGCCTTATCCTTCACACTATGACCTCAAACTACATGAAAAAAATTTAAAAAACATACCTCACCTTTAAAAATTATTACATGATCTCAAACACCTTAAAATCTAAACATGACCCTTCATTAGGCTACACTTTCTCTCTTTGCTCTCTAGGCCTTAACCTGTAAACCACATTTGGCCTTTAAAATAACCTTTATGCCTCTTTATATGCTCTTGAAACCTCACTATCATGATAAAGATATCACTCTCATTCCATAAAACCTCAAAATGTCTTGACAATAGATCATGATACCTCATTAGGCTAGGGTTTAAGATAGGTCTACATACAAACCTAGACTAAATATCCTACCCCTTTAGGCTCATCCTAAAACTATCATGAGTGTTCCAATGTCTCACATACATGATAAAATAACCTCATACAACCACTCATTCCTATGTGAAATAATCTCACCAAGATACCATGCTCAAGCCTTCTCATAAGGTCTCTTCATGCCATGACTAGGCTGAGACTACTTAAGCACTTAATGCCTTGACCTATTTCTTCCACATCGTGACCTCAATAAAACATCAACCAAGTAGACATAAGACATTACACCTCACTCATATCACTATACCATTCTCTTTCTCATGACAAAAATCTTACATATCCTCATACAAACTTAAAAGTATATGACCAAGCATATTATGACTTTATATCTCTCTTCCATGCACCTGAACACCTTTAACACCTTGACATGTACCTTCTTGTAACCATAAGATATTAGTTGCCTTCAAATTTTATCTTACTTTCAAATTGTATCTTACTTTCAAATGCATCTTGTCATATGGATTCTTATGCAATCATTAGTTGTCTTCAAACATCTTCCATGACTTGTACCTTCCATGCTCACAACATTCATGACAATATCAATCTTGATCACTCATCACCTTTGACAACATCATGATACCAACTGAGAACACACTCTCAATAGGTTACTACCATGTTCAATAGATATTTGACATTAATAACCATTATTCTTTTGCATTATTTACCCTTTTAACATCAAGGATAATAACATACCAACACTAGTCACTAGCAATTTAGAAAGATGGGGTTAGGAATGTCTAGATTCTTGAGTGGCCTCCCATAAGTAGGCCTTAATATAAAAGACACCATAATAAATGAAATTTTTTGGTCTCTATAGTAGAAGACCACATATTGCTAAAGCATCAAGCCCAAACCCCATGTCTGGAATGGAGATTCCATCTAAGATTGAGCATATCATTTAGAATATGTTACAGGGATAATAAATGATACCCCAGCCAAGGAGAGTATTAGGTGAAGGGTGTGGTTGTAGGCTAGATCCAATCCTTCCACCAAGGAACAATGGAATTTATTCCAATTTTTAAAAAAATACTTGTTAGGTATGGAGCCTTGAATTTATATAATAGCTTCTACATCTAAATTAATTAAATGAAATTTATTATGAAGTTGTTATCATGTGAGCCAGACCCTATTTTATTTTCAAAAAAGATCATCGATAACCTTCACACCTTTCATGAAGAGCCTTAACCCTTTAACTTGGGGGACTAAGGCATACAAAACATTATGAAAATTTAATCAAGGTGACCACCATAAGAACTGAGATTTAATAGAGAGGCCATTTTTGAAACCCTCACCTGCACAATTAAGATGAGGCTTAAGATTTTAATAGGCACTATGGTTATGAGTAGAGAGTGAAGTCCCAAGCCTTACCAATACTTTATACCACATAAGAGTCCCTAAGAGATACAATGGCATAAAATAATCATCCTAGCTTCATCCCCAATAAGACCTATGATAATCCATTTGGCACCAAGAATAATTCCTTGAATTTTAATATCTAGGAGACCCAATCCCTAGCTTCCCTGGGTCAATAACAAATGTTACAAGAAATGTTTTGGAATCCCTTATGACCCTTAGAATTATCCCATTAAAAAAATCTTAGAATTTTTTTATTTTTTGTAAGTGGAATTAGAAAGGGCCCAACAAGAGGAATGATACACATGAGTAAATGCCAAAACTTTAGAATAAATTTGAAATTTTCTAGCAAGACAAAGAGGCTTGGTGATCCAAAAAGAGTTTTGTTTTCAAATATCTACATAACATAGGACCATAAATTACAGTGAGAGGCATTAAAGGTGAAAGGAATGCCAAGAAACTTAAACTAAACCCGTGGTAAAATCCACTGCCATTAAAATTCCTCCAACCAACGAGGTTTGCGGCCTAGAGAATGTTGGTAACACTGAGTCTTCCTCCATTAGATAGATGAACATGAAGCCAAATAAAAAATATGGATATATTTTATGGAATTCTTGATGGACTCTTATTCATCTTGAAAAGTGAGAAAAGAATCATCTGTGAAGTGACCATTTAAAATCTATCTATCAAACTGAGGGAGGGAGATACCTTTCACCAATCGCCTGGTAGCATAATTAGTTAGTAGGTATTTAAATCCTTATATTTTAATCACATATAAATAAGGGTCTAAATTACATCATTTTTGGATAAAAAGATGAAGTTCAAACTAAGAAGGTTAAGTGTCATTGATAGTGATATAGGACTCAGCATCTTGAAGGATCATGTTAATAGTTTGAATAAATTTGGAGCCAAATCCAAGTTCCTAAAATATGACCAGAATGAATGTCCACTCAATACAGTCATAATATTTCTTAAAATAAATCTTGATAAATAAAGACTTTTGAATATAAATACAAGTGCATTCCATACCTTCTCGGATGGTAATGACATTGTCCAGAATAAACCTATTTGAGATTAATCCAATTGCTCACTCCTAAAAATTAATGGGAGAATGTGTTTCACCCTTAGGGATAAATCCTTAGAAATAATATTATATGAGACATTAAGAAAATTAATACCTCTAGTTGGTGATAATTTTAGGATCACCATCCTTGGGAATAAAATTGATGTTACCCTTATTTATAAGGGATCAAAATGAGTTGGTTAGGATAGCTTTAGAATAAAATTAGTGAAGATCAAGACTGATAGTATCCAAAATGGTTTTGTATAACTCACATGGGAAACCATCAATTCCTAGGGATTTATCAACTATCATCTGCTTAATATCCTCATGGAGGTCACTGAGAAATAAGGGCCTATCATAGGCAATCTTTGAGAATTGGTAACTTTGTAGGGTACAACCTAAAAGCATTGATGAAGAGTCACCTCCTGCTCTATAAAATAAGCTTGTAATGATAAAACACCATGGTAATGATGTAAAAAATCTTGTATAATGTTAAGAAGTTTTATAAGCTAATTTTTTCCTTTCTTGATAGCTTTGATTCTATCAACAACTCTCCTAGAGTAGAGGAGGGAAAAATCTCCTTAAAAACTTTGTCTCTAATTTTCAACTAGTGCATATGAGCTCATAGTTGAGATCCTCTATCCTTTTGAGCCTCCTCAATTTGGATTTTATGTCTCTATTGTGACACTTGAGTTTGAATATGAACATTGAATGGTGACTACTCTAGCTCTTGTGAAGCCTAAATATATTCACAGTTCATAGCATTATATAGATGCTATTTGAAAGAGGCTATTTGTTTGCCATAGATATGAATAAATGTTCGAGTATGAGTAATAGCATTAGACCACCACTAAATATAGATAATATCTCCCTCTAGTTGAGGGGCCAAGTTCCATATTTTGACAATATGCCCCAATTGTTCTTTCATGCTTGTGGTGAGTAGTATTGAGATAGAATTATGTAGAGGTAAGATTAACTTAAGGTTTTGTTCACTCAACATTAAATTAAATAGGGTGATGGTCTAATAAAAATGTTTTAAGGATGATATAAATTGACCTATCATAGATTAGGGCAAAATAAAAAATATCTTGCTCAGCCAGTAGAGCTTTATCGAGGTGATAAAGCACCCTATCTTATCCTTTTCAAAATTTGGACCAAGTGAACTAGGGGGAGTCTAAATTTTTCCTCTGATGATGGTTAGGAACAAACATCTTGAGTTTTTTTCCCATAGAAAACTAGGATTCATGATCATTAGTGCATAATCACATTAGAAGGCATCCTTCTTTATCTTTAGTTGATTCCACCATGTTGAAAATTCCATAGAGGATCCAATACATATCTGGGAGTGAATCAGATAGCCACCTCCATAAGGTGTCCCATTTTATAGAATCGTTAGAGGCATAAAAATTAACCAACCTAATGATGAAATTATTAAAGTAAAAAAGGGTCCACACCACCCAATGGTTGGGGTATGAACCCTAGGGAATAATATTATGAGCTAACTATAGAGATAAAAAAAGTGATGGCCTCACCACACCCAAATTCATGCCCAGTAGCCTAACATATGGCCCTAGGACAAATTATTCATGTTGTATTCTACAATAAGAATCCAAAAAAATTGACCTCTTATAAACAAAGGATTTACATACTACTAAAAACCTAAAAACTATTCTTAATTTCATACTTATGCAGTAGATCAGTAAGACCTCAAACATTCCAAGAGTACATAATCATTAGGAAATATCAAGGTGCATGCCATTCTACTCTATGAGATCTTCCAGCACAAAAAAATGATTAAACAAGATTTTATTTGAAATGAAATCATTCATTCTATATAGTTGTCACTTATGTGCCATATATTCTTCCTCTTAAATATATGTAGAGGGGTTGAGAGAGTGTTTGAATACTATTTTGTGATCCAAGATGACTAGGCTCCATTCTTCCTCTAGAACACTACCTTAGGAGAGGGTTGTGATGGTGGTGTTATAGGTGGTGTCTCAAATAAAGAGGCCACTACTTATAGGGTACACATAAGAGGAGAAGTTTTACTAAGCAAAGCATATTTTCTGGAAGAAGTCAGAGCATGATTATTCCTAGTAGGTCTATATGAATAATTATATGTCATGCTACCACATTTGTAATATTTTTTTTCTTAGTGATAATAGTCTAATCATAAATATTTCCATTCTATAGTTTGGCTTTAGATCTACCATTTTCCTGAGGAAAAGTGGATTTATGCACTATCAAATGGAATTATCAGATAATATGTTCTAAGGAATAGCATTGAAATTAAGTATTCAATAGATTGATATATAAAACACATTGAGAAAAATGGTTAGAGCCAATTTGTATATCAATAGAATCTTTCAAATCTTAGGATAAATCCACTTCAGCACAAACCCTCTTCTGGAGATGAACCATAAATAAATTGGTCTACTTATGGAATATGAAATACCCTATGGGTTTTATGAACTATTCAATAAAACCCCATAAGGGGAGAGGTAAGCCAAGAAATTCAACCCAAATAGGTATTCTAAATTTTGCTTGCTTTGAGGCTTGAAAGTCTCGAGTCTAGTGAGAAAAACAACCAAAGTGTTATGAATAAACCAAGGCCCATGATTAACAATGGATTTTTAATGCTCTAAGTTAGCAAAATGAAACAAAAAAATACCTTTGTATGTTTTTGGACTCCAAGTTTGACACCGTGGCCTTGCTAATGGTTGTGAACCCATTACTTCAAAAGGCTCTCAAGGGGGACTCAACCAACAACTTAAGCAATCAAAGTAATTTTTTTCAAATAAATAATAGGATTTGTAAATTATATTCACATCTAAAACAACATTAGGTAATGAAGAGTTAGAATCATCAACATTGCCTCATGGAAGACCTTCAAGAAGAATTCCCTCGCCTGCTTTGGGGCCATGGTTGAACTCACTCACTCCAAATTTATTTTCATCTACATATGCAAATATGAAGGCAGGATTCATTTAATAAAGGGTACTCCCCACTTCTTAGAGGGTGAATTATTGATTAAAATCAGCAATAAATGCAAATAAAGAAATATCCTACTTAGATTTGTGGTGATTAGTAGTATGGTAGAGACTTAAAGGCTCATCAATATAGAGCTATGAAAACCCTCTTTATATTATATTTATAATTACTTTATATTAAATTTTATATTATTATACTTAAATGTTTATTATACTAAATATATAGCATATAAAAATTTACAAAACACTTTTTTTAAATGAATAAAAAGGGTGCATGCCCTTTGTACTACATAGGACACATTCTCTTTTTATTTCATAGATCACATGCCCTTTAGAAATGGTACACACTCTTCTTAATGTATGTGAACCCTTTATAGCAGATGTACCCTCTTTATTTTGCATTTTTTAAACTATGATTTGTTTTCCTCTAAAATAGTCATGATTTTAGGATTAAAGGTTGAAACTTAGCACTCATATTTGTACTAGACTAGATAATATGATTTTTTATAAATTTATAAGTTTTTTCCACTTGCACATACACATTTAAGTATACATATTTATTTATTTAAAAAAAATTATATTATTTTTTATAGAGGCAAATGTAATTTTTGAATATATAATTTTTAAATGGTAAATTATTATTGTTAATTATTTCTTAATATCTACATAGCATACCTCAATATGGTTTATGCATATATTTGTACAAATAGTTTAATTAATTTTTGACTATCAATCAAATTTTTGTAAAACTTATATCTCAAAAATACTAATGCCATTGGTTTTGCATTCATTAAAAAATCATTTTTATGAGGTTATGGTCAAAAGGTTGCATCCATACACTTTTGGTTTCATTTTTTAAATTTTATTGGATTATCAAATTAAATAAAAAACTAAGAAAATTTATTTTCAAAAATATTCAACATTTTCTCTATCCCTCTATGGTATTTCATACAAAATTTCATTTGTTTACTCCAAAAAAGTGTGTTCATAAACATGCAAATCAATTATTTTTTCAAAAATAATTATCATTGTCAAAAATTCATCAATTTTAGATATTTTTTTAATCATACGAGTATTTTTTTAAAAATAGGTATTTATAAACTAGATGAAAATTTTCAAAATTAATCTTCTTATGTTATCATAAAATTCTTTGTCCAAGTGTCCATAAATGTCTCTCAAAGTTCAAGTATTAGTATTTTCAAAAAAGTGGAAATTTAAGACCCCTCTTTTTTCGTCATTACGTTACAACAACCCATCTATGAAAAAACAATAATAAAATTTCAATTACAATGTTTTTACCAAAATGAAGTGTCTAAGTTTTTCCACTCTCACCTACACAAATATGCACTATGGGGACATAGGACAAGGAACATAAGGGAAACTTATGTTAGAGATAACTCATAGTTGTAAGAGTGAATTCACATAGAAGTATTCAGATAGAAAAATCAATGCACATGCAATGGATTGGAAGTCTGTTACTTCTATAAATTACTATATTTAATGAGAGTGAATAGGAAAACGGATAATGATGTACAATTCATGTATGATAAATTATATAAGTATAGCATGTTATTTATCACTATGATTGTCTATCACATAAACCCTTGGCTAGAAGAATATGCTACATATTTATACATGTAATATAATAATTGGTTACAACTATTGTTGATTACAAAGAATATGGTTCCAAGTCATTTCATCTTCCTTGTTGGGAAATGGTTGACATTCCAGGTATGTGGTAGCTAACTACCTAAATAGATAGCTAAAATGTTCTAGGATGAGAAGCACCACTTGGTAGGCCATGAATTTAGATAAAGATGACACATGGATGCACTTGATCAAGGCAAGTGTAGGCATGTGGTACTGTAATCAATCATGGCATAGAGGAGTTCACAATACTATGAGTTTGTGTGGGTTAGGTACATATATTTTTGAGCAAGTGCAAGTTAGATATGTAAGGAATTGAGCAAGTGCAAGAGTGTTGTGTAGGATTGTGAAAAAGCATGAGTGTGTTGTTTGGGACTATATGTCTAACTTCAAGGTGAGAGGCTTGTGAATTGTTTCAGTGCATATAGGATAGGTGTACATTTCATAATATTTATATAAGGATTATTTAACCTTTATTGAAGATAAATAGACTCCATTATTTTATTCTTTAGTTACATAAATTGCACATGAAGTTTTTATAATTTGTACCTCTTATCTTGATCAACATTCCCCACTTTGACCAATTTGAACAGTTGATGTGTGTCATGGTTGGTGTGTTTGACTTTCACATCAATGATATGGTCCTTATATATTGGGCACAAGTTTTTGAGATCTATATCATAAGTATGTTATGTCATTACTAACTCAATAAGTGGAGGAATGTAAGGTTTTTGAAGTGCATGCCCAAGTACATAGGTAAATCAATAATGAATGAATTCTCACTAGCTACACATTGAATGGTGTAAGGACTATAGTATAGAGTATTGATCATTTGGTGTAGACCTTTGAATCACTCCTTCTAAAGGTGAAAAAAAAAATTATTTCTAACATGGAATTCATGAGGTATGTGATTTATTTCATGGTGATAATTTTTATTTAATAGGTTTCAATAAATTATATGTTGAACCTAATTATGAATATATTGTCTATGGCATAATAACTTTTTGGATTTGTCTACTTTTCATTCTTGTGTATGTGAATCAGTGTTGGCTAGTTTGTAGTAGGAGATGTCTACAAGTGTTTTATGATGAAACCTAAGATATGTTTGGAATTTGCTATGAATTTTATAATTTTTAAGTGCTTGGGTGTAATTATAGACACCTAAATCTAGCCACAACTGGCTTTCAATTAGACTTCAGATTGATTCCTACCAACCATTGTAAATTAAGCCTGGGAATCACTAAACATCCCAATTTTGGCCACACATCATTCATAAATGTTCAAAATAATGTTGAGGCATCCCTATTTTTGGTATCCTAATGTACGTAATAATAACCTCTCATGGATTCATCCCTAATCACCTTATGGCATAACAACTATCAATTTGGCTTATGGACCTATTAAATGGGGTACTTGATCAAATCTTGAAAGAGCTAAAATACTAATAAAAATCAATAATCTAATTTAAAAAGATTGAATTCTTAGTTTATTATCCATTTAAAATTAATGAATATCTAAAAATGGAAATTCCAAAATATCAAGCCTTTCATCATTGCCTTTATGAGTTTTCAAGATCTTCCAAAATATCCCAAAATATCCAATTTAAGAGACATGCCTAGTAATTGAAAATCATAATTATATAGCAAATATTGACTCAAACGGAGTTATTCTCAACTCACTTATGGTTATTTTGAACCCATTCCATGTTTAAACTCAACCTTAACTCACCTTGGGAGAGAGTTTATTCTTGAGGCTATAAATACAAGGCTATGCATATTGATTTCTAAACTATTTTGGTACAAAGTTATTATGCACAAATATCTTAAACAAGCTTATATATTATATAGTTATTATGAATAATTTCCTCCATAAGCCTCATGAAAGTAATGTTACCATGACCAAATATTAATCCAATCAAATCAAATCCAAGGTGCCAAAGAAAGGTGAAGCCAACAAAGCTCAATTGATGAATATTTCTAAACCATTTGAAGCTCTAAGTAAGGTAAAATAAGATGTTATTTATGTTTTTTTTTTTGTTTTCATATGTTTTCTTATTACTTATTCTCTCCTTAGTGTGTATGCTAGAGGTGTTAGGATTTGAGTGTGTTTATCTACATGTTGGCACACTCAATGGAACATGTAGCACACGAATTTTTTCCGAAGGCCTTTTAGGACATTCCCTTAATAATTTTCATGTAAAAATTCAAGCTTGCTAATCAAAATGGGTAAAAATTAGAGGCTCAAGGACATTTTTATGGAAGTCATGAAGTTGATCTATGTAGTCATGATTTTGCTCTCTAGAACTAAAATATCACTATTTTCACCAAATATCACACCTTGAAGAGGTTTCTCAAGCCTAATCTAAGATTTGGGTAACATTGGAATGTCTCTAGGCCTGTGGGTTACCAATGGTAGAGGTGGACCTCTAGGTTTAAGGGCTAGTTCCTTAGATTGATCCTTAAGTTCTTATCACCTACACTAACTATTTACTTGTGTGAAAAGGGATATAAGTAGACATGAAATTAAACTAATCTAAGGGGGTGATACATTATAAATATCTCCAATATGCTACCATACTCTTTCACTAAGAGACATGACCTACAACACTAGTTTTAAAGTCCTAAGATAATCCAACATTAGTATTTCAACATGAAGGTGATTTGCATGAAAACTACTCAAGGTAAGTGAACCAAATATTAGTTCTAGACACTAAGTTTACTTATACACTTTAAAATATACCCATATGTTTGACAACACTTCATGTGACCTGATAGAGTGGAAAAACTTGCATCAAACATGGAAAGATTGAGAGAAAGCAAGGATGGATATCAATCACTTGAATATTCACTATACATCTCTTCACACACTTTGAAAATATACTTTATTAACTCAAAAATATATTTCATTTCTTATTTCAAAGGTAAATTACAATATCAAATAGAAGGTCTTTGCCATACTAGGTGTGGAAATATAATACAAGATCCAAAATGGTTTGCATTTATAGAATGTGAGAAGAGAGAGAAGAAAGTGGAGCTCAAGGGTCACAATGCCACCTATAAAGGCATTAAAATCCATTATGTTGTAGAGGAATGAATTGGAGAATAGATGTTTGGAAGGTACTCTTGAATAAAAGTATACCTAAAGCATGATAACTCTCTAAACTTGGTGTAGGGTCTTAAAATGGCTTCTTGAAACTACCTTCATCATAATGCCTCTCTTGAGCACCTCAAACCAGAATAAGGAAATATGACACATGTGAACTATCAAGAAGGGGTTAGAAACAAGATTCAACATGCATCATATGCTTTCCTAAATATTGGTCTTCTTCTAGGCACTTGCTCTCACCATTTATAGTCACCATCACTAGCCTTGTAGGTATGTCCTTACATTTGTCACCCAAATTTCCTTTAGTTATTCAATAAAATATATGTATGGGGTGATATGACAAATTTAAATAGTCTCCTTGCTTCCAAATCCATCGAATAGACCTTAAAAGGCCCCCTAATTGTACTAATAATCCTCTCATTTTGAAGTCACTCTTCATTTATGTTATTTTTCACAAATTGCTTGAAGTGAATGACTTAGCAGAGGTGTTTATGTGATTATATAGATTAATAAATAGATATATGGAGTTATAATATGTCCTAATTGACATCCTCCAATGATCATCACCCTTAAACTCCACTTTGTACATATAAAATGCATAAAATCTTGAAAGAAACTTTATTTTCGACTATTTTTTACAGTGCTTGTATGGACCAATTAGTGAATTAGGATATTGAGAGAGTAATAAGGAAGATTAAAACACTTAATAATCTAAATTACTCTTATTAGAAGAATTTCCTTGCATGTTTTCCCTATTGGGTCAAAACCAGGGGTTTGGGAGGGTTTTAGCATGTTTAGACTATTAGCGTTTGTTCATAAAAACCAAACATTAAATCTATGAAAAAATTAAAATAAAGGAAATTTTATGACCTAATTCAATAAATATTATCTCCTTAGGGTCTCATGCACATTGTATGTACTAGTGTGAGCTTCCAAAGATGGCCTATTGAGCTTGAGAGTGAAGATTGGGTACCCTTGAGGTGTTTTTAAGCCAAGAATGACTTTTTTGTGATTTCCTTTGTAGGCCAATATCTCAAAATAATCTTATAAATCCCCATAAACGTGATCAAATGTGTGATAGGGTTAATCTTGCCTTAGAAGTGAGCTCAGACCCCTGTAGGTCTTTAGGCTTGGTCTAGGCCTAGTAGGACTAACTTGTTTTGCTGCTCATAACCACCTCTGAGTGGTTTGTTGTGACTGTGAGGTCTTTTCCATTTTTTTTAATTATTTAAAAATATATATACAATATTATTCAAATGTTCCAAGCCTTCCTAACACCTTCTCCTATCATCTACCCACCAAGCCTATAGTTTTTCCTCTCTAGGAGTGCCCTGTATCTGAGATAGAACAGAGGGCACTTTTGTTATTGTCTCAATAAAACCAATGTTATTATAGGTGATATTAGGTAATGTATATGATATGTACAAATTTTCATATCTTTTAAATTCCTAAAAGGCCATAAACACTCCAAATTTCTAAGATAGACTTTCAGACTATGAGGATTATGCACAGAGTTGGGTTTATTGATTTGTCTTGCCCTTTTGGTCTGAAAAGTATATAGAGATGTGATACTACCACTATGAGAGTGGTATTAACAAATTTATTACATCATAAATATATTCCAACTCCCAACTTTCACTCTTTACTAACCTATGACAACTTACAAACTGAATGATTGTGTTACTATAGGTGCATGTTCTCAAGCCAATGATATTCCTATAGGTGAAGTTATATGATTTATCCCTAATGTCAAGTGCATTAGGATATTAATAGAGTATTTTATACCATATCCTAATCAAACACATCCACACATGCCTAGGGATAAACCAACAATCAAATACCATGCTCTTAATGCACTATCATACTACAGTCAAACTATAGGTGATCATTCTGAGAGCAAAAGGACCCCTGTAGGTGGTTCTATGTTTAGATAGGTATTTTTCATTAATTTAAATGGATATGAGGCCTTTGATCTAGTTAATTTGTATATATCCTACCTTGAGACACTTATATCACTCTTCACCATCATCCATATAAATCACTAATTGTCAGTTGTAATGTCATAGGCTCATTTAGGCTAATAAGCACTATGGCACTGAGTGTTTTCTAGTTAATATAGAATGAGTTGAAACACCATCTATTCACCATCCTTGTTCACTCAAATTATTAATTTTAATTGGTATGATAGGTATCTATGCATAGGATACCATGATGTCGTGATTAGACCCATCGAAACCACCACATACCTCTCCATGATATGACATTGTGTAAAGGCAAAAAATAACCTCAAATAAATTAAGGTAAAGTTGCCCATTTTTCATTTGATTCAAGTTTTCATTACATATATGTTGTTTTAGGTTCTTTATTTATTCACCATTACCACCAAGACATTTTATACACTCCTAAATCATCATTTAAACCTTCCATAAGTTCAAACACCTAATATTCAATGTTATTCAAACCTTTGAAGGAACTTTTCTATAGGTGTCATTGTAATATACAAGGCATAATTGTATATATTATTAAATTTGTTATCTAAACCAATATTAAACAATTTTAATGGTTCAAACTTTATTTTTTATACTTAATAATATTTCATATTATGTTAAAACCTTCATCACATCACCATGACTATGCAAGGTTCCTTTTACCTGCCTGTAAGTGGATGCTTACAGGGAAATAGAAAATATGTACATGTATTAGTTTCTTTAATCCACATAGAAAAAGATTAAGACAAAAAAATTCAAATTATATTTAACCACCATGAAATATGATAGTATAAACACATCCCAATTTTGTCCTAAAGCCACTATAGGAAGGATGACTCTGCAATAGATGAAAATTGGTCTGCAAACTATGATATAGTCTCCCACTAGAATAATAAGGTACTTGTGCTTTTATATTTCACTCCAAACATGAAAAATTAGTTTAGTACCATGTTATAATTATTTTTTCACTCTATAAAAACATTTACAATACTTTTTTTGTATGGATCAATCCAAACAAAGAGGAAACCTGCAAGGTATGGGAATGAACAAGCAGAAAAAAAAGTGACTAGCAATATTAACATTGGTTCATAAATCATGATACACAAAAATTGGAAATATTTCCATCAATATAAATTAGATAAATTTTAATATCTCCCACCAATATTAGGTGACCTAATTCAACTCCTCCTGGTCATACCATCAAAAAACTAGTTGACTATTCTTGCATGCCAAGGAGAGCGATAGAGGAACACAATGGTTTTATGACATTTTTGGGATCATCAAGGATAATAAATCATGTAAATTATTTTATGTGATCTTAATATAAATTTTATAACCTTTCACATGTGCCAAAATTACTGTATGAGCTATACAACTACCAAAAACCACCTGAAACTACCTCTTTTCAACTATTTTCTTGACTTCAATGTAAAAAACTACAAATTTCAGTTAATAACTACCACATATAACAATAATATGACATGGGGGATGTTTAAATATATTTTGTAGCATTTTTATACTATGTTAAATTGTACAAGCTTCATAAATGACCCAAAATGACCTCAAATGACATGAAATGACACAAGGGACTAAAAGTGACTATGACCAAGGCTAAAGACACATTATAAGACCCCTATCTAGGACCATGGGACATATTTTGACCCTATTATACTCCTATATAATTTTTAAGCTATAAGGGGCTGACCTATTTTAACTTTTAGTCAAAATATTCAATACTCACTACGTGCACAGTCATGATTTTGTCATATTTTTTGCATTTTTGCACTAACTTTCATGTTTTTATGTCCAACTATCATAGTTTAATAAGAAGACTCATGATATGGATAATATCACAACTTTTTAGTCATGATATTGATAATATCATGACTTTATAATTCATGATATTGATAATATCATGACTTTATAAGTCATGATATTGCCAAAAGTCTAGTAATATTGCCTAAAGTCTCATGCTATTGTGTTTAACCATGATATTCTATGCTAATGGTTTCATGCTACATGGTAGAGTTGTGATATTATTTAAATTTTTATTATTTTGTGTTTATTTTAGTGATATTTCTTTAATAATAGTGATTATGTATAAACTTTATGTTTTATAGGCAAGTTTTGGTATTGCGCTAGCAGTCATGGTTTTATAGGAAAAGTCATGGTATTACTCTGTGTTTCCATGGTTTTGCACTCTATGTAAAATCTTAGAAACCTGAGAGCTAGATTTGAAAATCCATTTGTTCACTCATGTTTTTTTGTAATCAAAAGTACCTCTAACATGTTTTTCAAGACCCAAATGCCACAAGGAGACATTTCAAACACTCTAAAGTTTCAAAATTCACATTTTAAATTAGCATTTTCAAAATCTCTTTCATTCAATTTATTTTCATTTTGATTAAAGCTTTAAAAAAACCAATGGCAAAGGGGATAAAAATTCATAATGCATTTCATTTTGGTTCCATAAAACTGAACTCTCACATTAGGTAAATACTTATAAAAGTTTTTGTTTTCATACTTATTTATTAAAAGTATTTATTTATCAAGATGAGTGACGTGTGTATAATCTCCCTCCATCCCCTTTAGGGAAATTGGGTGATAAAAAATGCTCATTCTTTGCATTTGTACCTTTATTCTAAAAGTTTGGAAATAAATTCGCTAAGGCCCTCCCCAAAATTTGTATGATTTGGGTGACCCCAAAATGACCCTAAAGTCTTTCCACTTATCTTTATTTGCATGTATTTTGTCTTGTGAGTGGGAGTTCATCACCTCCTCATGGGTTCTCTAGGTAATTTTTGACCTTATAATTCATCTCCTGGCATCATTTCAATCCCACTCCATGGTGGGGTATGTAAATTAAGGATGACCCATGAAGATGCTTGTTTATATTAGTTAAAACAAGCTCTATTAGCCCCCCCTTTTATAACTTACCTAATGGACTATGCCAACTCGACACATCTTAGTGCATGGTAGTCATCCAAATGATTACACTTTTGAAACCATTAGCACTAGTTAGAACAATCTTCAGTAATCTTACACCAACTGGTAGGCAGTTGCTTAGCACCCAAGTTTAAAGGAGAATCTTGTTGAGTGCTTACACGTGGTGGTTAGAGAGCATGGGTGTCAGAGTAGTGGAGTCAGTAGCATAACTACCCTTAGTAATAGCTTAGTATCTGGTGTGTACCCATCCCACCTGGAACAAAGATACTTCTCTACCTATTTAAATGATCTTGAACTTGAAGAAGGAGGTGATTATGATTAGCAAAGCTCTACTAAAATCAAGAGCCACCATTAGTATTTTGTAATATATATGAACTAGGTTATATTTTATAATGGATGGCCCAAGATTACCTATGATCCATTGGGCATGAGTAATTTTAAATATGACACATGTTTGTTTTCATGTCCTAAACTTTATTTGTTGAACTTGTGAATCAATAAGGAATGTTATTGAAGCAATGAGGTGTTGATTATTCACATATAGTTAGCATTGTTGTATGTTTGTGATATTAGTTTCATAGGAATAATGATATAGTTTCCATGATTTAAATGTATTATGTTATAAAGGTCCATCCCAGGTCGCTAATGGCATTGTTGTGCCATATAGTGACTTTGGCATACCTCTGAAATAGACTAAGTGTTGAGACTAGCATGTGCCAAGTTACTAAGATTCATGCCAAGAATGCTAACTTGGAAAATGAGCACTTGAACCTAAGCCATCCCCATGACTTGAATAAGTACCTAAATGACCCCTAACTCACTAACCCCCTAGCTTGCACTGATAAGAGTTCTACCTAGCTAGATATGAACCTAATCTATAAGACTTACATCCTTGAATGGGTTTGCACCTATTGAGCTTCCCCAAAATATCCTAGTACTGATAGGTTACCTAATCCATTTCACAAATGACCAAATCCCATTGACTCCAAGGTTTCACCATATTTCAACTAGCCCAAAGTGGGCCCAATTCCTTCATTGTTACACTTTGGGTGATCATACAAGGCTTGTGTCTTATGTGAAATTGATGAAAACATAGTAATGCATTAAATGTTATGTGTCAAAGACTTTACCATGTTCATGCTTAGTTGTACTAAGTATAAAATTGACCTGGCTTGACTGCTAAGCATATGACTAGGCATAAAAGCTAAACAAGCAAACTTTTCTACAACATTTTAGTTATGTTATCAGGGTATATATTGAATTTTATTACTACAATGATGAAATAGGATGATGTTTTGACTATCACTGGAGAACATCAAGTTCTTGCTAAAGCAAGTGGAAAATAGTTTCATATAAAGACATCTGAATGCCAAAGATAGAAACTAAGATAATGTGTGCAAGCTAACCTATATGATGCTTTGTATGAGGTGTTATTTTATGAACTAGCTAAGCATATGAATTGGTGGCTGGTTTCATATACCACCTCTATAATATGAAGCTATGGATAGCACCTTGAGTGGACTAAGGAGTGTATAGAGAGGCTTGAGAGCCTATATGACATTTGGATGAATATTATCGATAAGTGGTGGAGCGGTGCATTAAATAGCTACATGTTGGAATTTGTAGTGTCAACCTTCTCTTGCCCTAAAAAATTAGAGTGTGAGTTCTTTAATAAACCAAGGGTATTGTTCATAAGAGGGCTTGGCACCAAACTAAATAAATTATTGGTAGATTTTGATATTGAAATTGTAAGGATGGAAGGCTAAAATCCTTGTGTGTATGAGCAAGCGTAGAAGGTGAGAAGGGGAAGTGTAGGTGAGGCATGATGGAAAGGGGTAAGAAACTTGAGACTCAAGAGCTCCAAACATAAATCTATAATAATATAAGTCATAGGTTGATAGAGGATCTAGAACCTAGAGGTGATGAGACGACCCATAGAGAGAAGGAAGGGCATGGTGAAGGATCCCTTGAATTGTAGTAGTGTGATGAGAGAGAGGAAGAAGTAGGAGACAAAACTTAGTGGTTGGGTATATAATGCCTTAGGTTCTTATAATATGTGACAAATGAGGATGCATTATAAGTACCTACCCTATTTAAACTTGAAGCACAAGCTCATGCACTAGATTCTCCACTAAAAGATAGAAGAATGATAATTGACCCTATTATCAACATCTAATTTGATAAACTTCAAGATTTAAACCAAGACTTCATAATCAAACAAGTGATACCTTATGAGGAATTACACTAGAATACCATGAGACTAGTGGTTACCAACTAAGAATATAGAACCTAAGTGCAAGAATTCTCATTTAGAGGATGTTAGTTGTGTTGACTGGGTAACATCTTGTAGGAAGTGTCCTAGTACCATAAGTAATCAACACTTCCCTATCAAATTTGATGGTGTAACATACACCAATAGGCTCAGTGTTCAACCTTACACCCAAAGGTATTATAGGAATGCCTCTAACATAGACACCAGGGGGTAGATACCTTAGACTCTAGAACTACCCACTTTGCATGTTTATTATGAAATGGTGATGCACTTACTTGAGTATATCATTATATAGAATGTCATAGAGCATGTCATTAAGTGTGAAATTCAATGGCATGATCTAAGTATTACCTAATCAAATCACAAGGTGACTTATTTCATGACCACCTTGATACATCATACCCCTATCTAGTATCACAAATTTGATTTGAACTAGGCTATGGTTGATTATGATATACTGAAGGAGGCCTTCTCAAAAGAATTTGATATTCTTGCATTTGAGTAACAAAGCATCATGATTCTGAAGCACATCAACCAAGGGATATCTAAGAGTGTTAGCCTATATGACATGTAGTTTAATACCCTCCTTTCTAAGCTTCTATATGATATCCACCCCTCTTAACATTTGCAATGGTTTGTTAGGGACCTGATAGTACCTTTCAAAAGAGCACTGACTATGAATACCTTCATAGACCCCCATGAAGTGCTTGAAGACTCACTCTAGGCTGAGGTAGTAGACAATATTAACACTAAGATCAACCCATTTATAGAGTCATAAATCATATATATGGCCTCTTAGTTATAGAAACTAATTGCTAGTTTGGCACATGAAATTCATAGTGGATATTGGTGTATTGACTTTGAGATGGAGGGGCATAACAAGAATAATTACCCACATAGAAATGTCTACACCTTACTTCTCAGTTATGAAATTTGTCATGGGTTGCATGACTTTTAAAACTATCCTGTATTACAATGTGCCAATCAAATAAACACTAACATCTATTGTAATATGTGCAATACCTATACTCATTTAGTAGTAAATTATTGATTCATTGATGAGATGTTCTAAAATATGGAAAGAGGTGTGAGGCAGGTAATGACCACAGTTAGTGGGTAGGTGGGCCAAGGAAATGAAGGCTATGTCTAGCAAAATATTGGCTATAATAATTAGTAAGGCATGCACAAGCAAGGTGGAGGACATATTGGAAGAAGATTCCCACTATAATCATGTTACAAGTTCTAGTTGATCGAGCCTTATCAGTGAAACTAAACCATGCACCCAACATACAAGTACTGTCAAGGACCACATTTAGTCAATAAATTCCTAGACTTATAAAAAATCTAACTCGAGGTTGGCCTAGTGTAGATAAGGGTGCCATAATGGTTAGGCATGAATCAAGGGAAGAAAAGTGGGTTCCCAAGCCATAGAAGAATCACAAAGAGTTTCCAAAGGTATAGACCACAACCTTAAGTGGGTTCACCACTCACCCACCCACTATACTAACCCAAGAACTCTACTTGGAATATGGTGAATCTAGCCACACTGAATAAATACCATGATTTGAGCTAAAATTTGCACTGTATCCTAACCTTATATAGTAAAAGGATGTCCTATAACAAGTTATAAGCATGATACAAAACTTGTAGGGAGATCTCTAATTGGCTAGAGATCTCAAGGCAAAGGCCATTGCTTCATGCAAGAAGTAAGACCACTAGAAGGTTAAAGTGCAAGAGTTGACTTAGATCCTACACCTACAAATTGAAGGGATGTTTCCCCTAATGAAAGACTTATTGATGAATCATGTAGGGAAAAAACAAGAGGAAGAGGTTTCACCTTAGATGATTAAAGTTTTTGTATTTAAGATGGAGTGGGTGCATGAAGTCAAGCATACTTAGAATGTAGAGTATGATCAAGAGTTATTGATAGATGCCACCATCAATGGATAGTTATTTTATCAAGTTATTATAGACATGGGAATCAATATTAACATTCTGATAAAAACTACCTAGGAGAAGATGGGATGGCCACCCTTGAGGGCCTCACCTCATATGTTATTCATGGATAAAAAAACTAAGCAAAACCTATCAGGATCTTGAAGGGTCTCATTATAGATATCATCAGCACCAAGTTTTGATCTAACTTTAAGGTCATCAAATTGGCAAAGCAGGACAACTAGCCAACACTCTTGGGTTGGCCATGGTGTTATGCTAATAACATCGACGTGCACCTTAAGAAGTGCTACATGAATTTTGAAAATGGAAAAGAGAGGGTGGTGATCCCTCTATCAAGTGATCAAGGGATCCAATATGTGGAAAACATTGATCTCAAGAATGAGATCAACCAAATCTATAACATCATAGTACAGGGCAATGAGAATCTTAACCCAAGTGATTAAGGCATATTCCAATGGGAGGATGAATAATCAACCTTTAATGCAACTAATGTAGCATATAATTGATGAGTTGAAGAGGCTTATGATTTCATTATCCAAATATGCTAGTATGAGTAGCTAAGCCAAGGCTAGCTATGATGGGGTTGGTTATGATTGAGCACATTCAAAATAAATAGGTTCTCGGTACCAAAAAGGTATAGAAAAGGGTGTTCTAACTAAGTAAATGGAATCTTTTAGTGCTCCCAAAGTATGAAGGGAGACATCCTATAGATAGGTATGTCCATGACATTGAAGCTTACATCCCTAAGGAAATAGATAGAATGGGAGCACTAGTGCATACCCTAAAGAGAACTATTGCTCATTGGTGGTCAATGCAAAGACCTAACTTGTTGACATGGAAAGATGTGAAGGAAAAATATAAAGTAGGTTTGGTAAGAGTAATGAGGACTTAGACATACTTGTTTACTTAGGTGATTCTATCCCAATTGCACATGTGCATGTGTGTGAAGAATCCTTGATTGTCTATAGTGAGAACATGTTAAGAAGCCTATGGGTACATTATTTCTACATGACCATGAAAACTTAGGTGTAAGCATGGTACATTGTCAATGAAATGCATTATGAGACTAGAAACTAGGAGATACTTAAGGAGAGGTTTGTACACACCTTTTCCTTCTCTTCATAAAACGTAGAGCTACTGAAGCCACTAAAAGTCATTTGTAGGGTAGTATTTGAGGACACTACCATCTTAGAAGAGCACTTTAGAGACATGTTTAGGGAGAAAGGATTAGTGCTCCTGACATTTTTTGAAGAGAAGGCACTCAATAGTGACTCTAGTGAGGAAGATGATGAGACCTAAAAAGAGAGTAAATTGGAAGGCTATAACATGAAGACAAAAACTTGTGTGCTTATGGATGACAACACCCCAAATGAAGAAGATCTGATACATCTTTGAATTGAAACAATTGAGGGGATAAGGAAAGTTTAAGACTCTCATCAAAAGAGGAATTAACCCTATCATGCACCACTCAAGACCACTAAAATAGACATCAATGTAGAAGGCAAGCTAAAAATTGCCATTATAGGTTCTTACTAGTCTGAGGCAAAGATGGTACAAATCATAGACCTCCTGAAGGAATTTTAGGACTTGTTCCCATGTAAGTACCAGGACATGAAGGGCACCCACCCTTCCCTTGTCAAAATGAGAATAAAATTGGTGGATGGCATGAGGCCTATCAAAAAATTCCTATATATAATGAAACCCAACCTTCACACCAAGATAAAAATAGAGATAAATGGAATGTTGGTTGTAGGCATCATCTACCCTATCTAAGAGTTTGAATGGGTGAGCCTGATGGTCATAAGCATCAATAAGGATGAGTGCATATTGATCTACATCAACTATCAACTTTTGAATGCTTACTGCATCACTGACCCATTATTGACCCCATTCATCGATAAGGTCTTGGATGGCATTACAGGTTGTGAAATCTATACTTTCATTGAGGGGTTCTCAAACTACTATCAGGTGTAGATCAAGGAGGAAGATAAGCCCAAAACAACCTTTGTGATTGAATGGGGTTTTTTTACTTATAATGTGATGCCCTTTGGACTCAAGAATGTACCAACCATATTATCCAAGGTAATGATCATTGATTTCAAGGACTTCATCCATAAGTTCCTCCAAGTTTATTTTAATGATTAGACTATGTATGGCCTTATAAAAGACCACTATGAAAATTTTTGTCTCATGTTTGAGAGGTGCAGGTAGCTTTAGATATCCTTAAATATAAATAATTGCATATTTGTAAACCCCTTTAGAATATTCCTCAAGCACATTGTTGTTCCCAAAATCAGTTGCGCTCATTTTCAAAACAACCCCTACGAAACTTGTTCGTTTCATGTTTTCTCTCTAGGTTCATCTTTCGAAGCAAGTTTCTATTGATCTCAAGTTGTCAACTGACATCTTTGAAAACTTTGCGACCTTTCTTAGTTATATTTCTCAGCAAACATGAAATTCATTGTGTTTTTAATGTGATCAGAATGCCCAAATTTTTGATTAATTTCAATGAGTTAGCATATTTTTCAGAAAATATGCAAAGGTGGCAAATTTTTCCACCACTGCATATTTTTCAGCAAATATGCAAAGGTGGCAAATTTTTCCACCACTGCATATTTTTTAGCAGATATGCAAAGGTGGCAAAATTTTCCACCACTGCATATTTTTCAGCAGATATGCAAAAGTGGAAATTTTTTCCACCACTGCATACCTTTCCCTCATTTTTGCTATCTTTGGAAAAATTTCATTTTCCTATTTTCCACGCCTACTCCCCTTTTCTTTTGATTTTGGACCTACTCACGTCTCATCCCTTTCAAGCACATTTCCTTGATCGTGACCATCAAATGTGCAGTTTTCCTAGCTTGCTACTTTTTCCCCCTAATTACACAATCATGATTCATGCTACAGTTTATCTAAAGGATCCCTCTTCATCAGCGTCCTTTCAACATAAATTCTTCCAGATCAAAAAAGTTTCTCTAAAGAAGTTGAAGACAATGAAGTACAAGCATCAAGGTGTTTTCCCAATTACCTCAGTTATTTCTAAATGTTGATCACATTAAGGATATTGAGATTGGGCATGTGGATATGGCTGAGTTCATGAAAAGAACAAAATTAGGCATCTATCACCATGAACGATGTTCATCTGAAGGAGTCTGCCGGCAAGAGCTGAAGCTTTTTCTCCTTCTCTCTTCTTCTTTCCTTATGCACTTTTGTCTTGTGAAAAGTGCATGCAATTTTTTAATATGTAATTACATGTAAAAAGTTTAGAAAAATATCTCAAAATTCAAAGATGAGTCATCTTTGACTAAGATATTTTTGTATTTTAATATTTTCTAAATTTTGAGAGTTTCTCCCTATATATAGTGGAGACCTCTTTTGTAAATGGATCTGAGATAATAGAGAGAAAAAACTCTGCCGAAATTGAAACACTTTTTTGAGACTTTGTGCTCAAACTTGTAAATCATATTTTGTTAAATGAATGAGAAGCAGGTTTATTTCAGACTTTGTGTTGAAATTATCTGTGTTATTTAAGAAACAGTTCTTATGTTCTTTTTCTTGGTAATATCTTGTTTATCTAATTTAATAAGCAATGTGGGTGTGTTAATATTATCTGAGGGCATTTCTAGAAGGTAGAAGATAGAATTTAAGCTATTTTTATCTTTGTGATTCAATTATCTTTTGTAGTTTTAGGCGAAGAATTTGTGCTTCGTTTCATTCTATGGTTACGCTTGTTCCGAATTGGTGAAGGAGGCTATGGAAGACTTTGAGCTTACGTGAGTTTCTTTGGGAACTTTTGTTATTTACTTTAGGTGATTTCCTACTCTAGGTTGGATACCATTCTTGAAAGAAGAGGAATGTTATTGGCCCACTACTAGGATTTCTCTCTCTTGCTCCTTGTACATCACTTCTGAAAAAAGAGAGGTGGATGTTGTTATACCGCCCCATGTGTTATTTTCTACTTAATACTATATATACATTTAGCATATAATTATTCATAGGGAACCTCCCCTTGATGAGAGGAGAGATTTACCTTGACCAGATCTGGTAAACCCACACTTTTCGTGGCATAACTCTCCCTATGCTATGGTTGATATACCCATTTTGTCATCAGTTAGTTGACAACAAAATATTCACCCAACAGTTTTTGGCGACTACGCTGGGGAATCGAATGTGCAGTCTAAAACCTCAAGTTTTAGATTGAAGTAGTCCTTAACCTTATCCATTACATAGTCTGGTGAATCTGTTCCATGTCTTACCCATTATCATTATAGCCTTACCATCTTCTTCCATTTCCGTTACATTATCTAGTCTACAAAACCAGAGCCACTGGGAGAAGCCTCAAGCTTCAACTTGAAGCAATTTCGGTCCCTTTTTCATTTGAAATCTGACAACTCCATGCTACACAAGGAGCTAGAGATCTAAGGGTGTTTTTGACCCCGTGTTTGAGTTAGCACAGCAAAGCAATTTTGATTTGTTTCCTTCACCACCTCACCTCCAATGGTCTAGGAGTTTTCCTCCTAACCTTATCACAACACAAGGTAGAGCTTCTTTTCTTGCTGTTAATCATGCCCTGCCTATAAATACCCTACCAATATTTCTTATCCCACCATTTAATCCTCTGATCATAATGGCTCCAGGCCCGTGTGGCAATTCCTTTGGTCCTCTTAATTTAACTGCACCTTTGCATGAACTACCTCATAGTTCTAGGAAAAAATTTCCTAAGTTTTTTGGTGACGAAAAGGTTCATCTTGATGAGCATATTACAGCTTTCTCCATATCATGTGGCATAATTGGTGTCAAATTTGAAGATGTAGCAATGAGACTTTTCATGGAAACCCTGCAAGGAGCTACCGTGGATTGGTTCTATCACCTGCAAGCCAGGTCAGTAACTGATTGGGATACGCTCAAATCCAAATTCAAAGCCAGGTTTAAACCTGTTGAAGATGCACATGCTTTGTTAGCTCAGCTAACACAGATGAAAAAAGAATCCCAAGAACCCATGAGGGATTTCATAGCTAAATTCAATAAGTTGAGAAACTAGATACCAAATGATGCTCAGCCCACACCGGAGAATCTCAAATGCTTTTTCATCAACTCGTAGCTTCTCAAAGTAAGTTTCCTATTGAGGCAAGCTGGCCCTATGAATTTAGCATTGGCTCAAAATTTGGCTATCGAGATCGAAGATGATCTTATTTTGGTAGGTAAGATCAGAAAAGACCCTTGTAAAAATAGATTCTCTTCATCTACTGAAAGCTCTTCTATAGGCACTACAGATCCTATGGTGAAGAAATTGACAAATGAACTGATAGCTTTGAAGAGATAAATGGCCCAAGTTATGTCTACTTCTCCTAATCAGGATATTCTAGGGAGGACATTTCAGAATCAAGCATACCAAGGCAATGCTGCTAGGAATCAAGGGCAGTGAAATCATCTTCCTCCCCCACAGAGGAACCTCACCCTTGAAGCACCTCCAACCAACTCATTGGTTGGATATCTAGAAATGGAACACGATTCCCCTTTCCAACCTGAGTTGGACCAACAATATGATGTTAATCTCTTTGAAGAGCAGGAAGAAGAATTAGCTAGCGACTCCGTCATTGGTTACCTAAATTATCAGGATGAACCCAGAAGTGAGGGGAATACATCTGAGGGATCATATATTGTATTCACTCAATCCTAGAATCAGTCAACTTGACAAGCTAATAAAGAGAAGATAGGGGAGTAACCTCAGCCAAGAGTTTCAATTGCCAAGTAGGGAACCACTCTGCCCTTCCAACCAAAGGACCCAGTGACTGTTGAAAAGGTACGTATCCCAAGCATCTCTACACCTTCTACTTCAACTTTGCAAACCAGCCCTCCCCCTCCCAAAAACCAAAAGAGAAAACTCCCATCCTCTGTGCCTAGTCCAATTCAGACATTTGACATAATTGAGCATGTCAAAAAGACTAAAATTCAAATGTCTGAATTTGAATTTCTACAAGCCCATCCTGAATAGTTGGATAGGTTGGTAGAATGTGTGAAAAGTACAGCCATCCCTGTAGGATAAGAAATTCTGAGGGTAACTCATGATTCCCCAAAGAACGTATCCACCTAGAATAATCTTGTCGTGACTCCTCCAGTTGCTCCCGAGAAAATATAACCTTTCTATGTTTCCTTGTTAATAAACGGTCGCAAACTGAGCAACTGCATCATCGATTCTGGTGCATTTGACAACATCATGCCTGCTAAGGTGGTGAATTCTCTTGGCCTAACTTTGACCAAAACTTTTGGGAGGTGTTTTTCTATGGAAAATAAGCAAGTTCCCCTCCTTGGTTAGATAAAAGATGCTCAATTTGCTTTCACAATTTTTTTAGAAAAGTGGATTAAAATGATGATTTTAGTGGCCGATGTTCCAGCATCTTACGGCATCTTGCTCGGGCAGAATTTTTACAAAGATGTTGGAGGTGTGATAAGTATGGACTTGTCGAAGGCAAGAATCCCTATGAAAGGTGTGATACAGAGGTTGCTTCTTGAGAGAGAGGCAAAGTACGTGGTCACCTAAACGTCAGCTCCCGCGGCTCAAATTCTATTTGAGTCCTCTAGTAGGGGTAATTATTTTCTGACCACAGAATAGGTTCATGAAGACACTATTAAAACCCTTGAGAATGCCAACCAAAAAATTGGTTCAGATGAAATGACAAGTGGGCCTAATAGTACCAATTAGTGGCGAGTGTCAAATGAGGACAATCAAATCAGGTACTGGATAGATCTAGAAGAGCAACCAATTATGGTAGCTGACCATGCTGTTGCGTGTCATGATCAAGGAAAAGAACTCTTCACCAAGAAAACAAGGATTCATGGTTTTTGGATCAAAAGACAAGTCTTGCTACGGGGCAAGAAGAGAAAACAAAAGGGAAGGCACAAAAAATTGGTTTCTTGGTGGAGAGTTCCATTCACACATCATCAATTGTGGGGAGAAAATGGCCTCTTGCTAGTTTATCAGGATAGAGCGTCATTGTCACTGCCTCTGAAGGGGCAACATCTGAGGTACTTCAATTTTTGAAGTACCAAATAAATTCACCTACATATTTGTAGTCTTTAGCTTTCTTTTGTTCATTTCATTTTCCTTTTTGGATCCTTTCTTTTTGGGTAGCATGACTCCATAGCCCAATGGCACACTTCAAGGCACTGGAGATTCTGAATTCTACTCCCTTCAATCACTTTTTACAATAGAAGGTAGTTCCCCAATAGGAGCCAGCTATTATTCCCAAAATCAGTTGTGCTCATTTTTGGAACAACCCCTAAGAAACTTGTTCGTTTCATGTTTTCTCTCTAGGTTCATCTTTCGAAGCAACTTTCTCTTGATCTCAAGTTTTGTCAACTGACATCTTTAAAAAGTTTGCAACCTTTCTTAGTTATATTTCTTAGCAAACTTGAAATTCATTGTTTTTTTAATGTGATCAAAATGCCCAAATTTTTTATTAATTTCAATAAGTTAGCATATTTTTCAACAAATATGCAAAGGTGGCAAATTTTGCCACCACTGCATATTTTTTAGCAAATATGCAAAGGTGGCAAATTTTGCAACCACGACATATTTTTTAGCAAATATGCAAAGGTGGCAAACTTTTCCACCACTGCATATTTTTCAGCAAATATGCAAAGGTGGCAAATTTTGCCACCACTGCATATTTTTCAGCAGATATGCAAAGCTGGCAAATTTTGCCACCACTACATATTTTTTAGCAGATATGCAAAGGTGGAAAATTTTTCCACCACTGCATACCTTTCCCTCATTTTTGCTATCTTTGGAAAATTTTCATTTTCCTATTTTCCACGCCCGCTCCCCTTTTCTTTCGCTTTTGGACCTGCTCATGTCTCATCCCTTTCAAGCACATTTTCTTGATCATGACCATCAAATGTGTAGTTTTCCTAGCTTGCTACTTTTTTCCCCTGATTGCACAATCATGATTCATGCTGCAGTTTCTCTAAAGGATCCCTCTTCATTGGCGTCCTTTCAACATAAATTATTCTAGATCACTAAAGTTTCTCTGAAGAAGTCAAAGACAATGAAGTACAAGCATCAAGGTGTTTTTCCAATTACCTCAGTTGTTTCTAAATGTTGATCACATTAAGGATATCGAGATTGGGCACGTGGATATGGCTGAGTTCATGAAAAGAACCAAATCAGGCATCTATCGCCATGAATGATGTTCATCTAAAGGAGTCCGGCGGCAAGAGCTAAAGCTTTTTCTCCTTCTCTCTTCTTCTTTCCTTATGCACTTTTGTCTTGTGAAAAGTGCATGCAATTTTGTAATATGTAATTACATGTAAAAAGTTTAGAAAAATATCTCAAAAGTCAAAGATGAGTCATCTTTGACTAAGATATTTTTGTATTTTAATGTTTTCTAAATTTTGAGAGTTTCTCCCTATATATAGTGGAGACCTCTTTTGTAAATGGATCTGAGATAATAGAGAGCAAAAAATCTACCGAAATTGAAACACTTTTTTGAGACTTTGTGCTCAAACTTGTAAATCATATTTTGTTAAATGAATGAGAAGCAAGTTTATTTCACACTTTGTGTTGAAATATCTGTGTTATTTAGGAAACAGTTCTTATGTTCTTTTTCCTGGTAATATCTTGTTTATCTAATTTAATAAGCAAAGTGGGTGTGTTAATATTATCTGAGGGCATTTCTAAAAGGTAGAAGATAGACTTTGAGCTATTTTTATCTTTGTGATTCAGTTATCTTTTGTAGTTTTAGGCGAAGACTTTGTGCTTCATTTCATTCTACGGTTACGCTTGTTCCAAATCGGTGAAGGAGGCTATGGAAGACTTTGAGCTTACGTGAGTTTCTTTGTGAACTTTTATTATTTACTTCAGGTGATTTCCTGCTCTAGGTTGGATACCATTCTTGAAAGAAGAGGAATGTTATTGGCCCACTACTAGGATTTCTCTCTCTTGCTCCTTGTACATCACTTCTAAAAAAAGAGAGGTGGATGTTGTTATACCACCCCATGTGTTATTTTTTGCTTAATACTATATATACATTTAGCATATAATTATTCATAGGGAACCTCCCCTTGATGAGAGGAGAGATTTACCTCATCCAGATCTGGTAAACCCACACTTTTTGTGGCGTAAATCTCCCTATGCTATGGTTGATATACCCATTTTGTCATCAGTTAGTTGACGACAAAATATTCACCCAACACACATCATCTACAAGGATGGTTTACTTGTTGAACCTATGAAGATAGCCATCATAATTCAACTCCAGACTCTTTCAATGTAGAAAGATTTTCACACCTTTCTAGGCCGTTGTGGCTACCACAAGAAGTTTATACAAAGCCATGATAAAATAATAGCACCTCTAGAGGAGATCTTGTATAATGATGTCCCATTCTATTGGGGTGAGGCACAAGATGAGGCCTTTGAAACATTAAAGTTGAAGTTAACTAGTATAACAATTTTGTAATTTCCAAATTGGACTACTCTTTTCCATATCCATGTCAATGTTTTAGGCTCTACAATTGGTGTCATATTAGCACAACTAGGTGAGGTAAAAATGGATCACCCCATATCCTTTACAAGAATGGAATTGACACAAGTAGAATAGAATTATAATACCATCAAATGTAAGGCATTGGCAATAATATATGCCTTAAAAAAATTTAGGCAATATCTGCTAGTGATCCCATTCATCTTTTTCATTGATCACAAGGCACTAAAGTACCTCATGAATAAGCTTATTTTACATGGGTGCATATTAAAATGGATTTTTATATTCCAAAAATTCTAGTTCTTTGTTATTATTAGGCCTATAAATCAAAACTTGGGGCTAGACCATTTATCTCGCATTAATTATAGTGATGTAGTAGTGCTAATTAAGGATGACATGCTAGACACACACATATACAAAGTCCAGAATGTCCCTAAAGATTTGGTGGAGATTTCCACCTTCCTAACATCTAGGTTTGTGCCCCAGACCATGTAAACTAAGGAGAAGAAGTAACTTGTGGCTCATACCACCCCCTTCTAACTCATTAAGGGGGAGATGTACAAACTAACTAGAGATGAAGTCCTATGCTAGTGTATTTTAAAACATGAAATGGGCTCCATCCTACAATAATCACTTGAGGGAATCATAAGAGGTCATTATTATAGAGAGGCAATGATGCAAAAGGTATTGTAGTCAGGCTTGTGGTGGTTAAGCCTATTCCAACATGTAAATGAGTATGTCAAATCATGTGACATATGTTAGTGCACAAAAAATCCCAACCACCAAGATGAGATATCTCTCATCCCTATTCTTGCCTAGGCACCATTCAATAAATGGGACATTGATTTCATTGGGCCAATAACTCCCACAACATGATGCATATGTGTAAGGTATATTTTGATAGTAATTGACTATTTCACTAAGTGGGCCAAGGTTGCACTAATGAAAGACTACATAGATGCAACAACTTCATGATTCATCTGAGATAACATTATAAGTTGGTTTGGGTTCCCATTAAGTCTAAATAGTTATAAGGGCACTCATTTCATCAATGAGACAATATGCATTCTTTTAACTAAATACATAGTGGCATACCACAAGACTACCCCATATCATCCATAGGCGAATGACACATCTAAAGCATTCAATAAAATCTTGGGAATGTGCCTAAAATATATATATATATATATGAAACATTGGTTGAAAGTATTAGGATGATCATGTTTTAACGGTATTATGGGTGTATTACATGACCTAAAAGTACCTAAACAAGGCTACACTATTTTAACTAGTGTTTGGCACTGAAGCAATTCTTCCCATGGAATTCATGGTGTTACCCTTATGTACTACACATATTGGTCACCTATATGACCAAGAATATTTAAGCACAAGGTTATAAGACTTAGAGTAGTTGGATGAGAAGCGCACCCAAGCAAGATAGAGTTAGTAAATTAAGAAGGCATGTTAGAATCACTAGCATAAAAATCATATCAAGCATAAAGAGTTGACTAAAGGAGCATTGGTTTTTCTCTATGATTTCAAATACTTTAAGCACCCAAGAAAATTTTAAATAAGGTGGATGTTCCCCTACATCATCCACCACATATTAGAGATAGGCACATGTAAATTACACATGTTGTCTGATGAAATGTTCCCATGGCATTTTAATGGCAATTGATTAAATTCATATCGGTAGTAAGATAACACTTATGTCATAAGGACACTGATTTATTGGTCACTATTCGATTAGAGTTGAGATAACTTAAAAATAATTTGGCACAAGCTAAACTCCTCTCTTTAATTTTTTTTATTCCTTGTATAATATAAAAAGGCAATACATGATGCACATGGGTCACAAAGACTTATCTACTGACACTCACACATAATTCTAGATAGGTGAATCAAGCATTTTCACTTCATAAACACATGAGGCCATGACACCTAAGTTATGGGAACATGAAAATAGTCTAGCTCTAGTAAATTCACCTAGCCTCACACATAATTCAAATTGGGTGAGTTGAGCACTTACACCATCTCAGTGTATGTTGCCAAAAACCTAAGTCATGGGTACAAGAGACTCATCAAATGAAAATATAAAAAGTGCAAGATCAATGTATGTAAGGTGAGCATTAGAGGGCTCTTAGAAGCCCAAGAGTGAACTACTCTAGTGATTCTATGCATAATACCAGTTGAGTGAGTTGATCTCATCTATTTTCTAATCACTTAGGGTTAGCTTCCTAAGTTTTTGGTTATGAGGAAGCTTCTAGACTTTGAAGATGTAAGAAAAAAATTAAAATGTACATAAATTCAAGGATAACCTTTGCACCATAATTAAAAAGAGGTGCATCACTTGATTATGTGCTAGAGACTAAAGAACAAGGTGAAGATGCTCAACATGGTTGGGCACAAGATAGAAATTGATGACAAATAAATATGTCATGCACAAGACTAAAAGAATAGATGTAAAATCATTAGAGGGCCAACATAAGGGATTTGTATGGGGTCAGATAGGCCAAGGCAAGATGAAGTGTAAAAAACCAACCAAGATAAAAAAAAGTGTGCTTGAAATGGAAGTGTAGCTAGAGGATAAAGTGGAATCGAGGAGGCTAAATCACACACATGTGAGACACTACACCCAAGTTACCACAAGGAAGGTAAAGGTCATGTTAAGTGAATAAGCATAGAAGAAAATTGTCTAAGACAACTGGCATCCAACTAGATTTAAGTGGGAAGTGACCGTTTGAATTTAATGTCACTTCATTGAATTACCATTAGGGAGCATTTAATAAAGTGGTGATAGAAGCACAAATATATGAAATTAATGCATTTATGACAAATAATTTTCAAGGATTTCATATATTTTTCATGTTTTCCAAGAAATTAAGGTACATGTACCATAAATCTTGCATTAATGATAGCAGTTGCTAGAGAAGGGTATAAAATGGTAAATGGCAGACTTGATTAGGTTATAAAGGTTAAGCTAATTCAAGAATTAGAGAAAACTTAAGCAAGAAACCAGATATCCAAAGGTGAAAACCCTATAATATCATGAATTTGAGAACTTCAAGCACTAAGAGTGAAATGATGGCATACTGAGGAGGATTGCATTCACAGTAAAGCTAATTTGAAGAGGTGTGGAGATAGAATTGTGCAATAAATAGATAATTGGAATGAGAAGTTGTCACCCAAGCCATCATTAAAAACCAAAGAAGCTCAGAAGCTAAAGGTACAACTGTAGGTCCTATGACTATAGAAACACTAGCCATCATTCAAATATTTGGCAACCCATGCCTACCAAGGTTCAAGATAAGTAGATTCAGGATGGTGACTAAATGTAAGGCATCCATTGCCATAGAGGTACAACAAGAATCCAAGTGGGTTAGGATTGTGGAAGAAATGATAGCTACCAAAACCAAGGTGTAGCTGGTCAAAGTAGTTAGTATCATGAAAATTGGCACTGGGGTGCTAACAAATATGTCATATCATTAAATGTAATTTCTTGAAGAATTTATAGTAGGGAAGAGTTGGCATTTATGTATGCATATATGCCAGGTAAAGGAATATAACCATTAGATGTCAAGTCACTTGCAAAACTTGGCACAATATTAGATGGTGGACATAAGGTGAAAAATACCATAAGGTGATACCATGTTCAATGTCTCAATTTGAGACAACTTGATCGCTTCTATCACAACTCAATTCTATGAGTTACCCTAATTTAAGAAGCTAAAAGAACTTGTATAGTTCCTACTCTTGTGCATCCATGAGGACCATATATACTTTGTAGATAGGCACATGAAGATTTTGGTGCAGTTAATTAAGAGAATAGCCAGGCTCCCAAAAGCTAGCAAAGACATCCATCAAGTGATGGATGATGATTAAGAGGTAGATATCCTTAAATATTTCAAGGGGGTTTCACATTCCCCATCACCAAATGCAAATACCCTGGCATGAGAGTGGAAATGTGCTTCTTAAGTTCCAAACTATGCCCAGGTAGTCGATGGACTGATGTATTAAAGGTATACGTATGCATCACATATCACATGGTATAATGCATGTAATTTAATATTTAAAATTTCATCACCTAAGAGTTGGTGAAAATGAACTAGAGTACCATAGTGTGAAGGGGATCTTCAGATGGGGGTCTATCCTTATATTTATTTTCATAGAGGAAATTGGGATCCCAAATGGGAATGATGATAATCTCCAAGTTTTCCTAGAACACAATGATTTCCCAACTCAAAAATATACAGACTTCACCTTCCCCACCTCCTTTAGCACCAAATAAAAACTATGTTTGATGTGATGGTGTGATAAATACATAGAAGCCTTCTGAATATAGTGGTACATTCCTTAGGATCTCCCTAAGAGCCTTTATGACACGATAACCTTTGTCATGATGTAGCACTATTATGTAGTACACTTATTTCTAGTTGATGGTAATATGTTAGGGTGGTTGAATTTCCCCTATGCCTTCTTAATGAGATATTTTAGAGACACACTGTATCAGATCCCCAATGCACAGAAACTACACATTCTAGTCAAGGAACTAGATATAGAGAGGTGTAGATTATGATGCTAGTTAATCCACATCAATGAAAGGGCCACCAAAGATGAATAATATTAGTTACATCAAATATACATTAATTCCCTCTTAAAAGAAACCATAGTCATCTCCATCCATAGGCTTTACTATGAAATGAATCCAAAAAAAGGTTGCCCAAGAATAAAGTGCAACACAAAGCATCGATCCTCTAATTTGGATCAGTGATGAAGGCATGCCAATGCCACCAGAAATGAAGATGTCTCCCCAAAATAAGAGGGGGGAGGATTTGGAATAAATAGAGGAGTGCTTGAATCTAAACATTACATCAAGTGAGGGAGCCTCTCCTTTAAACCTATCTAAGAAGTGCATGAAATTTGTGTTGAAGACATCTCCTAGTGTAAAGAAGAAGGAGAAGGTGCATATTTTAGTGCCCAAGATAGTTCTTTCTGATATAGAGGAAGAAGAGGAAATGGAGGAATAAATAGTTGGGACAGGCATATATATCATGCTCAAGGAAGATGACTCCTCATCAAGTGAAGGGGACCCCTCCTCACCACATTAGACTAAGTTTTAGAATAAGATGTGGAGATGGAAGAAACTTGGCTTCAGTGAATCTGAGATATAGAGGGCATAAGAGCTAGAGGAGCAAAAAGAAGAAATGACCAAGGCTAGGATATCAAAAGAGGTTATTGAAATGGTTGAGGCCAAGGAGTGAAGGAAATAAGAGGAAAAATGCAAGGCATAGAAGATGAAGGAGAAAAGGAAGAAAGGAGGAAGGAAGGATAAATAGGAGAAGGGCCTGAAGAAGCAACACATTTAGATGTACCAACTGAAGAAGAGTTAAAGTTCAAATGGGAGGACATGGGCCTTGGTTAAGAGTACATCGATGCAACACTAAAATTTCACCATAAGTGAGAGGCCATGAGGGCTAAGGGCATGTCCTAAGCTAAAATTTATTAAATAGAGGCCAAGGAGATATAGGTGAGAGAAAAGAAATGTGCATCACAAATCGTACTAAGGAAGGCTAAAAAGGATAAATCCAAGAAATAAGAAGCAAAAAGAAAGGCCATAGAGGAGAGGTTAGGAAGAAGGAAAAAGAGGAAAATGTAGCCCAGGGAGAAAGGGATAGGATGGTGAAGGAAATAGAGAAGAATAAGGTTACCACTAGCATGAAACCTAGAGAGGAAAAAATACCAAAAAAGGCACCTAGTACCTCCACCAAGATAGTAGAAGAAGCTGCACAATAGGCATGCCCTAGTCTAGAATGGTTGATTGGAGATAAAGAAGGTGATACTAATACCTTAGAAAAACAAACATAAAAGGAAGTAGAGACCCTAATAGGGAAACAGGAGAGATAGGATAGTTCCAAGGAAGCTCACACTGAAGAGCCATGATAAGAGGAAACAGACAAGGGGAAAATTCTACTGAAGAACCCCGTGAGAGGAAGAACTCGATGGCAAGCTAAGTGTTGAAGAAGAAGAAGAATAAGTAGACCAGGGGAAATTCTATTGAATAACCTTAAGAAAAATAAGAAAGAGAGGAAGAAGGCACTATAGGGAGCACTAGTATCAATGGATAAGAGAAGAAGTTAGCAAAAGAAGAGGAGTATAAGCCAAGATATAGGTAAAAAGTGAAATGGGGATTCATCGATGAAGATGAATTTTACATGATAAAACTACCACAACACTAACACACCATCAAGTCTCTTTTTCTCTTGATTACTACATAAATGAGCCTCAGTTTAAGGTTTTAAAGAAAGCAATCCAAAGCACCAAGAGGCTAGAGGAGAGGCATGACAACCAGCTAGTGAATCCTATGGATATGAACCCCATGAGGTCATATAATGCCCTCTTCAAAATGACCTTTGAAGTGGAATGCAATGAAATTATCAATGATGTTCACACCTACCAGGTGGAAAGGCATTGCACTAAAAGTAGAGGAAGAATTAAAGGCAATGAAGCTCAAACTCTAGTAGTTAGTTGAGCACATACAAGAGGTAGATCCATCCATTTTGGATGGTATGGATACCTTAGATATGAAAGAGGTTGACAAATTTTGTGCACTAGTAGAGTAGATGCTTCCCTAGATGAATTTAGCACTTGAGGAGTAGGAAGACCCTTGTGAGGCCATGAAGAGAGAATTAAACAAAAATTTGGATGTGGTAGAATAACTCTTTGCCAAAGTAGAAGAGAGCATGGAATAAGTAGATGCCATATTTTAAAACTTCACCACCTAAGCAGTAGTCATCGATGTATGCCTTAAGAAGGCAAACGAGGATAAATATGCCTTATTCCAACACTTGTTCACATTAGGAAGAACCAAGAACATATAAGTGATGGTGAAGGTCAACACCCTAAATACCCAACTAAAGACCCAAGAGTAAGATCTAGAGGTACTTTTTCATGCCTTCCAAATGAAGTAAAGTGAGCAAAGGAAAGTCTTGAAGCCTTTACAAAAGAATTGGAAAGGATGGATGTGTTCACCCTTAAAATTGCATTAAATGAAGTAGAAGGCACCATTGAATAGATCAAGCTCGCTATCTAAGGATTTGAAAACTTCAAGGCAAAACTTAAGTAGGGTGCACCTGAGTTTTACACACCAAAGGCATTGAAAGACTAATCCAAGGTGGACTAATAATTTTTTATGGGGTAATTTTGGGCCCCCTTTTTGTAAATTACCTATTAGATCATTCAAAATTATCATATCTTGATGTGTAGTAGTCATGTAAATGATTTTCCTTTTAATATCATTAATGCCAGCTAGAAGAATCTTTGGTGATCTTGCACCAACTGGTAGGTAGTTGTTTAGTACCGAGGTTTAAGGAAAATCTTTTTGAGTGATTTCATATGGTGGTTGGAGAGTGTGGGTGTTATATTATTATAGCCAATGGCATAACTACCACTAGTGATAGCTCATCATCCATAGTGTGGCCATACCACTTGAAAAAAAAGATTTTTTTCCACCCATTTAAATGAGCTTAAACTTGAAGAAGAGGGAGGAGATTATGGTTAGTAAATCTCTATTGAAATAAAAATCCATTGTTATTATTTTATAATCTATATGAACTAGGTTAGAATATAAAATGTATGTCCCAAGCTCACTTGTGAGCCATTGGGCATGAGTAGTTTCAAATATAAGCACATGTTTTTTTTTAATTTCTTAAACTTTGTGTGTTGAACTTGTGAATCAATGAAAAATGTTATTGAGAAATGGGGTGTTGATTATTCACATATAGTTAACATTGTTATATGTTTGTGACTTTAGTTTTATAAGAAAAAGGATATAGTTTCCATGTTTTAAATGTATCATGGTATAAAGGTCTAACCCAAGTCACTAATCATGTTTTTGTGCCATATAGTGACTTACACATACCTGTGAAATAGACTAAGTGTTGAGACTTGCATGCATTGAGGTGATAAGACCCACACCTAGAGTGTTAAATTGAAGAATGAACACTTGAACATAAGCCATCCCCATCACTTGACTAAGTTCCTAAATGAGCCCTAACTTGTTATCCCCCTAACTTATGTTGATAAGAGTTTTTCCTAGCCAGATATGAACCTACTCCATAAGACTTATACCCTTGAATGGGATCACACCCATTGAGCTTCCTCAGTATAACATAGTATCGATATTCCACCTAAGCCATTTTTTAAATGACCAATTCCCATTGAACCCAAGGTTTTGTCATGATTCAACTAGCCCAACATAGGCTCAGTTCCTTCACTATTGTGCTTTAGGTGAGCACACAAGGCTTTCACCTTGTATGAAATTGATGCCAATGTAGTAGTGTTTTAAATGTTATGCACCATAGACTTTACCATGCTCATGCCTAGTTGTACCAAGTATAAAACTTACCTAGATTGATTGCTAAGCACATTACTAGGCACAAAAGCTAAACAAGCAAAAAAATTTAAAACAAGCTCCATTAATGGTACTCTACCTCAAAACATAGGGGTAACTTGGACATCACACTGTACTAAGCTATTTGACATTGATGGATGAAATGGTTATGAAAAGGATTATACCTTTTCATAACAAGCTATTTGACACAGATCCAAATGAATTGATTTTATCTCTAGTGTTAACCACACTTGAGACCATCTAGAAATGAGTGAAAATTTGATAGTTTAGATGACCCCACTTATCACAAACATATTTTTTATGCAAGTTGAGTAGCCTAAATTTCCATGTCACTATATGAACTCTTGAGAGAAGAAGGGGCCTAAAACCCCTACTTTTCATGGGCTTTTACTTTTTTTTATTAACAATTTAAAATGCTCTCAGGAGTAAGTATATAGATGAAATTTGATAATACGATGAAAACTTGTCAATTTTAGTATTTAGGATGTAACACTTAGGTGTTTATGTCATTTTATCCTTTATTACATGGTTTTGAGTCCAACTATTTGTTTTTCATACCACATCAAAAAAAAAATCTTGTTTACACATCAATCCTTAAGTTGAAGAGGTGTTATATCATCCATTTGACATCACACATTTTCCCTAGTCATTTATCAAACATGTGTGTGTGTGTGTGTGTGTTACTTGATTAAAAAGAGTGTCATTATGTTTCCCATTTCATTCCATGTTTTATACCTTAGAGTCTTGACACAAACCATTTTAATCATACCTTTAGAGCATGATAATATCATTATGTTGGTCAAACTATTTCAAATACTTGTTACCTTATGTATAAATTCCAATTTTGAAACCAAAACCATGTGTGCCTTTTAATCTATGCCTAGTACCATCATTTCATTCACTCTTGTCTATCTTTTTATTTGCTTTAAATAAACCTAGTTTTCTAAATCAATTTTGAAATTAGCCTTGACAAATTCATATCCAAACATTGATTAATTTATGCCTATGTCTCATGTAATTTTGGCATAGACATCAATCTTTCACTTTTGGGTTGTGTAACTTAGGTTAGTTCCTTTCTCAATTTAAAGACTTTGTGCCTAGAATTGGGGAAGTAGTCTATTTTTCATGTGCCTAAAGTTCAATGCCTTTTTCCAAATGATCAAGTGTGCATTTAAATCTAAATTCCTAGTTTGTGTTAAAAAAATTCAAATTTTTTATATTAAATCTCTTGCCTTTTATACCTTGTTTTATTTAAAGTCTAGCTTTTGTGCCTTTTTCAAAAGACCTAGCAATGCCTATTTTAAGCCTAGCTTTTGTGCCTTGTTTTCCAAAAGACTTAAACACTTTGTACCTAAGTTTGGCATTTTGGTTTTATTTCATCCACTTAAATTTTTGTGTGTAAGACATTTGGCGTTTGACAATTGACATTAGACTATTTTATGCCAAGTTTACCATAGACCTTTTTAGAGATATATCTCCATTCCTTAGACCAATTTTGGACCATTTATCCTTTGGACATTGTTTTTAAGAGTTTTTATAACTCTAGGAATTTTTCATTAAATATTCACCATTGAATTAGATATGTCTCATTACACTCATATCAGATCCATGTAAAATCTAGGTTATGATAACATGTTCACATAAGATGACTTTGTTCAAGACCCCTATGGTGACGATGTTGTTTTTGATACAAATCCTTATCCTCCTTATAATACTCAATCTGGGTAAAAAATCTAATATCCCTTGTCTCACTATTTGGTTAACACACCTCCATACTCAAAGTAAGACCAAAAGTAGATCACATAGTACCTTACTAGTATACCATCAGTTGTAGAACAAGTTTAAAAACAATTGTATTATGTTACTATACCATTGACATATGATCCCTATTTGTTTTATTGTCACTTTTTTGAAAACAAGGATGAATTTTTAGTCAAATCTATAGAGGTAGGGAATTAGTTTCCAGTAGACTTCCTCCCATGAAAATTTTCCTAGTCTAGTTAAAGTGCCTTTCAACATATCTTACAATCAAACCATTAAACAAGCCTCTTCTAGAAATCCTCGATCACTCATGTCGATGTCATATCAAAACCCCAATATGCTTATCACATGAAAGGGCTTCATGGAGGACCGTATTATACAAATGAAAATAGAATATCAAACCTATTTGAGCTTAGTGCACAATATTAATAACATGTCCATGTCAAATGATCCACTCATCAAGTTAGCTCCTTTAATAGGGGTATTAATTAAATCTATAGGTCAAGATAATTTATGTATATACCCATTCACACAAATCATTTTAGTTAAATACATGTTTGATGTCCCATCTATTGAATAAGTGTCTACTACTTCTATGTAGAACATTGTGCCAAACATGGTGGATGACACACACGTGTCTTCCAATCTAGGCCAAAGTGGTTTAACTACACCAAAAAATAGTCCACAACAAGTACCTTTAGTTAATGACATGATTGGTTCACAACAATAAGGGATAGGAACTCCTACATCCCAACCACAACCTACTACCTCTAATCCTCAACCAGTTGCTTCTTCAATCATGCAACCATAAGGATTAAGTAGTCAAGTGACAACTAGTGCCTTGTCTCAAAAAAATAATACAAATGATACTCCACTCACTAGGTGATTACTAACATTCCACAATAATAGGCACAATCCAATATACCAATGCAAACCAACTCAATAGGGGGTGATGAATGTTTCACCTCATCAGGTAGTGAAAAGTATACCTCAATAGTCATAGACCAACATGCCTTTACAACCACAAACATTATCTAATCAAAAAATTATGTCTATTGGTTAATGACTAATTTTGAACACTTTACAAATGTCTAAACCATAAAAAGTGTTCACACAACAAAGAGGTAATACTTTCCAATAAGTACGAATTAGGTAGAAACTATTTTTTGTTCCAAACATGCCACAAATCTAATGATAAGGCTTTGGTTCATAAAAAGTTTCTCTTATTCAACAAGGTTTTACTATTTGGTAATAATTCCCTAATCAACCTAATAAGGCATAGTAATTTACCTATAGCCATATCCTTCCATCCTAGCCATAATTCCCTCAAAATTAGGCCTATATACTAAATCCAAACCAAAATATCATGCCACAATTTGTGTAATTTCAATAACTACATCCTAATCCATGAATGCATATTCTTGTTTAGTTCACTAACCAACATTCCATAACAATCCATGCCTATATTATACCATGGTTAAGGTGACCCACCTTTGACCACCTAGCTTCCACCTCAGGCTAATGTTCCATCAAATTAATTGGCACATGAACTACAATAAATGAAGGATGTAATTGCTACCATTAAAGTAGGGAAACAAACCAAGAATTTAAAGCTAGATGAAGTGTTCTCTTAACCATTAAACATGGAGTATCTACATATACCATTTCATCCAAGGTACAAACCACCATTATTTGATAAATATGAGGGTAAAGGAGACCCTAAGGCCCATTTAACATAATTATTTGTTGCTTGCCAGCCAATGGCTTATAATGACATTTATTTACTCCTTTGGTTTCCTTGGAGTCTAGTAGGATAGTATTTGGAGTGGTAATTAAAATTACCAAATAATTTTGTATCTAATTTTGATGAACTCTCAGACAAATTTATGCAGCATTTTTCCTACAACCTCAAACATGAGATTTCATTAGTAAATTTAACTCAAGCCAAGAAATAATATGGTGAAAGATTTTCAAGTTATCTACAATGTTGGAGAGAATTTTTTATGCTCTTCACCCATAGCCTACTAGACAAACAATTGGTTTTTATGTTCACAAAAAAATTATAAAGTGAGATATCATATCATCTAGAGCTACAATGTGCACATACTTTCAAAGAGATCATTGATAAAGTTTTATTGATTGAAAAATCCCTTACTAATAAAATTATTATCAATTTAACCTAGTCTAACCAAAATTAGGACTGAAACCAAGTCTAAATACAAGCATTGATACCAACCCAGGCCAATAACTATGAAAAATCTAAGCAATTCAACTATAATAAGAATGTTGTTGAAAATGGAGTAACCAAGTTACGTCATGTCCAAATGCTACAAACAATATCTACTCAACCAATGCTATAAATGAAAATTTCTCCTCATCATCAACCTATTCAACAAGCATAGCTTCCATAGTAGCCTAGACCAACTCAACATTGAAAACCCCTCCTCCAAGGGGAAATGTGCCTACTCATCGAGTCTTCAATGACCTTAGAGAACTTATTGAATTTGTGTTTCTCAACCTAGCTACAACTAACATTATTAGTTGGCCCATACCAAAGCACTATCCTGAGGGTATTCCTTATCTAGACTAGTAAAGAGAGAATGAGTTTTGTGAATAGCATCATGTATATGGATATAATCTATGCCAGTGTGTACAAATCAAACACCTCATTAAAAATATGATAGAAAATGGGGAGATTACATTGGATAATAGAGCATCTACATCCAATCCAAATCCAGGTATCTACCAAAACCCTATTATACAACATAATAATAATAACCAACAATAGCAATAACAAAGTTTATAACAACAACAATATCAATAACTTTGATAATAATAGCAATACTAGTAACAACAACAACAATGTCAACTAAATAGAATGAACCAAGGCCAAAATGATGCCAATAACTAATAGACTTACCATGTAATTTCACATGACTATAAAAACATTGTAGGTCACATTGTGGGGGGTCACATTTCTACCATCACCATTAATCCTAGAACAAGTGCTAATAGAGTAAGACCAATGTTAAATAACTCCAATCAACCCATCTATTCCAGTTATCCTTCTTTGGCCTGGGATTGCATATAGGCACACTAACAAGCATGGATTACTACTTTTGGACCTTATAATTATAACTCATCATATCCCCATGACCACATACAAATGCACTAGTAACTGAGACTTATCTTATTTGACCCCTTTACACCATCATTTTATATCAACAATGATCTTGTATCTAATCTTGATTATGCAATTACAACTTGAAGGTTAAATATTACCATTCCTGACCTATTACCACCTACCACTAAACCTATAAAACCCATCATCTTGGATATGAACAAGCCATATACCACTGTGAAGTAAAATACATTTTGATATTGTGAAATTAGTTTAGAATATTCCTATACAACTTTCTATTTTAGATTTGTTGCATACATATACTATCCATAAGAGCATATTAACAAAAATCCTAGGCCAATCCCAAGTTCCAAGAGACATATCCCCAGACAAATTCCAAGCTTTGGTTAGACATATAATGTTAGGCCAACAAATGAACTTTGACAAAAGTGATATGTTATCCCTTGGCCCTATCCATAACAATCTATTGTACATTGAAGTTGTCATTGTGAGACACAAAGTGAAACATGTCCTCATAGATAATGGATCAGGCTTGAATATTGTGTCTCTGAAGCTTATCAATAATTGATCTACATCTAAAAATGCTTACTATCAAGGATTATGACAATGAATAATGAGAATCCCAAGGCATCATTAGATTTCTAGTTATTGTTGGGCCCTTGACCCATGATACACTTTTCCATGTATTAGACCTGGACCTATCATATAATTTGATCTTGGGTACACCTTGGATACATGAGATTCATTTGATCCCTTTAACATTGCACTAGTGCCTCAATTGATCTCATTTAGGCATAGAGTTCACCATCAATGGATATTTGTAGCCCTATGAACATTACAAACATCTGGAGACTAAGTATGAAATTTATAACTACCATTTTGGACTAGATTTGGTTCCCAAAAAGACAAAGGCAAATAAATACTTGTTGATTTACTAGAGGCCAATTGCATAGACCCAGATAGCTTTAATTCATTTTCTCATATACCACCTCCTAAATTATCTAATCATTTTACCATCTCGGCCAATGACCCAAGAGAATATTTGACCCATGGCACATTTCACATTTCCAAGCTTCCATAGATTCCCAAGTCCTATGGAAGACCTAAATCCAAGACATCTTACATGGAATAACAATGAAAAGGAAAAGGTAAGATTCATAGTCCTACTCCTATAATTTTTACACCAACCTCTATCCAATAACATGACCCACTTTCCAATGATGAATCATGGTTGTATAATGACAAACTAGTTGATTTTTATAAAAATTCTAAGTACCCCATTCCTAATAGGATCATGGAGAATCAACCTATGATGGAGGAGGCCTTGGGCCAAGTCAATAAGGTACACTGGAGACAATTTTTATAACTTGGTATAAAAAAACTTATGGTCTCATATTTAAAACCACCTGGGGGTGACCCCACATATCTTATTCATGTTACAATGCCAACAACTAGTGATGATGATGTTGGTAGAAAATTAGAGTCTGATCATAGCCTTTAAGAAGACCTTGCCAATACTAATCTATTTGAGACCCATACTATTTGTACTCTTACCCCAATATTTCAATATAATCCCCTTCCTCTAAACCACCCTCAACATATAGCTTGGGACAAACAAGAATCCACAGTGTTTGTAGATGATTTTGATAATGATGAGGCCTTTTATGACTTTCTAGGCTTAAGAGACAATCTTTCATTAGGATATCACAAACAAGGGTTCTCTATCAAACTAGATCATGTAGCCTATTTTGGAGAATAGGTGAACACCTTAACCACAAATAAATAAATAAAACATTGAGGTCCTAAATTGGAAACCTCATTGAGGTGTTTTTGGACCACAGGAAAAGTAAAGAGAAAGGCCAATTTTCTAGTGAAAACCTATTTTAGGTGCCATTAGATAGGGGTTTTCACCTTTCCCTAAATGAATTTTAGGAGACCACCAATGATGAACTTGCCTATGGGTCTTAGTTTAGTTCTAAGTAAATTCATGCCTTTAATCTAATTATTTAATAATTTCCAATAGTGTTTGTAACTTGGCCATCCCTACCATTCAGAGATTATGATTCATCTTGTTTAGGATAACTTGAAGAGCCAGTCTAAACATAATACTTTGCCATTACAGGCCAATTCAAATCATTTCCATTTATTTTAGAGGATGGTTTGACTCTCCTTGTATAAGATACTACAAAAGTCAACATTGAGATTCTTAATGACAAAAAATGGATTAAATTAGGTGCAACCCTCACTGAGGAAGAACGTGAAATCTTTATAGCCCTTTTGAGGGAATTTATTGATGTCTTTGCTTGGGCCTATTCTAACATGCCATGTTTGGACTCTACATTGGTTGTACAACACCTTGTTATATATATTGATGCCAAATCCATGAAGCATAAATTTTTCAAGATGCATCCTCACATTATTGTATTAGTAAAGAAAGATTTAGAAAAAATCTTAGAAATGAGATGTATTCAACCAAATGACTACTCAAAGTGGATCTCAAATGTTGTGTCAATCATTAAGAAGCTAGAAGGAATCAAAATTTGTATTGATTTATCATATATAAATAAGGCCTTCCCAAAGGATGGAATTCCTCTACCAAACATTGACATGATAGTTGACTCCATATCAGGGTAAACAATACTCACTTATAGATGGATTTTTAGGGTACAATTAGATTAGGATCACACCAAAATACCAAAATAAGATAACAATCACCACTCCATGAGGAATGTTTTGTTATCAGGTTATGTCATTTAATCTAAAGAATGCTGGTACCACATACCAAAGATCCATGGCCATCATATTTCATGATATGATACATGACATTATTGAAGACTACATTGATGACATATTGGGTAAATCAAAAACCTATGCTGATCATCCAGTCACATTATTAAGAATATTTGAGAGGCTACGTGAATACAAAATTAGAATAAATCCTAAGAAGTGTGTTTTTTATTTACTTCAAGCAAGTTGTTAGGATTCATCATCTCTTATTGAGGTATTGAATTTGATCCTACTAAATTATAAGCCATTACCAAGAAACCACCACCTTTTAATTTGAAGAAACTCTATAGTTTGTAGGGTAAGATTCAATCTATAAGACACTTCATTTCTCAGTTAGGCAAAAAATTCCATTTATTTACACACTTGATGAATAAAGGTGTCATATTTCATTGGGATGAATAATGCCAGAAATATTTCCAATACCTCAAAGATTATCTTGCCAATATACCTATTGTTTACCACCTATGTCAGGAAAGCTATTCTTACTATATTTATCTTCCATAGATAATGCCCTGGGGGAACTTCTAACTTAGCATGATAATAATGGAAAAGAACATTCCATATACTATCTAAGTTATACACTGCTACGTATGAGCACAATTATACACCCATTGAAAAATCTTGTTTATATATGGTCTTTATAGCTCAAAAACTATGGAATTACATGCTAAATAATAATACCATAATTATTTCCATAGTATATCCACTCAATTATATAGTATCCAAGATATTTGTAAAAGGCCATATGGCCAAATAAATCATGCTTTTGAGTGAGTTCAATATCAAATACATCAACTAAAAATCAATTAAGGGATAAGTACTTGCATAACAACCTGCTGAAGCAACCCTTGTAGATACACACCACTCACTTTCCAATTCCTAGACGATCTCATTATGACCATCATTGAAACACCTCCTAAGGAGTAGCATTGGAAGTTTTATTTTTATGGAGTATTCACCTCACATGGATCATGGGTAGGCCTATTTTTTATTACACCATAGGGGGATCTTATCCCTAAATCATTTGGTATCATCTTTCCTTTTAATAATAACATGGTTGAATATGAATCACTCATTGCAAGGATTCACCAAATAGTACAATGGAATATTCAGCATCTCAAGGTTTATGGATATTTTTAGTTAATCATCAATCAGGTCATAAATCACTTTTAAACAAAATATGACAAGCTGGTATTATACAAGGCCATGGTTGACACTCTCAAATAGCAAATTGTTGATATATAGTTTGAACACATACCAAGGGCTAGTAATAAGATAATGGATGCCATGGCCACCATCAGCTCTTTGATCCACCACATTGATAATTCAAAAGAATATCAATTCCTCATTAAAAATATTCTATCTCTTACTCATGAACCTTCAATTATCATAATGATCTATGATATTATTGGTCTCAATTCTATATGGTATTCAGACACTTTTACCTACCTTTATGACCATATCATGCCGCCAAACCTATCATTCAAATAGCAAAAGGCCTTTACTCTCCAAGCTTCACAATATACCTTAATTGGATCAACCCTATACCATTGTAGCTTTGATATAACTCTACTTCATTATTTAGATTCAATATAATTAACACTAGCATTATTGGAAGTTCATTAAGGAGTATGTGGATCCCACACAAGTGGGCCATCCTAGCCAAAAATATCCTACATACTAGGTATTATTGGCCAACTATGGATGCAGATGTTGTTTCTTACATCAAAAAGAATGATAAATGTCAAATGCATGCCAATCTAATTCGTGCCTCAACTAAAACTCTAAAATTAATGCTTACACCATGGCCATTTGCTACATGGAGCCTTGATCTCATTGGGAATATTAACCTAACCTCATCTGATGGCCATAAACACATCCTTACCACTACCAAATATTTCAATAAGTGGGTTGAAGTTATACCCCTTACATGATTTTAAAATAGATTTCCAAGTTCATCTTTAATCATCTCATTTGTTTTTATGGTATCCCATCTGACATTATATTTGGTAATGGCAAATCATTTAAGAATAAGGATGTCAAAATGTTATGTGTTGAGTACAACATTACTCAACATTTTTCTATTGCATATTACCCACAAGGTAAAGGTCAAAATCTTTATAAATATTTTCAATGATGTTGGCCATGATTTTTACCTCTAAATCTTTTGCACCCTCTAGGCATACCATACTAATTACCGTACCCCAATTGGATCCACTCCATAATTTATGGCACTACATCCATTCTTCCCATTGAGGTTGAATTATGATCCAAAACTCAGAATTTTTGGTTGATAAATATCACAATAACATAGAAATAACACAGTAACAATGAATTCTCTGAGAAGAGATGTAGTATTACTCAAAATCGCAATACAAATATATGCTTATCTCTGGGAAGAGATGTCTGTCTTCACATTTCAGGTTACCTCTTCTTTTATACACAATTTGAAAGCATGGGAAGGATGTGGAAGGTCACCAATCTCGAGGGAGATGAAGTGGTATGACTTCCAATATTTAAAACAATACATAATTCAAGGAAATACTATTTTTAGAAACTTACTATTTTTAGACAGCACTATTAAAATTGAAATTTGAGGCACTTCCGTTGGGTTTTTGGGGGTCAAACTTCATTGAGCAGAGCTCCATGCCATTTCATGACGTTCCCCTCGTTATTAGCTTTCCAACGGTTCAAACGGCAAGTCAATTGGAGCTACGGTGCAAAAGTTATGGCTCCCGGAAGTTCCGTCATCAATTGGGGTGGAACTGTCACCCGAATTGTCGCCTAAATTGATGCCTGGATCAAATTACCTTCTCTATGCATCTCATTAAATCATATTGTGGACAATGAAGATTATGGAGTTGCTCACCTATAATAGCTAGAGTTATTTGATGATAAATTCATGGCCAGTGTCAATAAATTTAAATCATATCAAATGTGACTCTATGGCCATTATAACCATCAATTTAAACATCAAGAATTTGATCTTGGTGATCTTGTTCTTAAAGAAAACAAAAAAACCACCATGTCCAAGAAGAAGAATAAGGGCAAGTTCAAACCCAATTAGATAGGCCCCTATATCATTGTTGTTAATTATGGATCTATATTATACAGACTCTCTACACTATATGGAGATAAACTTGATGAGCCGATAAACATCATACACCAATCATTACTTTGCTTTAGAGACCTAAATTATTATTTATGAGGTACCTTTCCATTGTACCATGTCATAATCTTCTTTGTACCATACCTTATACCATTTTACCATTCCCTTCCTTTTGACCAAAGTTTTTTTTACTCTCCCTACCTAACCCTTTGACCTTGGTTCCTTTCCATTGGTTATTCAGGAACCTTTAGCAAGAGGATTCAAATCAAGTTTCAGTAGTTGATTCAATAATCTAGATAGATGTCATATATAGGACTAGTATGATAGTGGGTTGGCAATTGCATCCTTGATTTCTTGTTTTGTTTCATTCTACATATTTTTTACTATAACTATCTTTGGGAAAATTAGTGTCTCATGTCATCCTACTAATTATAACCCCCTATGGGAAAATTAGTATCATTCACCTTTGCCATAATTTCTTAATTATAAATGCCTATGAGAAAATTAAGAACAACACTTTTATCATGCTTTGAAGTCCCACCTTGCCCTACTTATTCCATACTATGACATTTTCCTTATTTGCTTGTTTTTTAGAACTTTCTAATACCTAGTTAGATTCCTCTACTATAAGGCAGAACTACAATGACTTGAGGTCCCATCTTAGGACTATGTAGGTAATGCTCTATTCCCATTGGGGTCAGCTCAGTCACCTTTTACCATGATCTTGAAATTTTGTGAGCAATTTCAAAGTTTACACACTCTCTTCATTTTGTGAGTTGGACCACTTCGTATCTCATAATTCTCAATTACGTTATATGCTTAAAAAAATCCAAAAATAGTTATCAAATACTTAAAAAATCTTAAAAATTACCAAATCGACTACTTCTTTTCCTTAAGTATTATGGGAACCCTATCTATTTCACAAAACACCACTTATCATTTAGTTTCCCCACCCTTATTGGCCCCTAAGTCTTACACTCTCATCATTTTGTGAATTTTCATATTGTGCATTATGTATTCAACTTTGATACAATAATGACCACTAGGCTTTCTTTCACACTCTTGTCATTTTGTGAGACCATTCCCATATTTCCTCTATAACATAAATCATATTTTTCTTATCATTCATCTTCTTCTATCCCATATCCTAGGAGAACTACATTTGGTCTAAAGTTTATGTTGGACCTTGTATCCATGGAACTATGTAGGCAAAGTCTACTTGCCTAGTACATCTAGAGTCAGCTTGGCTACCCCTTCCTTTTCTTCTATTCCCCACACTTTGTCTATTTGTTTCATTACCTTCTATAGCCTAGGGGAAATTTTTATCATCTTGTTTTATATTATTTCCATATAAACCTAGGGTCAACCTTGTGTCATTTATTTTTATCTTCTATTTTTGCTAACATTGTGATTATCTATTATTTATGTTTTTATTTAATTTCATTCTAGTTATTTTGATTTTTTTTTGTTTCTTGGTGTTTTGGCTTCCTATTTATTTGTTTTTTAATTTTCATGTTTGTTTTCATTATTATTGTGCCTTGACTTAGTATATTTATGTTCATTAGGTGATTCCTTGTGCACTATATTTAAGTCCATCCATATTCATTTGTCAACATTTGCATCATGGTTTTTGTTATTAGTGCATTGTTTTCAATTGTTTATTAGATCATGTGTCAGTCCTTATGCATATTTCATCTAATTTGTTATGGTGTTTTATATCATTATGCCTACCATCATGTGATATAGTAAAACTCATCTCAATAAATATTACAAGTAATACAGCCAAGATACTTCTCCTTGGCACCTGAAAAAACCTTGATCTATCCAAAACATTCCCCAATACATAGTAATTAAAACATAAACATTTTTTAATTCTTAATAGTTAGGATGTGCATCTCCATACTATTAGGTTTCTCGAGTTCATCTTTCTATTCTATACTAGATTACCCCTCATTCTGTGAGTATGGATTTAATTCATAAGTCCCATTTTTCTAATTTTCCATATTACTCCCACCATTATTCCAATTATTTTAACTACCTTTGGGTAAATCATTGTGTATCTTCGCAGCCGTAGAGGTTAATGATTATAAACACCTTTGGGAAAATCATTATCATTCTTCTACATAATTGAAGCACATTTTCATTTTGATAATATTTATAACCACCTTTGGGCAAACCATTATCTCTATCTTCCCAATTTGGGCATGTTTTCATACTTCCAATGATTATAATCACATGTGGGCAAATCATTATTTTCCCTTTTAATGATTATAACTGCCTTTGAGAAAATCATTCTCTTGATACCCTTATCCTTTGACTAATGATTATAACTACCTTTGGAAAAATCATTATCTATTTACCTCATTATATTAATGATTATAACCACCTTTGGGAAAATCATCTTATTTATATGACTAACTGGGGTAGCTCACTGTGCTACTAATTGTAACCACCTATGGAAAAATTATTCTTTTCCACCCACTTTTATCTATTTTGGTCCCATCATTTTCCTTCTTTTGAGGGACTGATCATTGACCTCCTTTGTCAACCACTCCCTTGAGGGGGGAACCTAGAGCTCTTCTATTTTAGTTGAAGTATTAGGCATACAAGACCTTTTCATTATTTAAGAAGACATTACTATGTCTATTGCTTACAATGCCTTCCCAAATAGGGGTAAATTATAGACACCCAAATCTGATCACAACTAGCTTTCGATCACACTTCAGACTGATTCCTACCAATCATTGTAAATTAAGCCTAGGAATCACTAACATCCCAATTTTGGCCATGCATCATTCATCAATGCTCAAAATCATGTTGAGGCATTCTTATTTGGCGTATCTTACCATACACAACAATAACCTCTCATAGATTCATTGCTAATCACCTTATGACATAACAACTATCAATTTAGCCTATGGACCTATTAAATGGGGCACTTGATCAAATATTGAAAGATCTAAAATACTAGTCAAAATCAATCATCTAATTAAACAAGATTAAATGCTTAGTTGAATTATCCATTTGAAATTAATGAATATCTAAAATTGGAAATTTCCAAAATCAAAATATCAAGCCTTTTATCATTGCCTTTATCAAGATCTTCTAAAATATCCCAAAATATCTAATTTGACAGCCATGCCTAATAATTAAAAATTATAATTACATGACAACTATTAACTCAACTATAATTAGTCCCAACTCACCTAGGGTTATGTTTAAAATCAACCTTAACTCACCTTGGGTGAGAGTTTATTCTTGAGGCTATAAATACAAGGCCATGCCTATTGATTTCTAAGCTATTTTTGTGAAAAGATATTATACACAAATATCTTCAATAAGCTTGGATATTGTAGACTTATTATGTTGGATATTCTCCAAAAGCCTCATGCAAGTTATGTTACCATACCCAAATATTAATCCAAGCAAATCAAAGCCAAGGTGTTAAGGAAAGGTGAAGCCAACAAAACTCTATGGATGAAGATTTATTGATGTACAAGCCACACAATCCATTCACCAAGCCATTTGAAGATCCAAGGAAGGCAAAAGAAGGTGTTCTTTTATGTTTTTATTGTGTTTTCATTTGTTTTCTTGTTACCTATGCTTTGCCTAGTGTTTATGTTAGAGGTGTTAGTATTTTAGTGTGTTTATTTGAGTTTTATTTCTTGGACTAACACAAAATTAACCTCCCCTCTACGTATTCCTTATCCATAGTAGGCATTTTGAATATACAAAAGGTTGTCATCCCAAGTGAGATCATGTGCATGGTTTTACATTCATAGTATAAACAAGTGTTCGATTGATATATTATATTTTCACATCTATCTATAGATCAAATACTATCAATTGGTCTAGTTTCAATCTTATTAAGTCCTATAATGTTTGTTATAAATTACCCACAAAGCATATATCTTGATTAGAAATGATGTATGTTAGGAGTCTAATTTGAAACAAAATATAGTTGAATAAGGCTTGTATAGTGCCAAATAAATAAATGTATTTATTACAAGAGACCATGATATCCATCTTTGAAAAAACATCACTATAACAAACACATCATGTTGGTGTCTCATCATGTTGTTGGGTTTATGATCTAAGGTCTTTTATTTTAAATTAGTTTTTACTTTAATGTGAGTTTGTTTTGTTTAATAAAAGTTAGTTTATGGGAAATGTCAGTTTCCCCTGTGTAACCACCCTGTGAAGCATTTTAAGCTTTCACATACTTTTTAAATATATCTTGGAATAATACAATTTAATTTTATTATCAAAAATGGCTATTCACAATGTAAATTCTAGTTTATCATTCCTCTTGTTTCTGGATCTATAAGTGATATTAGAGCCATGGCAATAAATTTGTGAAGGAGGAAGCCTTGTTTAAAAAGTGGAAGGAGAGATATTTGTCTAAAGAAATTTGTCAAAGTCTTATCATTGTAAGAATATCTCAAACATAGCATAGTTGTATGGTGACCCTTGCAAATAGATTGGAAACTAAGGTATTGTATTTTGATCTGGTAATATATTTTAATCTAGTAATATATTGATTCTTTATCGTGATGGCTTGAAATAAGAAAAGAAACATTTTTTTCTACACTTTAAATTCAAACCTATATGGCATTATATATATATATATATTCCTGCAAACATGTATGGCACACTTATATGGCAGACTTTTTTGCCTAATTTGGAGAGATCCCTGTGGCATTAAATTCTCATTAATATTAGTGTAGCAGTCAAAATCCTTCATAAAGACTAGTATGACTTTCAAGCAAATATGTAGCTTTGTTGAAATACACATAACATCCCTGGTTTGAGTACGGCGTAAGAAAAGACTAGCAAAATTATTATTTTCATGAAGCATTTGAATAATTTTAGTTATACTGGGGTCTATTAAAAATTCAAATAAGGAGATATTTTTCCATTTCTTGTTTTCACCATAAAAAAAATTTTATGGAAAAGTATTTTTTTGTTTTTCCACATATCAAATTAGTCTTAAATATAAAATCTTCCTTTTATGAAATGTAAATGCTCATAAATAAATTTGAAAAGATTGTTTTTTAAGGCACTCTCCATAAAGGTCAAGGGTTAAACCCTCAAAAGTGCCAAGAAAATCATTTTTTGCAAAGGGATTATTTGAATTAATTATGAAAACCAGGAAAATCTGCACCTACCATGGCCATTTTTACCATATCTTAAACACACTATCATAATATTTTGTCAAAGTTACCTTTTTGGAAACTAGACTCAGATAGTTTTTTAATGATTATAAAAAAGGAGGGGTTAATCATGTCTTTATATGATATTTTAATCCCTAAAAACTAGTCAATTTTTTTGAATTAGCATTGAGTGGGGGTCTGCCTAGCCTGATAGAGGAGCAAAATTTCAAATTGTCATATCTTTTGCATATGGTGGCCAAATTATTTATATGACCACTTTTTTTCATGGAAATGGATTTATAATAGCATTAATGCAATTATTTTTTTATTCTGGCATGCATAAATATGTTTTTTACATATTTTGAATAAATTATGCATTGTAATAAATCAGTTGCATTTTTAGTGGAATTCGACACCCCAAGTTTTTCTCAAATGGTAAAAATGTGTTGTATACATAAAATAAAGATCATAAAAATGTGTCTCACTACTTGTGTTATTGATGTTAATGGTATTAAATTTTTCCATTTATAGTTCCCTAAGGATCTAACTGGCTAAATAGAGCCAACTGGAGGTTAGAAGATCCATAGAGGTTGGAGGATAATTCCCCTTCTCTAGTTTTCTATTCACTTGGAGTATGGGTTCATTATTGGGATAAAAAAATTTGGTTTATGTATTTTTCTTTCAATTTTTATTTTCTTTCATTGCATTGATATTATTACTAAGGAGTAGACAGAGTAGTTTGACTTTGTTTTTATGATACACAGTTTCTCACCTCTCACCTGATAGGGGAGAGATATTGAATAGTGTCCTTCAATAAATCATCAATAGTTATACGAGTCAAAATTATATTTTTTATCATTTTAAGTGTTGAATAAATGCATGCATGTGATGTTGGTGACTGTTGGGCATCTGAAAGATGTGCCATATAGAGTACTAGAGGATCACTTGGATGGGTTCCTATGTGGGACCTTATGTGGGTCGATGTAGTTGGAAAAGATTTGATCAGGTTATACTATATTAAGGTATGATGATCATAGGGGATGAGAAAGCTTTGATCATGTTCATCAACCTATTATGCCAAAATTTGTAGGGTGGGCTTTTGTATAGAGCAATATTTGTTTTGATCAGTATTATGATGTACAATGTACTATATTATAAATGTAATAAAGATTCATTGATGACTTCATATTCATAACTCTAGATATTCATCATCTATACCCCTTTGAATCAGGGGGAGTTTGTTGGGTTTAAGATCTAAGATCTTTTTTTTAAAATTACTTTTTACTTTAATGTTAGTTTGTTTTGTTTAATAAAAGTTAATTTATAGGAAAATTTGGTTTCAAGCTTATAAATAATTTAGTCAAACAATAAAAACTCCATAACTTGTTTACCTTGTGCAATCATAATGTAAATTTCTACAAAGTCATGATTAGTTGAGTAGAGAGATACCTATTCTATGAAGTTATGGTCATGTGTGTCTAGTATTATGATGAGTACTTGAATCGATAGTTGGTTAAGGAAATTGACTACTTTTTTATCCTTAACTTTTATGTGCTTGATCATGATATGTAACTATTTTAGGTAATTCATCAATTTCATGTGGTGTGAATTCTCTAGTTATCTTTGTGTCTATAGGAATTGAAGTGTCTTATGATCGGAAGGAATAACTATCTCCTCTATAAATATGTAGTGACATCATTTATTAATTGATTCTACAATATAATAAAACTCTTTCTCATAAGTTGAGTACCTTTACACCATGTCATTGAATGTATCTAAATGGTATGTAAATGGATGTCCATGTTGCATGAACATTACATTATGAGCATAATCAGATGCATCATAGTGAAGTTTGAAGGAGTGTCTAATGTGAGGCATTGTGAGTACAGGCATTACATAGAGGCATTGTTTGAGTGCCTCAAAATCATGTTGTTTCACATGAATCCATTCAAACATGGATTTCATGTGTATTATTTGGTTTATTGGCTAAGAGATGTGAGAGAAACTAAGGACAAACCTACATTATAAGTTTGTGAGTCCAAGAAAATAAATAATTTCTTTGAGATTGCATGGAATGTGCAAATCTTATATCACTTTAATATTTCCTAGGTCTACATGAATTATTTCATGTTTAATTATGTATCCCAAGTACTAGATTTTCATAGTGTTAAATGTACACTTTGATAAGTTTGCCTACAACTTATGTTGATTCAAGGTTTATAAGATGTGCAATATGTTTCACATGTTCCTCCTAAGTCTTACTAAATATGAGAATTCCATCCAAGTAGATGATGATAAAATATTTGAGGAATGGCCTAATGATGTCATTCATCAATAACATGAAAGTGGTTTTCACATTGGTTAGGTTGAAAGGCATGACCAGCCATTCATATAATCCTTACCATGCATTGAAGGTTGTCTTCCAAACATCTTCAATATGGACTAGAATATAATGGTAACCTAACTTCAAGTTGATATTGGTGAATTATTGTGCACCTATAAGGTCATCTAAGAAGTTGTAAATGTGTGACAGTACATACCAATTCTTCATTTTGGTTTTTTAAGTGTTTGATAGTATTGTTGGATTTTTAGGTTACACCTTAGCTAAAAAGAGAATTGCTCAAGCCCTCTACTCAAACCTAGTCCAACATTAGATTGACCTAATATTTTGGGCTGTATATTTTTAGGTCAAACCTCTAGAATTTAAGGGGATAGCTCTCATGATATGAAAATGTAGTGCTTTCCTAAAACCTATATCTATCACAAGAAAAAGAAAAAGAGATGAAAACTAAAACTAGAATCTAACCTATGTGTTGATGTACAAGATTGTTTAATGATCCACTCTTAGCTTAAACACTTTCATGAATGCTAATGAATATAATAGGGATAAGGGTTGATTATATTATTTTTAAATGTTTAAAACATGAGTATTTTTAATGAAGGTTGGGTAGAAACTTGAAACTTGCAGTGCAGAAAGGATAAGGTCTATACAAGACACTATAGGCTTCTTGACACTTCAAGAGAAATATCATCAAATAAAACTTCACACAACTTATAATAAACTAAAAAAATTGAAATCAAGGTACACAAAGGACATACATATGATAAAAAATAAACATGAATTTTGTAGATCAAACCTCAATGAGACACACTTAGCATTCAACCATAATCTGAACTTGTCTTGTATTACTTCAAAAGAGTTTGCACAATGATTTTAGTAGAGTTTTACTAAACTAAACCAAGGGATTAAAAATAATATCTCAATTCCTAAATTTATAGATAAAATTTAAGAAAAGAGAGAAGTATTTTTTCATATAATGGGTCATCAATGAGCCCAATGTGGCATGGGGGTAGTTACAGAAGCATTTTCTCCCTCCTTAAGCATTGACACTCTCTTAATGATAGAAATTTTGTATTGAGGAGGATATAACTATCTAAATTTCCCTCAATCATGATTTTAAATTTCCTAAAATAGCTCCACATCCTTCCCTTTGGTAGTTACTCAACATATATGGGGTGTAATAAGGTCCTTTTGGGTGTTGAGCAGCATTTGCATCAATATGCATGTTAAATTCTTCATGAAAATACCTTTGACCTATATTAATGACCCTAAATTTATTTTTAGGATCACCAAAATGGTAGCTACAATGATTTTAAAGGGTCAATCAATGTCCTCAAACCACCTTCCTTTCACTAGATCCTTCCACTTGTTTGATAAGTAGGCCTGTATGGCTAGCTTTCTAAAACTTTATCCATATTCACCATGCCATTGATTCAATAGTTGAACTTAGGCCTAAAAATTTCTTGATAGAACATAGATAGCCTTTAAAAGGCCATTAATTTATTAATATTGAGTCCTTGAAAAATTTTCTACCTGCAACACACCTTAGCTTTACATTACTAGGCCCAAAAACCTACCTCACAAACTAGTAGTTTTGAACAAGATTATGAGAACTCTTTCATGGGGTTTCATGGATTGAATTGGTTTTGGATAGGTAAACTAATTTTTTCAAATACTCCCCCCATAGTTTATAATCCTTTGTTAGGCCTTATAACATAGAAATTGACAAAAAATTGTTATATTTCCCTCTTAGGAAGCATCCATACACCTGCCATGAATTGATGCTCCTATGAGTTTTCTCTATGCTCCAAGTGATAAAATAGGCACTTATAATTAAAATTATTGATTTTTAGATAAACTTCTCTAGATTGGTTATTATTAGGGTTTAAGGGAGGTTTTAGAGGATTTGGGGGCTTTAGGCTTGGATTTTAAAGATCTAAGCTTGGGTTTATGAACCACCTACACTAATCCCAAGATAATAATCTCCCTTACCTCCCATGAATATTTTAATTCCTTAAACATACCCCTTTTTTCCTTGGTGAGTGCTTGACGATGCTTCCTTTATAGAGAGTTTGTCCTTTGAGATGACTCTACAGGTTTGCAAGTGTAAATATGCATTGGGGTAGTTTCTCCAAGGCTTGGATTAGCTAAAATATCCTTATATCAATGTCCCAATGCCCTTAAAGAGGATTCACAACCTCTCAAACCTTCACACTATACTTTTCTCTACTCTTTTTATAGCATAATCATGGTGGAGCTTGAGTGTCATACTATTTTCACACCTATGTTATAAACTATAACCTACACATTGGTCCATGGATCATGTCTACCTTTTTATAAAAATATAAAGGACCTTATATTCCTTATAAATTTGATTTTATGTCTTAATCATGCCAAATTTTATTCTTTTATTATACATGGCCAAGTATACTAAGGTCTGCAACTCTCTACCTTCATACCAATCATAGAGGTCAACATAGAGACCTCCAGGAGTCTTGGAAAAATGCCTTAAGGGACATCCTCCCTTATTAAAACCAATTTTCATGTGGATATACTCTAAAATTTAATCTTTTATCTCAAATTTGCCTTCCTAATGTTTTTTTATACAATGCTAACCATGACTAGGTGGTGGCCCCTAAACACTGCCTTCCTTTATTACCCTTGTATCTATTTAAACTCATCCCTATGCCTGTACCTACCTATAGTTTTATTGATATGGTGATGTCACCATCCCTTCAAAAGGGTGGTGGCCATCAAGTATAGAATTTTGATAATGTGATCCTTGTCTCCTTTATTTTGATTTTACCTTTTATAATTTCATATGGGGTGGCGACACCAATATAGATTAAAGATTACCACCCTATCATCCTTTTTCACCATAACTACCTATAGGCTTGTTACCAAGTCTATATTAGGGGAGGGATGACCTGTAGGTGTTTGATTCTCAAGGCCTAGATGGCCCATATCCCATCCAATATCCCTTTGGAATGCTCAAATCATGGTGTTTATGGAAACCCTTGCATCTTGTACAACTTAGATAGATATTCTTGGGGGCTTGATATATTGGCTTCTATGGCTAACTATAGGTGGTTCCCTTAACACTCCTAGGTTGTCACATGATCATATAGGTCTAGGGTTTGATGACCTCAAATACGTGAATGGTTTTAATGCAATATACTATCAGCTTGGGATGATCAGTCCTTGAGGGAATAGTGGCTGAGTGGGGGAGGTGATAGTGAAAAAACATTAGGGTGAAATGAATGTGACAACATAGTGATACAAAAACTAATGATTTTGAAATGGTAGTGAAATCTTATGGATGTGAAATGGACATGAGAATGACATAATACCTCACCTAAGATCAATCAAAATAGACCTTACAAACACCATAAAGCATATACAAGTAGACCTAAAGGTTTGGAGGTAGAGGCAAGGCATTTAAGGTCACAAAATGAAACCTTGAAATCTCATAATTACCTTAACATCTATGAATAAACCTTAAACTTTACAAAAATGTGACTAAGCTTGCTAAAGGCATAGATATAGGTTTACAAGGATTATTAAAGCATATAGAGGATTGAGAAGATGTTTTAAAGGCATGAATACTACCCATCACCATGTTAACACCTCCTTCATATCCCATTAAGCACATTGGAATCTTGTAGATGTTCTTGGACCATATACATAGTCCATTCTATAGTGTCTTTGAAACCATACACAGATTAATCTTCATGAAGTGTAATGAGGAAAAATCAAGGCCATTAAAAATTGAATATAAGTGAGAAGGAGTTGAGGACCATGATGCATATCTTCAACCATGAAAATTTTCTTAAAGCTTCTTTAAAACTTGATTCTTGCACAAACTAGTCTATAGGCCATGCATAGAAACTAGTCAAGTACATTAGCCTTTTATCTGAGCTCACATGAGTGGATTATTTGATAAAATCATCATATAAGGATGCTACTTGACTTGAGATAATAGGATAACTGATTGGTTTTAGAAAATGAAACAAAATCCCTTAAAAATAATTGGTCTCAAAAGGTCCTATGTAGATGAGGAGGATGCAGAAGCTCCTTAACTTATTAACCAACATTCATAAAGGATAGGCATTCATCTCCCATAAAAATACCAAGGATGGTTATCCCCTTTAGTGTACCTTCCATGGTTAAGAGCTTAGACCCACACTATACTTGTGTTGTACATAATAACCATTAACCTGAGGGGTCATTTAATCTCACCAATGAGCTTAAGTGGAGGATTAAAATTTTTGGGCCCATACTAAGCTAAAACACTCTGATTCTTCCACCATTGCACACCTCTAAACTCACCTTGTATAAATGTGCCCCTGAATGAGTTGATCTGACATTATGGATCCATACTATTGAGAAATCACCTTTAAAGTGCCCATTTTCTTACAAATATCCATATTTTTGGTCTTAAAATGTAGCTTACTAATGTTATGGAGGGGAAATAGGAGGGAAACATATTTTTTGACTTAGTTATATAACCTACGAGAGGTGAAAGGTCACAAATTGGCATGTATGGACCCATATTAGAGGAATTAAGTATTGAACAAGGAAATGGTGGATCTAATTGAGTTATGAAAAGTTCCATAATGTATTAGTGGGACTCATGAGGTATTTTGGAGGCATATTAGTGATCTAGTGGTCAAATAAGGCCAAAGTAACATCCTTGTGTGGTCAAAACCATTGACTGGCTCGAGTACACTCTTAAAAAGGTTTATCAACTAGATCACATTGTGAATTCATATGGAACACCTTAAAATTAATAAAACCTTAATTAGATCAGATGGTATTCTATTTAATGACTCTTGAAATCTCAAAAATGATTGTACCTCTAATGATTTTTCATGACTAGTGTGTTCTTAAACCTTTGTCAAACTACCTCCTCCAACTTTAGATTTATTACTGCATCTCCCTTATTTTGATTATCCTTCAAGATGTATAGGGGCCAATTAAACACTTTGAACACCATGACACTACATGAATCAAGCTTTACATAGGGTAAAAATACCTTTAAATATTGCTAAGGCAAGTTTGAAATGTGACTAGACAATGGACTAACTAGACATGCCTTGAGATATCACAACATGACTAAAAACTAGGTGTCAAATATGGAAATGACTCCAAGATATAGGTTTTACCAATTTATAGGTCTAGGTCTAAAAATTGACCAACAATTATAGTGACTCAACTAGCTTGACTAGCCTATTGACCATGGAACCTAGAAATTTGATCAAGCTTGTTCATGATGACTAGACAAATGAATCATGACTATAACATGGAATGCCTTCATCTTGAAAACTCTTGAATCAATGAAACAAACTTAAGAAATATGAAACAAATAAAAACATAGAACAACTACCTAAATAGTAGGACCCAAAAATAAATAAGACATTGTGCAAGAGCACTTGGAAATAAAAGACAGACCTACCTACCTATATACAAAAGATCATGAAATAAAACTAGTAGTATAACTTGAGATACCTCCCATTGGTAGGTATAGGAAGTATCTCTCCTTTCAAATTAACAATCTCAAAATAATTTCTCTCCTTGTAACATGTGATGATATATGGTCCACTCTAAATATTGTCAAATTTGGAGTGTTTTCTTGGCTTTGCACGGTCTTCATCCCATTTGAGGACTACATCACCTTATTGAAATGTTTTAGAGGATGATATCTTATCAAATGAATTATTCAATTGATTATAATTGGACCACATAATGTACATGCCATTGTCCCTTATCTCTTCTAGCTAGCTTAGTTCATTTAATCTTAATTGCATAGCATCATCCTCTAAAAGCTCAAGTTGGAGGGCAAGCTCTAGTGTAGGAAGTTTTGATTCTCTCCCAAAAAAAAGGAGGTATGGGGAGTGTCTATTAGCCTTATTATTTGTCACTTTATCTTCCCATAAGGTAGTTCTCAATCTAGTATGTCACTCCCTCTGACTATCTTCCATAGTCCTCTTGATGATCCTCAATAAGTTCTTATTTGTGGACTCTACTAGTCCATTGCCCTATGGGTAATAGTTATAAGATGATTTGAGATAAATTTTATGTGAAATATCCCACTCACATGCCTTGATGCTGATAAAATCCAATGCATTGTTAGAGATAATTGTGTAAGGCACACCAAATCTGGTCACAAGGTTATCATAAAAGTCTAAGACATAATTCTTGTTGGCTTCTTTGAGGCAAACTACTTCAACCCACCTTGTGAAGTATTTTGTGGTTGTGATTATCCACTTATGTATTTTAATTTAAGGGGGGTGTGTCATCCTTATGAAATCCAATCCCCACTAAATGAAGGTTTTTTCTACTTATATTGGTTACAAGGGGAAGGCCATTGGTTTCTATTTTCTAATGAACATTTCACATTTTAGACACTTCCTTACCCAAGAGTGTGCATCTCTAAACAATGTGGGCCAAAATTACCCAAACATAATGATCTTGGAGGTTGTGGTTTTGGCAAAAAATGTACACTAGCTAGACCATCATGTAATTTTTAAAGCAACGTATCCACTTGGCATGATTCCACACACCTCAAAAGCATGCCTCCTATGTCTCTCTTGAAAAGTACTCCATCTATTAGGACATAGGGTATAATTTGAAATTTGAAGTTCCTTATTTTTTTTCTATCTAACCCCATGGGGAATTATCCTAATTGAAGGAACCTAATCACATCATGTGTCTAATTGAAAGGTGTGTTGTCTCTAGCTACTTATTGGTTATCATGGACTACCAACACTTGGTATTTTATTTCCTTTACCTTTGCTTCAAGTTGATCACATAACCCTCTACACCTAATGAGATTTGTAACTCTAACTTCAAGGTCATACTCCATGCATTTTTTTACCCACCCATCCCTTTTCTCATTGATTTTTCTATTTAGTATGAATTCCTTAATGTTTGGGTGTACTACCATAAGTATGATCTTTCTATTAGAGACCATGTGCCTAAATTTATTCAAACCTCTCACCATATCAAGCACATGTTTTTATAAAAATCTATACATATCCTCATACCCTTCTAAGGACTGACTAAAGAAATAAATAAGATGTTCTAGGCCTTGATCATTCTACTGCATCAATATGGCAAAGATTGCATATGATGTAGAGAATGCATACAAGTAGAATTATTTGTTAAAATTAGGGTTAAGGAGTGTAGGGGAATGAGAGATGGCCTCCTTTATGGACTCAAATATCCTCTTACCTTATTTTCTCTATGTAAACTCCTTTTTCTTCCTTAACATGTTAGTAAGAGGCTTGACTAACTCTACAAATCCTAGGATAAACCTTCTTATAAAATTAATCTTCCCCAAGAAACTTTGTATAACTTTCTTGTGATCAGGTAGGGGTAAAGAAAGAATGGAATCAACTCTTTCAATGTATATGGAAATACCATCCTTGGACACTACATGGCCCTATGATCTACCCTCATGAACACCAAAGATGCACTTTTTAGGATTCAATTATACTCCAAATTGCCTACATCTTTTAAAGACTAGTTTTAAGTAAGCAATGTCATTTGTTGGGTCCCTTGAGAAAATAGTGATGTCATCAAGGTAGATGAGCACCATGTCACTGATTAACCCCTCAAAGGTAACATCCATTTCCATTTGGAAAGTTTCCCCTACATTGGATAGTCTAAAAAGTATCTTCACATATGCATAAGTGTGCCACTTTATGGTGAAGGAAGTATTATGCCTATCTTCATCCTTGACCATGATCTAATTGTAACTGGAGAAACTATCAATAAATGAGAATCTCGAGGATCATACAACATTTTGAATAATTTGGTCCATTTAGGGCAATGGGTCATGGTCTTTTAGAGACATCTTATTGAGTTCTCTAAAGTCAACACACAAGCGTATTTCCCCATTCTTCTTCCTCACTAGAATAAGGTTTTCCACCCATAAGGAATGTTTGATGGGAAATATTATCCTTGAATTAATCAATTTGAATAATTCCCTTTTCATTAACTCTTTTACCTTTGGATTGATAGGCCTTTATTTCTCCTTGATTGGTTTTGCATTGTTCTCTAATTCAATGGTGTGGTGTGCAAGTTTGGGGTCAAATCCATTAAAATCCTTGTATTCCCATGAAAACACATCTAAATACTCTTATCACAAAGGAACAAAGGAATCTCTCTCTTCTATTGTGTTAATCTTTCCCATCTTCAACAACTTGTCTTTAAAGATCTCTACCCTTTCATAATGTTACTCCTTGGCTAAAGTACATGCCTTGTATTTTCTCATTTAGACATATTCATTGAATATGATTTCTAATTTCAAAATTCCCTTAGGTAGATTATTAGACCTCAGATTCACTATCTGATCATCATATTGGTGTTAGAACTTGTTTTGATTCTTGTGGTAGAATTCTACCTCTTGCATGAGAAAACACACAATTTGATCATCACTATCAAATAACTTCCAAATCACCTCATTATCAGGTATATATGGCTTACATATGACCTTAATATCGTATTGAATTTGACTACCTTTAACTCCCTCTATAGTCTCATACTGAGATCTAATGGCTACAAGCCTATTTGCATGTTGGTTTGCCTCCCTTGGTATGGATTATATGTTGAATGCCAATAAATATTCTATGAGGTCCCATACACAGTGATTTTAGTATTTAAAATGATTTTTATTTACTAAATTTATTCCCCTTACTTATTTCATAACAATTTCACTATCACCCTTTACTTGAAGGAGTTTGACACCTCTCCTTCTTGCTTCTTGCAAAACATGTAGAAGGGCTTCATATTCAACTATGTTTGAGGTATAATTCAATTGAAACCTTGCATCTAAGTAGTATTTTTTATTTTAGGGCGAAATCAACATGAATACAACCCCACTACCATTATTTGACCTTGAACCATCAAATAATAGGGTCCACAAACAATCTTCTTCTTGAGTTGTGTTTGTTAGGCAAGGTATATCAACACCTTCCTCATGAATACAATACACTCCTAAATCTACCTCCTCAATGTTACTATAGGGATCAAATCCATGATTTAAAGATGCACATTCATCTAAGTATAGGTTTTAAATGACTTTAATATGATCATGAGGCTCTTATTCACTAGCATTCTCATATTCATCAAGTATGGTGTAGTTGACGTTTGTAAGGTTAGGCATATAGGGATATAAATGGAACCTAGAGATAAATTCTAACCTAATAGTGACCCTAGTCCCACATCTAGTCCTAAATACCATGTATGACCATTCAAAGGATAAGTAACCCTTAATTTTTATAGTAAAGTCTTTAGATAAACATAGGGAAAAATATGGGAGTAAGCCCACAACCATTACATCTTGAGTGATGACATAATTTGGGAAGGTTTCCAATGTAATCTTTAGGTCTTTCAAGACACCTACTATTTTATTGGGATAACCATCCAACTAAAGAAAACCCTTTTCATTAGGCACATATTTAATCTCAGGTTTATTTGTTATGGATTTAGGCATTACTGAGGTTACGGCACCTAAATCTATCATACAATTATGGGAAAGATAGTCCCTTATGATGACTGACAAGTAAAATGGATGGGTATTGACAACCTTAGGGGGTTGGACAAAATTATGAGCTTGGTCTTGAATAGGAAATTGAACTTGATTAGGCTAACTACTATTGACAAAAATAGTGCTCACCTTGTCAGCTACCTTGTTTACATGAGAGAGATTGGAGAGATCTTATTGGAGGATTTATTTTTACCCTAAAATAGAGATCACATCTCATATTGACATGGTGACATTGGAAATTTGCATGTGATCCATAATATTAAATAGAATATTGATGTTCTTGGCTACACCTTAGAATTAGAAGTGTCACTTGATACTTGAGTGACTTGAGGGATAAAATGAGACTTCTACTATTATCCATGATGTTGAGGTATTTATTGAGTTGTAGGGGCATTAGTGGTTGTGTTTGAAGTGGTATATTACTGAGAAACTTATGGAGGTGTGGAAGAGACCTTAATATTCCCTAAAGTATCCTCCATCATCCTCCTCTTAGCCCTTGTACAGGCTACAACTGATTCATCTAAATTTTGTGTAATCTACCCCACGTTTATTACTACATGATCAACCACATTCTCCCCTTATTGAAAATTCATGCAAGTGGTATTAGTTGGATTCTATCCTTTGATGATTTCATGGAACACAAGTTAACTTGATTCATTTGAGGACCTTATGGTGGAGGAGGCATTATGTCATGGCCTTAAAATGGAGGAACATGCTACCAACTAGGATCCTGATACATTTCTCCACTTATAGCCAATACCATCTCATTGGACTACCCTCATGATTGCCATTGACCCTCTTGTGAAAGGTTATTTTGTGTGGGGACTGATCCAAAACTTAGAATTTTTGGTTGATAAATATTTCAAGAACATAAAAATAACACAGTAACAATGAATTCTCTGAGAAGATATGTTTAATTACTCAAGATCACAATGCAACTATATACTTATCTCTGGGAAGAGATGTTTGATTTCCATTTTAGTTTACATACTCATTTATACACATTTTGAAAGTAGGGGGAGTATGTTTAAGGTCACAAATCTTGAGGGAGATCAAGTTGTTTGACTTCCATGATTTAAAACAATATAGAATTCGAGGAATTACTATTTTTAGAAACTTACTATTTTCAGAATGCACTACTAAAATTGAAATTTGGGGCACTTCTATTAGGTTTTTAGGGGTAAAAATCCATCAATCATATCTCCATGCCTTCTCACCATGTTCTCCTCATTCTTAGCTTTCCAATGGTTAAAATGGTGAGTCAATTGGAGCTATAGTGAAAAAGTTATGGCTCTCAGAAGTTCCATCATCAATTGGGGTTTAACCATCACCCAAATTATCACCTGAATTATTAATCAGATCATTCCTCCCTCCTTGAGAAGTAATGATCCCCATTTCATCAATGTTTCTCATCAAGTGTGGAAGTTGTGTCTTGATTTGATTCTCTATGAACCACTCACCTTGGTGGCTAAGCTAGCCCTTCTGACCACCCGATGAAGTGGAATAGAGCATCCTCTTGTTATCTTCATCCAAGTGTCCACAATCTAATCCTCCTCCACTAGAGAAAAAATCTATGGATCAATCTCATCAATGTCTAGATATTCTATTATGACTGAAGTGTCTAACAAAGGTGGATGATATGGTTTGAGGAGCTCCATGTTGAATATTAGATGCGGACCAAGGTAGGCTGGTAGGTTCAACTCAAAAGCATTTTCTCCAACTTTTCTAGTGATGATGTAGGGACCATATCATAGAGGCTAAATTTTTATGTGTGGGCTTACAAGTTATTCCTTCTAAAGCCACAAACAAACCTTGTCACCCATAGCAAAATGGTGTGAAATCCTATGTTTGTCATGGCATTACTTATACTTTTGATTCATCTTCTCCAAGATGTCATGAAATTGTTGTTAGATGTGTTGCATTTGTTCAATGAACTTTTTTGCTTTTGTTGCCTTAGATCTTCCATGAGGTGTGTATCACATCATGGAGGATGGAATGGCTATATCAATTGGTGCCATGGGTTGGAACCTAAAGCATACTTAGAATGGACTATGCTTGGTCAAACTGTGTAAGGCTTGATTGTATCCATGTTGCATGAAAAGAAGCCTCTCATCCCATGTGCATGGATGTTTGGAGTGATACATCTAAATCATGTGAATAATAAAGTGGTTCACCACCTCTATCTGACCATCAATCTATGGATGGAAGGTTATGGAATTCATCAGCTTGGTATCCATCATCTTCCATAGAGTGGACTAGAAGATGCTCAGGAACCTATTGTCTCGATCTAAGATAATGGACTTGGGGAGACCAAAATGGATCCATACATGACTAAAATATAGTTGAGTAGTTTCTTTAGTAGATATATTTTTCTTACAAGCAATCCTGATAGCCATTTTTGAGAAATGATCAACTACAACAAAAATACAATCCTTTCCATGTTTTAAAGTGGGCAAACCTGAGAGAAAATCCATTGAGACAGATTCCCAAGGTCTGGTTGGTTCTATCAATGGCATGTACAATCCTTTCTTCTTATTTTTTGGCTTGGCTATCACACATGGGATGCAAGATTTGAGATACCTTTCTACATCCTTTCACATATGAGGCTAGTAGAAGTGTTTTTGAAGAATTGTCAATGTCTTTTATACACCAAAGTGTCCAGTTGTCCTACTGAAATGTGCTTCCCATATCAACTTCTGTTGCTCTACAATTGGAACACAAATGTGACCCATATGATATAGGATATTATCTTGCAAATAGAAATTAGAAACATGTTTACATTTTTGAAGAACTTGATATGTATCAGCAAAAGCTAGATCTACTTCATACAAAGCACCCCAAGTGGTAGTCTCATATCCACACAGGTTAAGAACTATTGTGAGTACAGTAATTAGTGGGTGGCTCAGATAATATATAGTTGTATTTGAGCTCCCCTTTTTATGTTTGATTATTAGATGGAAATTATGAAGATATGTGGCCCACTTTTGGTGCCTCTCATTTCATAGTTTTCTTTGTGTCTGGATGAAGTCCAATGGTCTATGGTTAGTGCGGATGACCATTTCTTTCCTCAAGATGTAGTGTTTCCATTATTTACAAGCTTACACAATGGCATAGATCTCCTTATCATATCTCAGATATTTCCTAACTATATCAGTGAAAGTTTCACTATGATATGCAATAGGATGGCCATGTTACATGATGATAACTCCCATGGCATATTTAGATGCATTTGTCATCAACTCAAAAGGTTAATGCAAATCTAGCAAGGCAAGAACAGGGGCTGAGCAAAGTTTATTCTCCAAATTCTCAAATGCCCTTTGTTGTATTTCACCCCACTGAAATGTAGCTTTAGCTCCTCCTTTAGTCACTTGGGTTAGTGACCAAGCAACATGTGAAAATAAAATAATAAACCTATGATAGAAATTTTCAAGACCCAATAATCTATGAAGTTATATGAGGGTCCTTAGTGTGGGCCATTCTTGAATAACCCAAATCTTTTCTAGGTCAACATGGACCCCTTACTCATTCACAATGTACCCAAGGTACTAAATTGTTGTCATCCCAAATGTGCATTTATCAATATTTGCATATAACTTGTGCTCCCAAAGAGTTTGAAGCACCTTACAAACATGTTGTAGATGTTCCTCCCATGTTCTACTATAGATGAGTATGTCATCTAGGTAGACAACCATGAATGAGTTATTGAAGGGTCACAGGATGTCATCCATCATCCTCATGAAGGTTGCAGGTGTGTTAGTTAAGCCAAAAGGCATAACCAACCATTCAAAGATCCCCTCCTTAGATTTGAATGTAGTATTCCAAACATCAATGGGATTGATGGGGATTTGGTGATAGCTAGATTTGAGATCAATTTTTGTGAAGAACTTCACACCATTGAGTTGGTCTATTAGGTCATAAATCTTGGGGAGAGGGTAGCGATTCTTCACAGTGATTTTATTCAATGTTTGATAGTCAATGCAAAGCCTCCATGTTCCATCTTTCTTTAGTGCTAAGATAATTAGGTTACCACAGGTTGAAGAGCTTGGTCTAATGTGACCATTTTGGATCAATTCTTGAATCTATATTTTTATCTTATCATTCTCTAAAACTGATCTATGATACACATGACTATTAGGCAAAGGTGATCCTAAAATCAAATCAATAGAATGTTTTACCTAGGAATGTAGTGGAATTCATATGGGTGACTTTAATAAGTCATCATATTCTCATATGATTTGTCCCATCTACTTTTGTTGTTTTTTTATTATGTAGTCAGGACTACAACATTAGCCTTCTTGGATTTCTATGGTTTGACCACCATGAGAATGAATTGCTTTGTCTTTTCCACCAATAGCTTACATTGTTTGGCACTGATTAGGGAGACAGATTTTGGAGGTGGTACCTCTAGTACCTTATATCACCATATTCTAAGAATGAGGGTGATTCTTTAAGTTCATGATTCATATATGCCATGTCGATCATACATGAATGACTAACCAAGGAGTACATCACAAACATCTAGATTGACCATATCACATAAGACTTCATCTTAGAAAGGTTTTATTGCATATGAAAGAAGACACTGATGGGTGACACAGAGGTCTCTCCCTAGGATCAACCATTCTAGACTATATGGCTTTAGGTGAGGCTTCATGAATAGATTTATAATTTTCACAACTTTAGTAGAGATTAAATTCTTTTCACTCCCACTATCAAGAATGAAATGCATAGGCTTACCTTTTACCCATAATCTGGAGTGGAACAATATTTCCTTGTCATCTAGCCTTTCCTCATGGGTTTGTGATGAAGCGACGATGGTGTTAGGCTCATCATCTACAATCTCTTCTTCATCCTCTTTTATTTTAGGTTGTGTATGAGATAGAGTAGTATATGTCGAATATTTTGACTCAAAAAGTAGTGACTTGATGGCTTGACATTCTTCTTTGGAGTGAGTTCTAGTTTTATGGTAATCACACCATTTTCTAGCCTTCCCCTTTTGGGGTTTCTTATCTTGAAAATACTTTTTCTTCCAATTTGGCCTCATTTTTTACCTTACTTGTCACTTTTCTATTTTGAGGGCTGACTCTTCATATTCTTTCTACCATGCTACCACTCAATATTCACTATGAACTTGTATGCCTCACTGAGGGTTTCCAAATTGAAGAGTTCCATTTCCCCTTATATGTACCATTGTATTCCACCATGATATTTGAGATTCTTATGTTTCTCACTTTCTTGGATGCCTAATCTTGTAGACAAAGAATGAAAAATGTCTATGTAATCTTAAACAGATTGGTCCTTACCTTGGTGAATTTGTTGCCACTATATGTACAGATCATCATATACTCCAATGGGATAGTATTCTTCCTTTATCACTTTCATAAAATCATCCTAGGTAGGTTCCACCTCAAGGCCAATGGCATCTATACTGAACCTTTTTTTGTACACTTCCCACCAATTTTTCATGGGCAATGATGCTTTCAAAAGAGCAAAAGTGATCTTTTCTCCATCGATGAATTTGTTTATAGAGAAGTAGGAAGACAATTGATCTAACCAATTTTATACTACATCAACATTGATTTTACCTTCAAATGTAGGAATATCAAAATTTACCTAAACCTTGAAGGGTGTTGGGGCACTGAAAGGACATTCTATGGATGAGGAGCTAGGAAGTGTAGAAGAGGAGCCATAATTTCCCATCAGGAATCGTTGAAGGATTTGGGAAAATTGTTGCAGCATCTGTGCTTGTTGCCATTGGAGGGATTTCACCATTTCCTTGAAAGGATCAGATGTCTCAGTGTAATCTACCATTTGAATTCATTTGGAGTGAATAGGTGGATAGTTTGGAAGCTCTATTGTTTTCCACCTAAGCTTCTTGTAGCCTAACCTCATCCTCAGGATCATACACTCTCAAGACAAACCGCTCTGATACCACTGATCCAAAACTTAGAAGTTCTAGTTGATAAATATTTTAATAACATATAAATAACATAGTAATAATAAATTCTCTGAGAAGAGATGTTTAATTACTCAAGATCGCAATACAACTATATGTTTATTTATGGGAAGAGATTTTTGATTTCCATTTCAGGTTATATCTTCATTTATACACATTTTTAAATTAGGGAGAGGATGTGTAAGGTCACCAATCTTGAGGTAGATCAATTTTTTTTACTTCCATGATTTAAAACAATACAGAATTCAAAGAATTATTATTTTTAGAAACTTACTATTTTTAGACTACACTACTAAAATTGAAATCTAAGGGACTTCCATTATGTTTTATAAGATCAAAATCCATTTATAAAATATCCATGCCATCTCACCACATTCTCCTCATTCTTATCTTTCCAACGGTTCAAATGGCAAGTCAATTGGAGCTATGGTGCAAAAGTTATGGCTCCCAGAAATTTCATCATCAAATGGGGTGGAACCGTCACCTGAATTGTCACCTGAATTATTGCCCAGATCAGGGAGCAAGGCTCTTGAACTACTTTTAGCTATGGTATTGTAGCTATTATAATGTATATCTTAAGTAATTTTACCTTGTACTTGTTTATTTTATGGATAAGGGGGTTTTTTATAGGACTGATAAGGATGTTGAGCTTAGAAGGAGCCTTAGTATGGTCTATATGAGGTATGTTATTGCCTCTCTAAAGCCACTAACTTATTATTTTGTGCCTTCAACAAACCTTCAATTTTTTTAAGTCTATCTAATTAACTATCATCATATTATACTTGATTTTTTAGAGTAGGCAATGGAGCAATGGTAGGTGGATTTGACTAGAGCTCAAGAAAGAGGGGCATGAGAGGTCTTAGCATGAGTTTCCTTATTTGTATCAAACAATTTTATACCCTTATATATATCTCATAGGCTTTAGGTAGAGTTATCCCACCCATGTATTGGATCATTACTACAACATCTAAGTTTAATACTCTCAAGTAGTAAAGGAAAACATAACTGGGTGTGGGCTTAATGATGATATGGGTTTTATCCCAAGTTTTTTGGAATCTATAATTGAAATCAACCATAGATTCTTGAAGTACCCTCTTGATTGAGGTGATTTATTCAAATAGTGACACATGGTCACTCTTATACTCAAAATTATTATAAATACACTCACCAAACTCATCTCAGGTATTGATTGAGGTAGAATTCAGACCCCTAAACCATTATAGGGCTTTGCCTTTTAAGGATGTGGCTAAAAGTCTCATGGTTACATTTTCTTGAGTGATGTTATGCACTAAGAAAAGGTTTACAATGTCATATATGTATTATATATTAGTGGTGGAGTTTTATTTTGTAAATTATGTAAAACTATCCAAAGATATATCAGGGATATCATCATATTTCTAAAAGTTAAGAGCTGCCACCATTAAAGGGGATAAAATCCTACAATATAGGCCTTGCCATTTGGATTGGTGGACCTTTAAGGGACTGTGTATGGGTATAATTTGTATATTTTAGAGATTTGGGAGAGTTTGGGGGTGTTAGGTTTGGGTTTTCAATAGGTACCCTCTTCCTCCTTGAAATGTCCAATGGAAATTCAATGAACTAAACTTGCTTACCTTTTGAGGTAGACCTAGTGGATATTTGGTGCATGAACTTTCCCTCCAATATGTTGATTACTACTCCAAGACTTACAAATTTTCTCCCAAATTTACAAGCTATCCCAAACTAATGTCTAAGTGCCTTGCCTATATTCCCATTGGGCATGCCAGAACTATTAGAGTTCTAGGTTGCACCCTAGCTGAGAAGAGAATTGTTCAAGCCCTCTACTCAAACCTAGTCCAACATTGGATTAACCTAAGACTATGGGTTATCTATCTATAGGTCAAACCTCTAGAATTTAATGGGCTAGATCCCCTGATATGATAATGTAGTGCTTTCTTAAAACCTATATCTACCACAAGGAAAAGAGAAAGATGAAAACTAAAACCAAAATCTAACATATGTGGTGAGGCACCAGATTGTTCAATGATCCACTCTCAACTTAAACACTTTCATGACTAATAATGAATCCTATGGGGAAAATTTTTGATCATATTCTTTTAAAATGTTTCAAAAATGAGTATTTTTCATAAAGATTGGGTAGAAACTTGCAACTTGAAAGGAAAAAAGGATAAGGTCTATACAAGACACTATAGGCTTCTTAACACTTCAAGAGAAATCTCATCAAATAACACTTCACATATCCTATAAGAAACTATAAAACCTAAAATCAAGGTACATTAAGGACATACATATGATGAAAAGGAAACATACATTATGCAAATAAAACTTTAATGAGACATACTTAACATTCAACTAGAATTTGAATTTGAATTGTATTTCTTCAAAAGAGTTTGCACAATGATTTTGGTAGATATTTTTTACACGCAACCAAAGGATGTAAAACAAAATCTCAATGCCTACATTTATATATAATATTGAAGACAAGAGATAAGTAATTTGGTGTAGAATGGGTCATCAATAAGCCCAATGTGGCATGGGGATAGTTACACAAGCATTTTCTCCCTCTTTGAGCATTGACACTCTCTTAATGAGACTAATTTGGCATTGAGAAGGCTATAAATATCTAAAATTTCCTTACTCATACTTTGACCTTTCCCAAAATATCTCCAAATCCTTCCCTTTAGAAGTTATTCAATGCATATGGGGGTGTAATAAGGTCTTTTTGGGCATTGATCAACCTTTACATCAATATGCATGTTAACTTCTTCATGAAACTACCTTTGACCTATAGTAATGAACATCCATTTTGGTGTAGTCTTGCCCAAATGTTAGTTACAATGCTTTTAAATGGTTAATCATTATCCTCACACCACCTTCCTTTCACTATATCCTTCCACTTGTTTGATAAATAGGCCTGTATGGTTAACATTCCAAAATTCTATCCATATTCACCATGTCAATGATTCAACAGCTGAAATTAGGCCTAAAACTCACCTAATATAAATTAAATAACTTTTTAAATGCCTTTAATGCATTTATATTGATGTCTTTTAATAATTCTCTACCTACAACACACCTTAGCTTCGCATTACTAGGCCCAAAAACCTACCTCATAGACTGGTAATTTTGAACGAGATGATGAGAACTCTTTCAATGGGGTTTTATGGATTGAATTAGTGTTGGATAGGTAGAATAATTTTTGCATATACTTCCCCCATAGTGTATAATCCTTTGATAGGCCCTATAACATAAAAAATAACAAAAACCTTGTTATTTTTCCCTCTCAAGAGGCATCTATACACCTTTTATACTATCCAATGCCATAAGTTTATGCCCCTCTAAGTTTTCTATAGGGTCCAAGTGATAAACTAGGCATTTCTGAGCAAGATGGTTAATTTTTAGCTGAACCTCTCTAGACTAGTTATTATTAGAGTTTAAGGGAGGTTTTAGAGGGTTTGGGGGATTTAGGATTAGGTTTTAATGATCTAATCTTGGGTTTATGAACCACCTACACTAATATCAAGTAACAATCTCCCTTACCTCCCATAAACATTTGGATTCCTTAAGCATACCCCTTTTTTCCTTGGTGAGTGCTTGAAGATGTTTCTTTTGTGGAGAGCTTGTCCTTTGAGAAGACTCTACAATTTTTCAAGTGGAAATATGCACTATGGTGGTTTCTCTAGGTCTTGTATTAGCTCAAAGGGCCTTATATAAATTTTATAATTCCCATATATAGGATTCAAAAACTATCAAACCTTCACACTATACTCTACTCTACTCCTTTGATAACATAATCATGGTAGAGCCTAAGTGTCATATTGTTTGGACACCTCTACTATAAACTATGACATGCACATTGGTCCATGGATCATTTTTTCCTCCTTCATGGCTAGGAAATGACCTTAGATGCTTATAAATTGGATTTATTATCTTCATCATGCCAAATTTCCTTCCTATAGTGCACATGGCCAAGTATATTGAGATCTACAACTCTCTACCTTCATACCAATCATGGAGGTCAACATGGAGACCTCTAAGAGTATTATTCAAATGCCTTGAGGGCCCTCATCCTTTATCAACCCCATTTTTCATTTGGATATACTCTACAAGTTAATATTTAAGCTCAAACTAGCCTTCTTAAGCTTTTTTCATACAATGTTGACCCTGTATGTGCCAACTAGGGGGCATAGTGGTGCCCAGGGGAACTTAGGGGACCTCAAAGATGGTCTCATGGATGGAAAATTGCATTTTAATATGTTTTGAGATAAATTTCCACCATTGGGTCATTTTTGTGCTTTGTTCAGGGTTGGAGTTGTCCACCATCTTAAGGATGATTCATAGAGTACAGAATTCCAACCTTGCAACAAAGGCCATGAATGTTTAGGGAATTGACCTCCCCTCCTACCCTAAATAATTTGGATTCCCATGCAAAGACTCCATGGAGATATGAGTGTTAGAAGTATGTGTTAGGATAAGTTATAGATAGTTTTGAGTACCAAAATACTTAACAATCATTCATACAGTTTAGCCCCCCATTGCCAATAAAATTTCCATGGATGTTTAGTGCTTAGGGAGACTTAAATTCCCTTAGGATATTTGGATCATAAAAGGCATGTGGTGAAGTTCTTGAGCATGTGAATTTACCATTGGAAATGTTTGTACATAGGTGGACTGGCTTGAGCTAGTTTTTTGGGAATTCAAACAACTTTATCCACCTTTTAACCCTTAAAACCTCTTTGTTATGTCTTAAAAATTTCTCAACTCTTCACTTTGTCCATTTTATGGATCACAACAAATTATAAATGGTTTTATGTCACCATTGAGGTTTGATTGCATGATTGGTTACTTACCTGCACTAACCCACCTCCAAGGTTTTTGGTCATGAATCTAAGTCTCAGACCTTGGGATGGGTTTTAGGGTAACTTAAACATCATTTCAACCTATAAATAGACCCTTCATAGACCCAAAGTTGGCTGGAGACCTCTTACAGCATGGATGTGCCATTAACCCCATTTTTTCCCTGCATAGAGTAGCCTTGGTTTGAGATAAAATAATGAATATGTCCACTATTTTTCTTAGCCAAGTGAGAATATGGGGGTCTTAATTAGGTCATTAACACCTTTTTAACTAAATTTTAGGGCCTAGTTATGTTTATAATGGGTTGGTATCTTCATTTTGGTTAATAATAACCCCAAACTATCTGTTAGATGTGTGCTCAAGCTTGCATTTGGGAATATGGATTGCAGTCTTTAACCTGACGGTGTTGGTCATTCTATGAAGTGTCTATAAAAAAATTTAATTATTACCATGACTAGGTGGTGGCCCCTCAACACTAACTTCCTTTAGGACCCTTCTGTCCATTCAAACTCATTCATATTCTTATACATTCATATAGCTCTATGGTTGTGGTGATGTCACCATGCCTTAACAAGGGTGGTGGCCAACAGGTCTACACTTTTGATAATGTGATATTTGCATATTTTATGTTGATTCTTCCATTTCTAAGTTTATATGGGGTGGATACACCAATATAGATTGAATATTACCACCTTATCATCCTTTTTCACCATAACTACATGTAGGCTTCTTAACAAGTCTATATTAGGGGAGGGATAACCTATAGTTGTTTGAGTCTCATGGCATAGATGGCCCATATCAGATTCAATCTCCCTTTAGAATTCTCAACTCATGGTTTTCATGGCAACCTTTTCATCTTGGATAATTTAGATAGCTCTTCTTGGGGACTTGATATAGTGGCTTTTGTGGATGGTTATAGTTGGTTCCCTTAGCACTCCCAGGTTATCGCATGATCATATAGGTCTAGGGTTTGATGACCTCAAAGGTGTGAATGGTTTTAGTGCAATATGGGGTCAACTTTGGATGATCATTCCTTGAGGGAATGATGGGTGAGTGGGGGAGGTGATAGTGAAAACACATTAGGGTGAAATGAATGTGATGACATAGTGATACATAGCTTGATGATAATTAAATGGTAGTGAGACCTTATGGATGTCAATTGGACATGATAGTGACATAAGAAATCACCTAAGATCAATAAAAATAGACCTTGTAGACAACATAAAACATATATAATTAGACTTAAAGGTTTTTAGGTAGAGGCAAGGTGTTTAATGTCCCAAAATAAAACTTGGGAATCTTAGAATTACATTAAGATCTATGAACAAACCTTAAACTTTACAAAAATGTGACTAGGCTTGCAAAAGGCATAGAGATAGGTCTTCAAGGATTTTGAAAGCATATGGAGGATTGAGAAGATGTTTTAAAGGCATGAATAGCACCCACCACCATGTTACCACCTCCTTCATATCCCATGAAGCACATTCAAATCTTGTAGATGCTCTAGGACCATATACATAGTCCATTCTATAGTGTCTTTTCAACCATACACATATTGATCTTCATGAAGTGTTTTGAGGCAAAATTAGGACCATTGGACTTTAAATCCAAGTGAGAAGGTGTTGAGGACCATGACACATCTCTGCAACTATGCTTATAACCCCTGACAAAGGCACCCAAAACTTGATTCTTACATAGACTGGTCTATAGACCATGCATAAAAACCATTCAAGTACATTATCCTCCTATATAAGCTCACATGAGTGGATTTCATGTTAAAATCATCATAAAAGGATGCTACATGACTTGAAATAATAGGACATCTAATTAGTTTTAGCATATGATTCAAAATTCCCTAAAAATCATTGGTCTCAAAAGTACCTATGAAAATAAGGAGGATGTAGAATATCCTTAACTTCTTAACCAATGTTCATAGAGGACATGCATTCATCTCTTACACAAATTCCAATTATGGTTATCCCCTTGAGTGTACCTTCCATGGTTAAGATCTTAAACCCCCACTACACTTGTGTTGTATGGAATAACATTAACCTAAGGGGTCCTCTAAGATTGCCAATGAGATTGAAATGGAGGAGAAATGGTTTTGGGGCCATACCAATCTTAAACATTATTATTCTTCCATCATTTCACACTTATAAACTCACCCTACAAAAATGCACCCCTAATTGAGTTGATCCATAGCGTATGGATCCGTACTATTGAGAAAACACCTACAAAGGGCCCATTTTCCTAAAAATCTCCCCATTTTGGCCCTAAAATGTATATTACTAATTTTTTTAAGGGGAAATAGTATGTAAAGATAGTGTTTGACTTAGTTCTAAAACTTGGGGGAGGTGAAAGGTCACAAACTAGTACATGTAGGCCCATATTAGAGGAATTAAGCATTGAATAAGGAAATGGTGAATCTAATTGAGGTATGAAAATGTTCCATGATGGATTAGTGGGACTCATGAGGTATTTTTTAGGTTTATGAGTGATCTAGTGGTCAATTAAGGCTAAAGTAACATCCTTTTGTGGTCAAAACCATTGACTAGCTCAAGTACATGGCTCTAAAAAAGATTTATCAACTAGATCACATTGTGAATGCATATGGAAAACATTAAAATCAATGAAACCTTAATTATATCAGATGATATTATATACAATGACTCTTTAAATCTCAAAAATGATCATATCTTTGATGATTTTTCATAACTAGTGTGCTCTTAAACCTTTGTTAAACTACTTCCTCCAACTTTGGCTTCATTACTACATCTCCCTTATGTTTATGATACTTCAAGATGTATAGGGGACAATTAAACACCTTTTACACAATGACACTACCTAACTCAATCTTTACATAAGTTACAAATACTGATAAGGCAAGTTTGAAATGTGACTAGACAATGGACTGACTAGACAATGGACTGACTAGACATGCCTTAAGAGATCACAACATGACCAACAACCAAGTGTCAAAGATGGAAATTACTCCAAGATATAGGTTTGTCCAATTTATAGGTCTAGGAATAGAAATTAACCAACAAGTATATGTATATATTCCATCTCCCATCCTTCTTTGGCTTGAGGACTATCAGCTCCCATAATCACTAGGCCTTATCTTGCCTTAATCTAAGAGATCTTGTGTTTGGCACTAGATTTCATCATTCTCCCAAATTTGATCTATGACATAGAGGGTGTTTATAATATCAGATATAGGGACTAAATCAATGTAGTGATTTACTATAAAATGCATTGGGAGGCCCTTAGGATTTTTGAATAATCCATCATGCTACTTCAATGACCTTTTAAGTTACTACTTTTATGACTTTGATCATGTTATATGCACTGCCAAAGATTTATTTTTCTCCTATGCAAGTGTGTCAGGGTAGAAAATGGGTAACACAAAAAATTATGTGTGTGAAACAAGTTTACATCATTGCTTGATAGAGATCAAGGTGACTTTAGTTATTGTAACTAACTCAAAGAGGTTGAACAAGTGATCTTGTGTGTGAAAATTCTAATGATGTGGCTTAGCTTGATATGTAGTTTCATAGTCATATAGATATGTTTTTCCTTGTAAGATGTCATAGACCTCTAAATTTTTGATTTATTAAGTGATGGTGTTCTCTATAGGATTGAATTTATATTGAAAGGTGCAATTTTGTTGAACCTATATATTCATCCTATTTTAAAGCCACCCCAATCAATATGGATTGGTATTTATAGTAGTGTCAAGTCCAAGGCATTGTGTTTTGATTGTGTTATTATTTTATTATATCTTCCCTTGTCAATGATTTAATGAAGAGGTTGACACTTTACCCAAAAATTGGTGTGAAATAGGTGTTCACACTCTTCATATGTGGCTATCATAGTGGTGTTGGTGTTTAAACAAGTTACATCTAAATCATTATCATATAATAGTGTGGGATATAATTTATATTGGGAAATCAAGGATTCATTCACATTACTTTTAGAGTCATCATGGGTGTGTTAGTGATGATGGTGTCACCACTTATCGCTAGACTTATTCTTTCCTTTATTTGAATAATAAGGAACATGATCCTTTGATTTATGTGTAGTCTTCTTAGGTTTCTCTCCTTCTTGATAAGTGATTTGCATCTACGTATAATTTTGAATTGAGTAATATTTCTCAAGTTAAATCTCATGCATGTCATTAAATGAAGAGGTGAGGCACTACTTCATCTTTGCCTTGGCTTCAATCTTAGTTGCATTATGATAGTCTTTCCCAAAAAATTTTGAAGTCAATAATTCCATTTTCTCATCGATGTAAGGTGAGATTCCATTGATTTACTTCATCACTTTTATTTTTCACATAATTTATTTCTCAAGAGCATAAATTAGTAATGGAATATGTTAGTGTAATATTCCATTGACTGATCCTTTTAATGATAAAATTATTAGAATTTGATGTATTCATCCTAAAATATATGAAGAGGGTAATATTCCTACTTTAGCACATCAACAAAGGTCTTAAAAGACTCAATAGGAACAAACTCTTATGCATGTTTCATGGTGAAGTTATCCCACCAGTGAATAATTGAAATGGACATCTTCAACACAATAAAGGTGATCTCATCATCATTAAAATTATTAACTAAGTATACCTAAAGCTATCAAATCTAGGTATTTGTAGTACCATAAATTTGGTCACAAATATTTGATCATGCTTATTTGATCCATTTTACCATTAATTGACATGTACACTTAATTAACACCTATTTTACAAATTTTACCTATCCTAAGCATAAGAGGAGACCTAATTTCATTATAAGGTCATCTATTATCATCTATAAAAATCATATTATTATTGAAAGCACCTTTACACATTTATATACTCTGACTAACCCCAAACCCAGTACCTTTGATGAAAAAAATCACATTCAATTCATTTATTTCATATATCTAGGCAACCTTATCAATTATAATAAAATATCTCATTTACACAAGTGTGCATTGAATAAAAGGTCCCTATTCTACCCAAATTAGTTTCCAAGCAATTCAAATAATCATGAGCTAAGTCTAAATTTAGTTATATGCTACCCTAGCCAAGGATGATCAAGTATTCAAGCCAATTATATATGAATTCATATATTCAAAGGAACATAATTTCATAAAGCACTTAGGTGGGAGAAGTAAATGGAGGTTTGATCCCTCTTTAGAGTATTGGTATGTATGCAACACTTAGCATAGTGGGGTGTTGAGGTCTAACATAACTCTAACTAATAACCCCTTTTTACTCCTTCACATCCATTGGTATCTTTGTGGCACAAAATTAGAGCTTGAATTCCAAAAAGGCATATATATAGGACTACATAGTTTATAAGATCAAATTAGTGAAAAAATACATAACCTATTGATGCTGATAAAAGCAATAGTCACTCCCATCCCCTACTAGGAATTCTTATCGGTCAAAAAACATAGGTTCAACTTTTAGGATATTTATGGGTTTTATACATTTTATTTTTTTTTGAATTATATTTTCCTATATATTCACCTAAGGAATCAAAAATCTAAGTTAATTTCTCTTGTTCATAGTTTAGACTTGTTTGTTTCTATTTTGCTTTATCTATTTCAGTCTATTATCTTCAATGTGTTGATCAAAATTTTATTTCTAACACCCTGTATTATTTTATTTAATATATCTAATTAAGATTGATGTTTAAATATTAATTAAAAATAAGATAAAACATTTGGTGAATCCACATATTGATCGAACCTTAACAAACCCTAGGTTTCCCTTAGGGAATCAACCTTATTTTTGAAAAATTCTAAATTTGTTGCTAGTGTTTCAGATTTGGTCTTTGATTTCTTGTTTATTTTTTGAACCCTATCTAAGCTTAGGTTTACCTTAGTGCTCGATCCTTCTAGGGCTTCAAAAACTTTCCATTTTTTAGGTTTATACTTTTATTTCCTTGATTACACCTTGATCTATTTTATTCTTAATAAATGTGTTATGGATGCTAAAAAAACTACTTTACACCCTCTTGATAGACATATTATTTCCATATAATGTGTTAAAAATATTAAATCTAAAGCTTCTCAAGAAGGTGGTTTTGATAATATAGATGCCAAAGAGTTTGGTCAATACCTTGATACTGATCTAAAGGACATTGAGTCTTTATTATTTGTATCACAAAAAGAACACCAGAAGCATAAAAATGCAACTAAATCTCAAAAACTAAATGATTATGTTGAGCAACCCCTTTTTAATCCTACCACAAGTGTGGCCACTACTAGTATTGATTCAACATATATCCCATTCACATCCTTAGTATTGGGGGAAACACATGGATTACATCATATTTATATGACTATGCCTAATCATGTAAGCCATTTCAATACTTTGGTAGCTACACATAATATACTACATACCTCATCTAATGCACAATCCCTCAAGTACGTAATTGCATTTATGTAAGCTAAGGTGTTTTAATTAGAGAAAGGTATTTTTAAAGCTATCCAATCATTGGATTTTCATGATTTACTTCATAATCCTTTAGCACATGATATTATATCATATCCTATACCCATCATATTTTTATCTCCTAATTTTATTTTATATGAGGGTAAAGGATAACCTGAACATCTAAGATATTTTCATGCAGCATGTTTAAATTATACATGTAATGATAAATTGCCAACTATTTTCTTTTTAAGAAGCTTAAAATATTATGTTTTGTATTGGTTTTATGATTTTCCTGCATAAATTTCTAAGCTCAAATAAGGAACTAATGAACCTATTAGTGAGTATGTGCTTCATTACAAGACTATGTTATCTAAAATGACTAATGTATTTGTAAATAATGAATTACAAGAAATATTCAAACAAATTTTTATTTCACCCTTACATGAGTCAATAATATTTAAAATGTTTAAATCATTTGAAGAGATTTTCCATACTATAAGAGATAGGGAAGTCAAACTTCTTGCTTTGAACAAGCTTAAGTACACATTTATGCCTACTGCAATTACTAAAAACAAATTTCAAACCAAACCATCTTAAAAATCCAAGGCAAAAATTAAGAAAGTAGAATCAAATATACAAATTAATTTTATTTCTCAACTTGTTAAAAAAAAAATTATCAAATCAACCATGAAGGCAATTCTCTAGATTACCGCAACCACCTTGAAAATTGCTACAAAATTTGATTGAATTTCACTTAATCACTTTATCTCCTCCATATGAATTTAACATGAATAAAACAAAAATAAAATATTTTGATAACAATTCATATTGTGATTATCATAGATGCAATGGTCATTCTACAAACAAGTGTTTGAAACTGAAGCATCTCATTCAAGATATTATTGGAAATAATGATTGAGGTAGACACCCCAATAGAGGAAATAAAGCCTCAACAAAATGGAAATTTTAAGCTTAATATGTTTAGTGATCCATTTACAAATAATGATAATAAAAAGGACACTTAAAATTTTCTTCATACATGCAATGCTTATTCACCTCTTACATCATATGATCACCCTTTGGATGAAAATATTGGTATAATTACATCAAATGTTTCATCACATCCTATGATTACTTTTCATGATTTCGAAACATTTGATGATGATTTTGATTTTCATATTTTTTTATAACATCTCATATTGGTCAATAACCTATTCATTGTGTGTTATTTGATAATAGATAAAGTGAAAATGCATGCACAATTACCTTGCTTCAATCATTAGGTTACACACAAAGTGACATACAAGCAACTATTAAATGTTTTAAGACTTTTAATGGTAAGAAACAAGCCACTTTAAACCATATTATGTTACCCCTTCAAGTAGGCCATGTTATACTATCTAATCCATTTTTTGTTTTACCAAAAAATGGAATTTTTTTATATGATTTTGGAACACCCATGGCTGCAAAACAATCATGTTGTACCTTCCACAGTTCATAGATGCTTGAAATACATGTATTTCAACCAATTTGTTACTATTTCAAGGATAAAGTATAATAATATTATACATTTGATGTTAAATCCTCCTCCCCATCCTCCACCATAGTTTAATTATACATATGAGACAATAAAATCATGATTTTAGCATCTAAGCAAAATATTCCTAATAAAGAGATGCAAAAGGTTCAAGTGAAAACAAAGCAAAATAAATTTTATAAAAAAAAAGTATCTCCTTTGCAACAATCATGTCCACTTAAAATATTTCCTAAGCATATATATTCAAGAGGTCCAACAATTGAGAAAATATTATACATCATCTCATGAGGCTTTAGGTAATCTTAAATTTCTTAAATCTGTGTCTCCTACTCAGGGTCACATAAATGGTCATTCTGATAGCTTTATCACTGAATATGATATATGTTTTGGTTTTGATATTGTCACATTTGATACTTTTCACTCAACTAATTTAAGACATTTACTACGCATTATCAATTGGGTTTATTCCAATCTTGATGGAATCATTAGATAGCTTTTGAATTTTTAAAATAAATAAAAACAAATAAATAAACTCAAAAATATATAGATTTGACTATACATAATTTTTGTTTATTACATCTTATTTTTCCATTTGCTTTTATTTATGATTTTTTGAGCCATTATTATATTCCCTTGTATTTTAGTGAATTTTTAGCCTATTGTATTTCCCTTTTCTTCTCTCAATCTAGGCAATCTTAAAACAGTGATCAAATTCATTAAAACTTCACATTTACCTATCTAATTGCATAGGTTTTCACTAACATTTTTCCATCTTTCCTATATGATAGAATCACCCAAAAGGATATAAATGTCAACCACTATTATCCTTGTGGATTGATCATGACCTTTGTATTTTTTTTTCAAAATCAAAATCTCTAAAACACAAAGCATTAATTCTTTAAATTTTTAGATAACTTACTCAGTCTCAATATGCAATTTCTAGATTTTCATGCAAAATCTCTTAGTTTAAAGCTCTATTTCTCCATACATGTGACATGTTTTGACACATAGATTTGACAAAATGAAAATGTACATTCATCTATTTTCATACATTTTCTAGTATCCTATAAGTTTGTAACACTTCCAATTCACATTTCATAGCGGAAACTTACTTCTATTTAGCTATTCAAATCTTTTCTAGTGCATCTCTTTCATTGACACTCATTGTGAATTGTCTAGATTTATCTTCTTTATTATATTTTAAACACATTAATTTCATCTAAGTATTTTTCATTCCTTATTTCCATATTGAAAAAATACAAAAAAATCATATATTCTCAAAAATTCAAAAACATTCAAATGTTATCAAAAAATTTAAAAAAAAGAACCTAAATGTGGTTAACATTCTAGTTTACATCTTTGAAATTTGTTATCTATCTCATGATTAGTGTATCACGTATTATTTTTATATCACACATGAATTTCATGAGCATCTATGAAGTGTTGTACAGTACATACATACATTTCAAGAGATTAAGATGTTAGACTTTCCTCTATCCATCGGCCTTGCCAAGTTTGGGGCATATTATTCATAGGTGAAAGTATGTAGGTGTTATCATTTTATAACCCATATACTATTGAGATTTTAATTATTTAAGAATGTTTTGTTAACATTTTTATCTTATGTAGTGTACATGAACATGTTATTTACTAGGATATGATCACATGACATATACATAGTTTAGACTACATTTTTTAACTCTATGTTCTTGTAGATTATATTTTGTGATTATGTAGCACCTTTGTCTTGTACACTTGGAAAAACTCAAAACCTAGTTTTTCATATTAGTTTTATGCATGCCTTGCTCCAACAAACATTGCATCTACTCTATCATGTGCCTCTTGGCCTATCTCTTAGTTTGACTAGCCTTATATTGATGACATAGACATCCCATATTCCCTAGAATGCTTCAAATGCACTTATCTTACACATTTGCAATTTTTGAGCTTGTTCCTACTCTTCTTATCCCTTAACACTAATGTCTAGGATAGACAGTAGCATTAATGTTATTGTCCTATCTCGATGCAAGTGTCCAATTGCCTAAAGTCATCCAATTTGTAAATGAAACATATTACAATGGTTGGCCTAAGTTTTTTACTATTATTTATTTCCTGGTAGGATTGGTATAAATACAATATCAACCCTCATTCATTCCTCACCTAGAATCAAACTAAAAGAGCACTCAATTTACCAAAAAAAATTCTATTCTAATATCAGTCAAATTAATAGCTCAGTTATACGTCTAAATTACTAAATGAGTAGTCATAAGGTCATATTGACCAAGTTACAAGCTAGGTCACTATTATACTTTAGATACATTGCATGATTCACACAAAATTTAACACGTAGGGGAGAACTACATGAGTTTGAGGCCCTCTTATAGAGTATTGACTATGTAAAAAACACCTTTTGATAATGGGGTCATTATGGGTTAGCTTGACACCATATGCCCACTTGCCCATTTTTACCTAAGGTCACATTGAACATGAAAATTTAGGGTTTTACCATTTCACTAAAAGTGATAGTCCATGACCCAAATCTAAATGCACCAAAGTAAAGGAAAGGTTAAACATAGAATCATCTAGATGGTCACATCATATTTCAATTGATATTCCATACAAGATAGTAGTGTTGAACCTAGACAATAGCATTGATGTAACCATCCCAAGGTAACGTAATTATCCAAAAAGCTAGAGGCACTAGATCTATAATCTAAATACTATTCCAAAACCTATTTCCTATATACTTTCTATGTATACTAGATCTAGATCTACATCAGCATTAGAACTAGCTAAGTACTCTCTTTTATGTCATTTCTATAGCTTGCATATTTATACTTTCCATTAATATTTTATCTTAGTTTAATAAATTTAGCATATGGTACATCTAAGTTTAGCACATTAATTTAATTGTTGTAGATCTAATATTCACCCTTATGCCCTATAAATTTTATATCTTTAACCTTATCTACCCAAGTAGGATTCCTTAATCCAAATTAGGGATAAACATATGGTGAACTCAATCTTTAAATATCAAACCCTAGGCAAGCTAGGGTTCCCTAATTTTTTTTTCCTATTTTTGATCCTTGATCGATAAATATTTCAATCATGTTTGCCATGTGCACATCTATAAATTATTTCATGGTCCAATAACTTATATTTTCTATGGTTTTATACATTATTTTCTTAGTTAGATACATTTGATCCATATGAGATTTGAAACTTGCATTATTACATACTCTTTCTTATTCTAATGTTCACAATGAGCTTATGTATCCTAACCCTAAGGAGGGTGATAGTTATCATCCATCTAACTAGGTTCATACTATTACCTCTTCAAAGGATAATATGGATCATCTTATTTTACCAAAAGAGGGTAACCATAAAACTTTCCAACATTCTTTGATGGAAATGTTCAATCTAAAATACCTAGGGCTTGTATTTATGAAACCCTAAAAGATCCACCGACCAATATGATCAATCTACTACATGAGTTACAAAATAAAAATTAGTATTTAGACTTAGAGATCACTTTATTACAAAATTATATTATTCCATTACAAAAGCTTGATCATATTATATTATCTAAGGCACTCCCCAGCTTCATTACTCTCCCAATTTCTAGAGTGTTACCTTATATATTTCCCTCCTATTGAGGTTGAGTAAATAGACCTATACCCAAATGATATGATGAAAATGCTTATTTTGACTATCACCAAGGCCCTAGGAATTTTATAAACATATGATTTACCTTGAAACATAAGATCTAATATCTTATCAATGACCAAAAGATTACATTTAAGGATCTTCTAAAGGAATTAGCTTCATAAAAAATCAAAAATTTCACACATCACCAATATTTATCAATTAACTTATACATGTGTGGTGTTTATTATTGGCATAACCATATTGATCCTACACAAACCAAATCTACTTGTAGCATAAAGCATTTTTAGCAGCTCAGTGTTAACTTACAAGATTTACAGAAGGTCACTTAGAAAGACTCCTTAGGTAACATAAAAAGAATAAATGCTTGAGTTCATAAATTGATTCAAAGATCATTTTGGGTTATTCTTATCACATTTACATATGCATTTACACTTGTAACTCTTTGGCTATACCAAATGGAATCAAAAATTGATCCAAATCATCAAGGTATTTCCTTTCCTCATGAAGGAAAATTAATACATATTTCAAATGATATCAATGTATATTATACTACACATGAAAAATGTGAGGAGGAACATGTCATGTACCTTTTCAACCTAGACAATAATGATGCAAACAATGTAAAAGATCCAACTTGATATTGTAAGGTTCATAGTGGGGGGAGATATCTATGACTATCGATTGGGTTTGATATTTAAATATCAAATTTACCATATGTTTAACCCTCAAAATTTTCAAAAATAACAAAAAATAAAATAAAAAACATTCAAAAATACAAAATCAAATTTAGCACCTACATGTTCTATTAGCTCCTTGGCATCTATGTGTTAGTTCTATGTTGAGGGATAACATATCATTTACTCCTACATACACATATACAAGCATACACTGATATATGATACACTTATGGGTGTTGGGATTTCCCTTTACTCACATCACCAAGATATTGGGGCATCTATATTCTACAATCTTGATACACACAGGTTATATGATTCGATGATCATTATACATTATCATGTTTGATCTTATATTTATACGTACACATGCCTATTATCCATGATTATATATTACACATGGTACTTAATATGTTATGTACTTGATGTTTTTGGTTAACATATTTGATCCATGACCCATTATGACATTTTTATGTTGGTTTCTTATACTTTAACTTTACGCAGTTCCTTGAGTGTTTTTCACTCCTATTATCTTTCTTGTTCGAGCATTTAAATATGTTTTATTATGTGTGGTCTCTGTGCTTATGTTTTCCTTCTTGGACATTTAAATATGTCATTACTTGTTAAATGGACATTTAAATATGTAATTCCTTGTTTTATATACATTTGACTAAGTCGTGTCCATTCAATTTTTTAGCATTTGAACATGCCCCTTGTTTTTGGTCTCCTTAGACCATTACTTTTTGAATCGCTTTGAGTACTTTTATATGTGAGTTTATTTTCTTATTGATCTTATATTATTACCATCTAGATGTTTCCATGATATTTATCATGCATCTTATGCCTACATGTGATCACATTATTTCTATGTGCTTTAATGATAATTTTACATAGACATGTTCTTTCTATATGTTACATGATTACATTAACAAATTTACAGTTGCCTTACTCTTTTAAAGATGATGTAACTTCTAGGTATTATTTTTACCTTACCTTGAAAGGGGGGAATATTAGTGGGGGCATGGTTTGAAAGCATTTTCTCCACACTTTATACTAGTTTATGGATTTAGTGGGGGCATTTTTATCACTCAAAACATGCACCCATTTATTGAAAGGCTCTTGTGTGCATAGACTTACAACACTTCCATGCCTAGTACCTTGGAATTGTGTAGTAAAGATTTTTTTGGTGTCTCATCATAATAATGAAATCATCCCCTAAGGTGTGGGACTCTTTCACTCCTTAGGGCAAACCTCTAGAATAGGCCAACTTCATTCTATTCTAAATGTACCCAACTTAGGACCAGTGCATAGACCTATAAAGAGTAGAATGAAATCTATAGCTAGTGATAAACCTAAATTTGATAAAGGTGAAAAGGAAGAAAAAAGGTAAGAATGTTTTTGTAATGTAAAAGGTGGTGTACCAAGAATAGGACAAGCATCACACCTACTTAACAACACAATAAAGCTAATAGACTAGATATAATATCTTCAAACTAGGTGCATTGCATAAGTTTTTCACATGGAGGTAAGGGAACATATTGCAGAGTTAGGAGGGACAAAAAATATTCCATAGATAAAGCCTATGTAAACTCATGTATACACAACATGTGACTTTTAGAGACTTCTAGCTTTGCACAGAGGTTGAAGGGAGGATGAAAATGAGAGGGAAAAACATCCATAGACTAGGATCAACAACCATGAATGTACACAGAACATAGAGCATGAAGAAAAGAAAACTAGTTCTTATTAGTCTTAAGGTCTAAGGAAATATTAAAAACTAGAATGGGTATAGACTTGTTATACTAGGAGAGGGATCTTTGAGGGAAAATTTTGGTAGCATTACAATGCCTAAAAATGTCAAGTTTTTTACAATTAAAATCAAGATTTATATAACACTAGGTGAGGCCTTGTGTAATCAATTTTTCATTGAAGTTGGTAGGCAAGAACTTGAATTCAAAATGGCACCCAGTGTTCAATGCCAATTAAGAGCACAAAAATATTAATAATTTGATAATGGAAGTAACTAGAAGGCCACTTGTGGATCTATGTGTGTGTCTAAGAATGAAGGGTGTTTAGGTAGTTAGGGTAGGCATGTGGTCAAAATTTGATGATCTAAAAACCAACCTTATAGTCAACTATGTTTAGATTTGGCTCCCTCAACATCTAATTAGGCTCAAATACCAACCTTATTCATGTCTACCACTTGGAAATCCACCATAAGTAGCCCACTAATGCAGAAATGTGTAGGCATATATTTGGGTTCTACCATGTCATCTTGTGCACATGGTTAGTTAAATGTATCCTATGTAAATGTTGTAAACTAAAAGTTTCATAGAGATCTATTTATTTAGTGAAGTTATGAGCTTGTGAAGGGTGTTGAGGGAAATCTTCTATAAAAACTCACAAGGCACTAATTCTTCCTTCACCTAGTCTCTTTTGATGGTCTTCATATTTTTCACCTTCTATCTAGAAAGTATGTTGGTCTATGAAAGAGATGGTGTATATTCTATATCACAATCTACATTTCACGAGGGTATAGGTGTGAAACCCTATGATTTAGCATCAAAATTTGACATTCAATCATGGGGAGGCCTTTGAATAAAAGCACATAAGAAGATTAAATATCTTGAGTGTGCTCTTCATGATTTGTAAATGATTATTGCGCATATCTCTCTTTCACTACTTGAATTGTGGGAGACCCACACACTCTATTTTGCATACCATGTTGGTATGATGAAGGATATTTATATGGGGTGTACATTAGGAAATCCTCATAAGAGCAAATCAACACTTAGTTGATGTGTGAACTTATGCTAACTATTGAGTATAGGTGCACACATGCTTGATTTTAGGTAACTTAGAACCACAAAAGCATGTAACCTCTTTTGTGATCCTTACAAGTTTATCACTTATTTGGGTGTGACTTAGAGATTCAATACTTTTGGAGACCTCTACGGTCCACTTACCTACTAAGCAAGGATCTAGTAGCCTTGAAGCAATTCAATAGGTATTGATTCATCTATAATCCCTTGGTCTTCTTTATCTTGATTGTGATTGGTGTGAAAATCCCATCTGACCTTAGAAGGAATTGAGATACCTTAAATAAGGATAAATAAATCAATAACTATGATGAACAGTATTTAGAGGAAGGATAAAACTAAGCTAACATAATTGCACACAAGTGCTTAAAAGAAATTAAACTAATCTAAAAAAACACATTTATGCAAAACTTAGGTAAATTAAAACATGTAAACTACTATTTACAAGCTTGTTCATGATCATCAAAGATAGTTCTTGATATGAATCCCATTGATGAGGATAGGTAACACTTCTTTTCTTGGCCTTACAAGCTAGTATTTATTGGCCTACTTGTAACTAGCTATGGTATATGGGTTGCCCCATATAGCATTGAAACTAGTGTGATTCCTAACTTTTACTCTATTTTTAGCCTACTTGAGTACCAAGTGTCCATTAAATATTTTGTCAGCATCCTTTCTATTGAATGTTCTCTTGGTTTGTGCTTGTTAGAGCTCCATATTGCACATAGCCTATGCCTTGAGTTATTTGAGCTCTATTAGTTTGGATAACATTAATATCACGGGATTTATCTTAATAAATTCCAATTGATGAGCTAAATCCATTGAAGTAAACTCAAGAGACATTGGAAACCTCACTTCCTTCCCAGAGAATAACATGAAGGGTGAATTCCCTAGCACTCTTTTTGGCATTATTTAATTTTCCCAAAGGGTTGTCCTACGATTGGTGTGCCATGATCATTGATTATCTTCCATGGTTTTTTTAATGATGTGAATTAATTTTTTGTTAGTTGATTCAGCTAAACCATTACCTTGGGGGTAATAGTTTGAGGAGGTGCTCAGATGGATGTTATGTTTGACCACCCATTCACTAATCTCAAATCTAAGGAAAACCATTACATTATCTAAGATAATAATGGCTAGAACACCAAATCTCAAGACAATGCTTTCATATAAACCCAAGATGGAAACCTCATTAGCCTTTTTGAGTACTATTACCTCTATCCACCTCATGAATTACTCATTTTTTGTGAGGATCCATTTATGTCATGCACTTGAATGTGAATTTATCATGCCAATGAAGTCCAAGCCCCATTGAGAAAAGGGTTTATCTATTTTTATTTGGTATAGGGGTAGGGATACCAATTTATATTTAACTATAGAGAAGGTTCACTTATTATAACCTCATACCCATGTGTTTGCATCCTTGAATAGATTCGACCAATAATAGTCATATCACATGATTTTCGTAATAGTGGTCTTGGGCAAGTAATGGCCTCCTGATGGCCCATCATGGAACACTTCAAGGATTCTATTCATCTAGAATTAATCTATGCACCATAAGAAAAATCCATTGATGTCTCTTATGAAAAGTACACCATTGACAAACACACAAGGAATGGCTTGTAATATTAAATGTTTACACTTGGATTTATTTAAGCCTTATAGATATGCATTGGTCTAGGGGAAGATCCTCATATTACAAGTCCAATCCACTACAACATCCATGGCCATTGGTTAGTCTTTGCATAACACAAAGACTATTTTATCTCCACATCCTCTGATAGCTAATTATAAAGTCCCTCATCTCATGCCATCTTGGTGATTTGTATGTCTATGTCATATTCCATCACCTTTTTGACCCAAGCAAATCTCTTCTCATTTATGTCCTTATTGAGTAATAAATATTTTACACCTGTGTGGGACCATGAGCTAGACTCTGGTATCAGAGAGCATGTGTCAAAACTTATTAAGTGTAATTATTATTGTGAGAGTGTGTTTATCTAAAAAATTATAGTGTAGCTCAAATCCTTGATCACATGGATAAATAAATCAATAGGTTGCTCTAGTTGGTCTTTGTTTTGCTATGCAAGAATGGTCTAGATGCATTCCACAATATTTAATGCATGAAGGATGAAATCTTTACCATAATCTGGGTTAATAAAGGTGGGAACCTCTGTAATGGATCATTTGATAACCTCTAAACTAATTCATCCTTATTAGGTCTAAATAAATGCAACACATTTCTTAAGCGTTATTGTTAGGGGCTTGATAAGATTTGCAAAACTCAATAAAAACTTTCTAATAGAGGATTTTTTTCCTAAAAATATTTAAAGACCCTTATTATGACCTAGGAAAGGGAGTGAAATTTTTTCCTTAACCTATTCAGGATCAATTATGATTCCTTATTTGGAGATGATGTGTCCCAAAAAAATTCCTTCATGTGTGGGGAATACATACTTTCTTGGGTTCAAAGAGATCCTAGACTATTAGCATTTTTAAAAGACTAATTATAGGTGACCCAAATGATCTATTTCATGCTTTTAAAAAATAGTTATATCATCAAGGCAAACCAAGATGATGTTTTTTAGGATTTCCTTGAATGTCATATCCATGGCCCTCTATAAGGTAGTTTATATAGTTATCAAACTAAAGGGGATCCTTTGGTATGTGAAGGTACCCCACTTAGTGGTGAATGTCATTTTAAATTGATCACACTCCTACGAAAGTACTTGGTTATAGCCAAAATAACCATCTAGTAGTAATAAAATTTATACACCTATGACCATTTACATAATTTAATTCATTGACAGGAGGGGTAGTGGTCTTTGAGGGTATATTTGTTCAGGTCCCTAAAGGATATACACAATCATATATCTCTATTCTTTGTATGCACTAGGACTAGTTGACTACCCATGAGGAATATTTGATTGGAAATATTATTTTGGCCCTAATGAGATTTGAGATATTCTTCCTCATTAAAAGCTTAACCTTAGGGTTAACTAGCCTCTACTTCTACCTAACTGGCCTAGTATTGGATTCAAGCTCAATACTATGTTGGGTTTAAGCCTAGATCAAAGCCTCTAAGGTTTTAGTTGATCCATATAAATATATCATCATATTTTATACTTATCTCAATGAGTTATTTGACTTCAAATGGGGACCATACCTTACCAACTTTCAAGATCTTGTCATTAGAGATCGCCACTAGCTTGAATATTTCCTCCTTCACCATCATGTTTATCCCCTTACCCTTGAGCTAATCATTATAATTAAAGATGATTTCCAATGTGACTAACCCTTTAGGTAGATTATTTCCCTTTAGTTGAATGATCTACTCCTCATATTTATTTTGTATCCATAGTTGAGTGTTGGCATATAACTTAGCTTCATCTTGTAGTAAGTTGATAAAGTATTCATCACTTTTAAACACCTACCAATTATTTCCATTTTTTGGAACTATCAATCTAACTACAAGTTTTATGACTTAATCAAACTCATTATTTATACTACATGAGAGGTCATAATGTTAACCCATAGTTGTGAAACTATCAAGGTCATCATTCCACACCTTTAGTATTGAACGTATATCAAAAGTATCAAAATATTTGATTATGTCCCACGCCCTGTGTTTGTAATCTTTTAGCAAATTATTTTTTAAAGTGTTCTATACTCTGACCTAGTTTATCACTAGTTCGCTATCTCTAAAAGCTTAAAACACCTTGATTCCTTTATTATGTATTAATTAGAGACCCTATATTGGTGCCTCATGTTTGAAAACATTATGTGTGTATCTAAACTACAATCTAAATGCATGGAAACATTTCTCCTTCAAATGGGAGACCATTACAAAACTTACACAAGCACCATTTTTGCTTCAAGATCCATCAAAGTATAGTTTTCATATGCCCTTGAGGTCCACTTGCACCTTTACAAGTTTAGGAAATAAGGTGTACTCATTAAGAATACATTATGTGTCTAACCATGTTTCCTTTGTGTTATCATATGGGTTAAATTTGTAGTTCTTGCATGCCCATTCAACAAGTAGGTTATCCAGAATTCCCTCAAGATGAGTATTGGTCTCATGAAGAATTGAATTCTCTTCTTGGTCAAATAAGGTGTAATTTGTATCATCTAGGTTATGAGTGTATGGATCTATGTGATTCTTCAAAATAGGCTTAGCCTTGATGGTCACCTTGGTTGAGTAGTATGTGTGACCAATATAAGGATAGATATCCACCCATATTCATAGTGAATTATCAAGAGAGGTATATAAAAAATTAATGGGGTAAGTTAATGATTGTGATGTCCTATATAATGGAAAGGCTCAAACATGTGTGTAGAGTGAGACTAATATCACTGACGACGCCCATAGTTTTAACCATAGTTCTATTCAATCGGATGACCCCTTTTTAGATGGGAGAATATCTTATGCCTAACATGTCTACAATTTTCTTTGGAATCACTAAGTTTAACATACCCAAATCTATCATACAATTATGTATTATATATTTACCAATAATTAGAGAGATGTATAATGGGGTTGGTTTGTTATTTATTCACACCTCTTCCTCTAGTTGACACAGACTTGTGGGTATAGTAGCCATAGTCTATGATATCTCAAGAGATTGAATGCTCATAAGGGTATCATGAATCAAGTTCATTTGGGAAGGAATAAAAAGATCATCCCACATTTTCAAATTTAGGCTCATCTTCTTCATTTTATTGACTATGCTAAAAGGGATTTGGGGTCCTTTTATCTACAATTTTTGAATAGTAGCCTCTTCTCATACCTATGCACTACTCTGAGGTTGACTCTCTTTCTGCATGCCTACTTCCATGCATGATTGGACACCATTTTTAGGTGTTATTCCCTACATACCTGATCATGTAACTCAGGGTATATTATTTGAGGGTGTTGAAGTAGACAACTCTCTCTCTAGTGTTGTATTTTTTAATCTTGTGTTAAAAACAACTGGGTTACTTCTTACACTTAACACTTCATTCTTATTCACATAATTAAATTCACCCTCCTACCAATTTAAGAGGGTGGATCCACCCTAATATTGCATTCATGCATGTGGTTTATCCATTGATTTATATGAAGTAGATGGAGGCTCCTGAGGTGGTGGCACATTTTACATCATAGGTGCCTCATTCATCTCTCTATTTGCACACATGACTTGATCATGTAGATGATCACATGGGAATCATCATTCATAGTCCTACACCATATTATTTTTCACATACATGATCTTTAGAGGTGATCATAGTGTTATAATTTGGTGAATAGGGTGGTCTATTATATATGAGTTGGTTTTGAACTTGCACAGCATGTTGTTAGGGAGGTCTATTTGATTGATATTATTAGTTGAAGGGTTGATAAGGATTGTATTGCTACACTTGATACTTTTTTAGTGATACTAGCTCATTTATACAGCTCTTCAATAAGGTCTTGAATTCATGCAACTCATGCAAGGGTTTATAAGTTGATGGAGTTTGTGGGATGAAAATAACAAGAATGGGGGCTAGAGTTGGAACAAAGGGCAAGGTAGATGAAATTATATGTGGGGGATTAGGATACAAGGGCATGAGGTTATGGGCACAATTTTCCCCTCTTATATAAAGTATTTTTATATGAAAACAACAACCTCATATGCATTTTTTAATACTGTACCACCCATAGATTGGATCATTACAGCCACATCATTATTTAGTGTCCTCAAAAAATATAATAATGTAGTGTTGGGATTTGGCTTTACTAGGAGTGGAAATCGATCCCAATTCCTTTGGAATTTGAAGTTAAAGTTGAACATATGCTCATGTGGAACCATTTTTATGGTTGTCAACTTCTCCATTAATGGCATTTGATCACTCTTTTATTTAAACTATTTGCATAGTGTCATACCCAACTCATCCCAATTTTGAATATTATTAGGCCACAAACTACAATACCATTAGAGTGATCTCCCTTTCAAATAAGAGGCAAGGAGTCACACTACAATGTTTTCTTTGGTCACATTATGGACAAAGAAAATATTTTCAATTTCTTGTATGTGCTCTAATGGGGTAGTAGAATTTTCTCTAGTAAAGTAGGGTATGATCTTAAGAGTATCCATGGGAATATCATCGTACTAGGCAAGGATTAATGGGATGCCTCCATTAAAAGTAACAAAGGTTTGGTTTATAGGAGCATCCATGAATGGGATGGGGAATAGTCCTCCTTTGTGTTTAGGGAATATTCTAAATGGGGTTGTAAATTGAGTTCAAGGATAAGGTTATCTCACATCACTAGCCCCCACAATAGAGTATGAGGATGCTCTAATTATTCCTCTTCTAGAGGGTATAGGTAATTCAATGAAATGAAGGTCAAAACCTCTTACATATGATCTCATCTATCTTGGAATATATATTAGGGACTAATATTTTTGAACCATAAATTCTTGGAGTCACCGGGTGTTCTATAGATTATCTTTAACACTGTTAACTAAGAATTGCACCAAATTCTTAGTTGAATATCTAAAGGATTCCATCAAGCATGCCAAAATCTATTATCACTTAAAGATTTAAAGGCTCTTGTACACACTAATGTATAACACTTCCACACTTAGTGCCTTGGACTTGCATTCCAAAGAGTGATTCAGTGTCTTGTCATAATAACAAGATCATCCCCCAAGGTGTGGGACTCTTTTTTTCCTTGGGATGAACCTCTATAGAATGTCAACTTCCTTCTATTCTAAATTCACCTAGTTTAGGACTAAAATGTAGACCTACAAATAACATAATGAAATATACATCTAGTGTTAAACCTAAACTTGACAAAAGGGAAAAGGGAGAGAAAAGATAAGAGGTTTGCTAGAATGTAAAATGTGATGCACCAAGAATAGAGAGAGCACCTCACCTATTTAATGACATAATAAAACTAAAAAACTAGATATAATATCTTCAAACCAAGTGATTACATAAGTGTTTTGTATGGAGGTAAGGTAGCACAATGCATTGTTACGAGGGGTGATAAATGGTCCATATATAATTCCTAATAAGACTTGTGTGTACATAGCATGCAACCTACATATACTTCTAGGTCTCCAAAAAGGTTGAAGGGAGGATGGAAATGAGAGGGATAAACATCCATAAACAAGGATCAATAACCATGAATGCCCATAGAACATAGAGCATGAATAAAATTAAATCATTTATTATTAGCCTCAATTTCTAAGGCAATATTACAAACTCAAATGGGAAGATATTTGTTATACCAGGAGAGGGATCTTGGAGTGAAAATTTTAGCAGCATTATGATGCCTAGAAATGTCAACATTTTTACAATAAAATAAGGGTTTATATAACACTGGGTGAGTCCCTCTATAAAAAATTTACCATTTGAGGTGGTATGTAAGAACTTGAATTTGAAATGGTTCCCATAGCCTAAGGCCTATTAAGAACACCAAAATATTCACAATAATTGCTACAGACCATGCTCATTTGATTTAGATATAAATTTTTGATCAAGGATGTAGATATAAAGTAATTCGTGGATCCACATGTGCATATAATAATGAAGGACATTTAGGTAGCCAAGAGAGGCATATGGTCATGCTCTGACTCTCTAACAGTCACCCTTACATTCAAATCTATTTATATTCAACTCCTTTAACATCTAATCAGGCTTAGCTACCACCCTTACTCATGGATGCCACCTATCAATCCACCTATAATATCCCATTGACATGTAACTATGCAAGCATATCTTTGGGTTTTTCCATGTCATCTTGTATGCATGGTTAGTTAAATGTATCTTATAAAAATGGTGCACACTTAAGGTTGCACAAAGAGATAGCTATATAGTGAAACTAAGAGCTTTTGAATGTAAATCTTATATGGAAATTCATAATGCCTTCTATCTAGAACATATATCAGTATGCAAAGGATATGATGTGTAGCCTAGATCAAAGTCTACATTTCATGAGGGTGCATATGTGAAACCCTATGATTTGGTATGGGACTTCACCATTAATTCATAAGGAGGCCTTTAAATAATAATGTGGAATAATATTAAATATCTTGAGTGCTTTTCTCATGATTTGGAACTACTTCCTGTGTACTTCTCTCTTTCACTATTTGAAGTGTGGAATAAGCACATGCTCTAGTCTATGCATCATATTAGTGAAATGAAGGATATTTTCATGGGGAATTCATTAGGAAATACACATAGGCTCAAATAAACACTTAGATGATGTGAGAACTTGTGTTGACTATTAAATACAAGGCTAGATGGGAAGCATTCACATGTAGGCTTGCTTTTAGGAAAATCAGCACTATCCAAGTGCACAACCTATTGTGTGGGATTTATGAGTTCAATACTTGTTGGGGGGATGACTTGGAGAGTCAAAAATAATGTCATATGGACATGGATTCCACACATTCATAGTTTCTATATTATAGTGGGGGCATGATTTAGAATCATGTTCTCCACATTTATTTAGTATTTAGTACTTATACTAATTTTTAGATTCAACGAGGGCATGTCATATGGACATGGATTCCACATATTCATAGTTTTTATATTTATTTGGGGCATGCTTTGGAATCATGTTCTCCACATTCATTTAGTATGGTCCTTATATCAATTTATAGATTCAATCGGGGCATACTTTGAAAGCATGTTATCCACGCCTACTCAATATTCAACATCTCTAGTTTATATTGGGGGCATGTTTTGGAAACATGTCCTCCACATTGATATTTATATTAGTTTCATATTTATCCATATATACTAAGGGCATGCTTTGGAAGCATGACCACCACATTTACATGGTTATCTGAAATGGCCAAATCACATATTTATATGATTCAGATTCATAGTTGTGGTATAATTTTATACATGGTACCTTTTTTATACATAGTTTTAGTATGAGACATATCTAAGGTGAATATGTTATTCAAAATGTGCCTAATATAGTGTTGGATGGTGGATCTTGATCTTATTAGAATGCCCAGTTCCTGATTAGGGGTGTGGGGGGGTTTACCCCCCACTATGGTCACCATGGGGATTTAGTGGGGTGGTGATCTACATGGACGCCCCTTGGTGGGGGTTCCAGGGCAATGCCCCAAATAAAAAAAATTGTGAAAAATACATTGTAAAATATTGTAATTTCATATTAAATCTAGATAAATCACTATTAGGTCACATATCTAATGGTATAAATTATGTTGGTGCATTTTTACCCCATATGTAACTCTCCTTTGATATAAAATCACTGTAATCATAATAGTTTGTTGTGTGTGAGTAAAGAACAGATTGCGGTGGATGTATTGTAGGTTTATCCCTTCATTTGTTGGACTGAATAAGAAAAGAACTGGTTGTTTCTATGTGGATGTAGCCCATATTGGGTGAACCACATTAAATTTTTGTCTCTATTGTATTTTATTTTTTGCATTTTATTTCCATCTTTATTTCATTAATATTTCTATGTGTTCTATATTCCTAACATACAGTAAAATCCAAATCAATTTTAACTTCCAAAACTATTACATATATTGATACCCTAAGGATTTTTATAGACTTTAGCAAGCCAATATACTATAGTAGTTGGTTCACCTTTTTGGTATGCTTGAGGTGATTAAATCACTCAATATTTCCAAGTTTTTAGTTTGCACTTGATCATCCAAACTCAATAGGTTATAAGTATCATTGTGTTATATGTTTGAGTTAATCTCAATTTCTGGGTGGTAATTCACTTTTTCTCTAAGTGGGGCATGTGCCTTCCAATATCTCTCTATCTCCTTGGATATATCACTTTAAATATTTATTTATATTTATCATATTCTCAAGTTCATATCCTTACAAATAAAAATCTTTTTCAAAAATAACTTGTTAATAGGTAAGGCAGTCACATCAACACACATGTACTCCTAAATATTGATTTTTTAGTTTCAATTTATTTAGATTAATTTTAACCTATATTATAAGCACCAATTATAAACTATATCATGCTCTTGGTTGTGGGTGAATCACCAGTAAATCACTCAAATTATTCTCAAGAAAAGATAAGGTGTGCATACACACCCAGGTACTTATTTATTTTCTTAAACTAGCAATTCCATTATTAGATTAAAGAGGGGAGAGGATAATTTAGATATTTTTGTGATTATGTATCACCTCAATCTTATACACTTGGAAAAACTTATACCCCAGTTGTTCTTATCATTTATACACATGCCTTACTTACACAAGCCTCACATCTATTTTGTCTTGTGCCCCTTGGCCTATCTCTTAGTCCAACTAGCCTTATTTGATGACATAGACATCTCATATTTCCTATAATGATTAAAATGTACTTAACTTACACCTATATAAGTTATAAGTTTGTGTCTATTCTCTTTCTCCCTATCACTAATGTCTGGGATAGATAGTAGCATTGACATTACTATCCTACACTGACACAAGTGTCTAGTGACTTAAAGTCATCCAATTTGTAAATGAAACATATTACAATGGGTAGCTTGAGTGATTTAATGTGAGTTATCTCCTAATATAATCAGTATAAATATAATATCAACCCTCATTCATTCCTAACCTAGTGATTAGACCAAAAGAGCACTTAAGAAGCACTCAAGTTACTAAAATTTTTCCTATTCTTCCCTATTCTAATATCAATCAAAGCAACATCCTAGATATAGGTCTAAAGTACTAAAGGAGTATTTTTAAGGTCATATTTTTAAATTTACAAGCTAGGTCACTATTTTACTTGATTTACACACATTGCATGATTCACACATAAGCCAACACATAGGGGATAGTTACATGAGCTTGAGGCCTTCTTCTAGATTGAAACATTAAAACATGTCCTTTCCTTGGCCCTGTGAGTGGTGTGAAACATTTTAACATGTCTTTACTTTTTCCCTTGGCCCTATATGTGGTGTGTGGCATTTGAACAAGTCCTTGCTTTGGCCCTTGGCCCTATGTATGATAAATTTAGCATGTCCATTGTTTGTGACATTATTCATGTATATGTGTTTTGTTTGGGACATTTTAACATGTCCTTAATCTTATAACTTATCCCATATATGTTAATTTTCTATCATGGATGATTTTTTTGTGTGTGTGCATGTTGATCTTGATGAGTTTGATAAGTTCCATGTTCCATATCATGCACTCCTAACATACCAACTCCATGAGATTCATTGATATATTTTATAGGCCTTACCTCTTTATTTATATGTAAAAAATAAATATTACTATGCTAACGCATTACCATATGATACAATTTTCAATGATAACATCTTAATACACATGCTTCAAGTTAAATTTTATTTTGAGCTGAGTGAATTTTTGGGAGCAAATTCCATCACCTCAAAAGGGGGAATTTTAGTAGGATTTTCATGCATGAGATAAGACATTTTCAAGTATAAAATTTAGGTATTATCATAGTTATAGTTTCCAAGGTTGAAAATTTAGTTATTTTCCACATATTATAGGGGTATATGCCATTGCATATGCACTCCTATTTTACTTTCAAGGAGAAAATTCACACAGTTTCAATGTTTTAAGTAAAAGTTACAATGAACATCCACATGCAATTTTAGATTCTAAAATTATAGTGAGGGAATAATACATTTTTATGTCATGGCCTTTATTTTATGGAAAGGTATGAGCATGGGTTTACTCCATTTTCTTATGATCATATTTTCAAATACCATGATATGCCATCATTTTTTAATTGAAACTACAAGCCATTTGTAGTGATTGATTTAGTTTAGTTTCATAATGAATGCCTTGGATTTAGTTAACACTCCAAAATTATGTGTGAAAATCCATTAGGATTCCAAACCATTTGCATCTTGTGGTTATAAACATTGACCAATGTAATTAAGCTTCAACATTCTTCAAAGGGAAATATTATCACTTAAAAATAGAAAATGAAAGTTGGGGTTTGATCACCCCTAATTTTATCTAATGGTCTAGCTAATGAACCATATTCTCCAAGTGATCCATGGGAGGCACCAATTCTCCAATGCTTCAAGGAATTATCATCACCAATCAAAGTCACAAAAATTAAAAATGATGTCACACATATCAATGTACTCTCATCTCAATTTTCAAACTATACAAACACAAGCAATTTTAAAATATCAAAGTTCATTTAAAAATTAAAATTGTCAAAGTTTAAGCCATGTTTCCAATCTTAAAATTCAAATTTTCAAAGGAACAAAATAACTACTTCATGTAGTTTACAGTATTTTCTAAATTGTATTGTGCCTTGCATAATTGAAGTATGCAAATCAAAGATAAAGTGTGTCTTACACACTAAGGTATGTTTTTCCTTTGATTTAGTAATTTCATTTCTAGACTAAAGGGGGTATGGGTGTGGATGTAATAACATAAATTTGGTCATGAATAATTGATCATCCTATTTTATCCCCTTTTACCATTAATTGACATGTGCACTTAATTAACACCTATATTACCAATTTGACCTATCTTATGCATAAGAGGAGACCTACTTTCATTACATATAGGGTAAATTTTAGCATCAAATATTCATTAATTCATGAATATTCCTAATTTTGAAATTTAGTTTTGGTGATTTTAGAGGGCCACTGCATAGGTTTGGTCACCTAAAAATTTAGAATGTAAGTTGTTTTTTAGGTCGACTTGAAAAATGTTTATAATAATTTAATGGTTAGCCAACTAATTTGCCTTATATATATAGTCAACATGATGCCATAGATAATCATCAAATTCTAATTTTGGTAATTGCCCCATGATATAAAACAAAGAATCAAATAGTGAGACCTTAGCACCCTTATCAAACAATCAAAACCAAATAGTTACACCACACCCAATTTATAACACTCATATTACCACCAATAGATCACAATTGATAAGATAAAACCAAATGAAAACATCCACACTACAACTAAATGGCTATAATTGAACAACAACATTCAAGCAACAACTAACTGGTTACACTAAATGATAGCATCCATACTACAACTGACCGGCTACAACTAGATAGTAATAACTGGCTAACATCATCTTGGATTCAATGTTCACCACTTGATTATACTATTTGGTAGTATTTACTTATTTTATCCAAATGATTATACAAAAAAAAAAATCTTATCTACTATTGTATTTTCCACCACACATAATGAACTCACCATGCCTTTAAAATAGTTATCCATAGATTCACTAATGAAATCCAAATGGTTTTTTGATTAGGGATCTTAAAATTTACCTTGATTACAAGGCCATATATTTTCATCTACATAAATGATATTTCTACTAAAAACACATGTATGCTCTAACTCAAACCCCAAAATTAGTACCTTTCTTAAAGGGATAGGAATGCTTATTTTTCTTGTCCCTATCTATCAATCATGTCTTTCCATCACAAGAGTTAAAATATAAAAAAGGAAAATATACTTAGGGTTGGCCTTTATATTTCTAAACTCTCTAATGAGTCTTTTTCCCACTTAAACCAATATAAATGAACATTCAATTAATTCATTTCATATATCTAGGAAATATTATCAATTCTACTGAAAGAGCTTATTTACATAAGCACACATTGAAAAAAATGTCCCTAATCTATCCAAATCAGTTTCAATTACTTTAAGTAGTCATGAGTCAAGTCTAAATTTAGCTTTTTCCATCCATAGCTAAGATGATCAATTATTCAATCCAATTCTAGATGCATTCATATATTAAAGGAGAAAAAGTGCACAAAGCACTTATGATTTACACCATAGGGCCCAGGACCAAGTGTGTGGGGGATAACCAAGTTTAGTTGTGCAAATTGAATACATGAAGTGTATTTAAATATAAAAAATAAAACACACATTCAATGGATCAGAGGTATTATTTTTAAAAAATTAACTTATACTCAATAGAAAATAATAGTGAAAAATAGGTACAATGTGTTACAATACATGTGTTACATAATAGATATGCAGAGCATGCTATCTATGTTATGCTTGTGTATTGCATCCAAAGAAATTTTTAAGGTAATATGAATATGTTACATATTTAACATTCATGATTAAAAGGGTAGTTACAAACAAATGATGTAGAGTACAAAAAAGGTATAAATGACATGTCTCACCCTCCTTGCATGCTAGCATTGGAGTTCTCAACTAGGCAGTAACCATTGATTCAGTCATATGATTCTTAGTTATTCACTAATGGTCATGATCCTGTGAATTCTAGTAGATAGCTAATGGAAATCAATCCTAGGATTTTGGGCTGATCTGGGGCCACTAGTTAAGGCATGTGATTGGGGTATCCTGTCATGCAGTTGTGTTGAAGTGGGGCTTGATGTATCAAGTTAGTTTGTGAGAAAATGTGAGTGAGGTACATGTAGACACCGCAAATGTGTCTGCACCTTGGTTCTCCCCCTTGGTCCTTTCTCCCTCCTAGTCCTCCTTGGTCCCTAACCCACCTAAGTCTTATTAATTGGAAATAAACATCTATTTTTAATTAAATAAGGCCCCCTTTCCACCCTACCCTTGCCACCTTGGATCCTCCCTTGAATCCCTCCACCTTCCCCCTAGCATTTATTAGGCCAAATCTCTCCATTATATCCCCCCACGCCCATTTTGGCATCCTCATGACCGTTCTTCCCATGACCCCTCGCCCGGCGGCGTGCAAGAATGGGCAGAGGCTATTTTTAGCCTCTGTGCCCATCCTGCGACCGCCGACGTCGGCGACCCTTCGGCCGACGTCGGTGAAACTGCCGGCGTCGGCAGCCTTCATTATCCCTTTCTGCATCCGTTGCAGCCCCTGGACTCTTGAGCTCAAAAACAGACTTCTCTTGGCACTTTGGCTTTCGTCTCTCCTTTGTCTTGACCTCGTGCAACAACAGCAACAGGTGAAAAGGCTCTGGATCAGGTATTCTCTTCTTGCAACAAGTCTTTTGTGGCTCCAGCAACATCTTCTCCTCTCTTCATTCAGCAAGCTAAAAGGTAAGCAAGTCTGGTTTTTTTTTATTTCATTTATTTAGTATTCAGTAATCTATCCTATCCTCTATTGTCTTCTACCCCCTCTGTTCTTCCCCCTGAGAGGCTGCAAAGCCTTCTCATGCCCTGTCCTCTGTGTCTCTTCCTCTTCCCCATCTCTCTGCCAAAAAGACCTTGCATCAGGCACCCAACCAGAACCAGACCACTCCCCAGTCCATCCAAACTTTTCCCCATTCAGTCCCAGACCCGTCCACAGTCCAGAAAGCAACCCAGACCCGTCTAGAGGCCATTGCCCCGACCGACATTGGTCATTACCCCCACCGACGTCGGCAGACTAACCGACGTCGGCAGACCCGACAACCGACGCCGGTAGGACCACCGACGCCGGCGACTGTGACCAGTTTGACAGCTTCTTCCAGGTAAGCTTTTGCTTCCTTTTCTCTTTCAGTTTACTATCATTTCAGTCCTTTTCAGCATTCTGTCTTTTTATCAGTCGTTTATCTTTATCAAAACAGTGGGTTGACCTCCCTTAAGGAAGTTTTCATACTTCTGGGAACAGGCTTTTGCTTGGCAACCCACTGCCCATCCATCTAACATTTTTTTGTCCAAGTTTCCTTTTTTTATTACAGGTGTCATTCCTCCACAGCCAAAGAGGAGTGCTCACAAGCGTCTGGATTTACGGTGCGCGATCTTTAGTCCAGGTACTTCCCAAGCCTTGTCCATTATCTTTTTAGTTTCTTCTTTCTTTATAGTCTGAAAAGCAAATTTGAGGTAGAAACATCTCTGGCACGCCCGGTGGGACCCTAGGTTCCTCCTGGGTTCCTTTTCTTTTTCATTCATTTAGGAGCATTAGGTTCTTACCTTTTCTCCTCCTCCTTTTCTTCTCAATGACACTATAAGCAGGACTAAAACGAATCTTTCTTCCTTGCATTTCTAGACTAGTCTAAATATCATACTCTCAACCCTTTCTCAACTTGTCTTCATAACAAACATCACATTTCGACTTGGGCATTAAAACATATTGCACTTTCATTTCTGCTTGTGCTTGCATTAGTCCACATCTAGTAACTTAGGCGCATATTGAATAAATCATAGACACTTGATGTTACACTACCTGATCACATGCACTAAAACACACATAAAACTTACCTGAGACAAGGCCCGACTGGGAATTCATCCCCCAGCGGATACCTTACCCGTCCCGGTGACCCTACTTGGATTTCATCACCAAGGGGGAAGCCCACTCCATTCTCTGGCGGAGTCTAAACTCTAGGCGAGGTATATCTTGGCTAAGCGAGACCAGCTAACCATTGGAATCGTGAAGTGAGGGGAGCTTGCTCCTTAGCACCAGGCCACGTACCAGACCCTAACACAGATCTTTGAGCACCTAAAACAACACCTGAAACCATCTTTAGACCGCCTTCTTCTAGGACCCATTTTTCAGCCAATCTCCCTAAACATTCATCTAAGGCATAAGCCATGATTTCTAAGGTTAATTCCTAGGATTTATCGCTTAGGCTTGTCTGTCTTTCTCTATTTTCCTCTTCTCATCTGTTTGTTTGAGTGTGTGAGGACACTTTCTTCTTTGTTTTTCCAAGAACCTTTTGGTTCTCTGGAAAACATAGTCACCGACATCGGTTCTGCCACCGACGTCAGCTTCCCCTGTCACCGGCATCGGTCCTTCTATCGACGTCGGCTTCATCTGTTACCGGCATCGGTTATCTGACCGACGTCGGCCTCATTTCATACCGACATCGGTTTTTCAACCGACGTCGGTCTCTGTCACTGTCCTTTTTTTCCAAAACCAGCAACCTGAGACCTGTCCCTTCTCTGTCAAAGACTCCATCCTGGTCTTCTGAAACTGAGCAACACAGTTCCTGAGACCTGAACCTTCTTTGCCTTGCATGGTTTTGACTCGTAGCCAAGCCAAGGCTCTTGTCGACCACGCCAGCCGTCAACCACTTCCATCCACCCCATCCGTGACCAAGCCTACAATGGAGTTCAACTCGGAGACCGAAAGAACTCCTGCCCGTCCAACCCCGCCGCAGACTCCCATTGTCCAAGAAGGGGACCAAGACTTCGAGCGATTCTTGGACCTCAATGTCAAGGCCTTGCAACACTATCTCGCGCATAGCCGAACGCGAGACTCCTTGGGCAATCCGATCTACGGAATGCCGACCTCCCTTGTCACGACTACAGCTGTATCGACAACATCCATAGTTCAACCTTCAGACACTCAAGCCATCGCTTTGACCACTGACCAGACTTTGACCAATCCTCCAGGTGTGGCCTCTCCCTCTATCATTGGGCCCACTTCCATCGGGGTTCCGGCCCCTTGTCAACCCCAACCCACTCAACCTCTATCCACTCCTTTTCAAAACCTTGTCGTCTCTATCCCACCTACCCTGGCCCCTATCAACACCAGGGTGGCTTCTTACCCCTTGGCCCCCGTTACCACAGTTCAACCTCTCGTGGCAACAACGGGCCCAACTATGTCTTCTACCCAACCACCTTTAGCCTTCACCTCTACCCCTGCGATTAGTCATCCGTATATTGTACAACTGACTATGTCGCACGCCTCCTCTAACCTCTTCCAAGCGCCCTACAACTTAGGGGGCGCGCAACCCGTCAATCCATCGGCAGACATTATCAAGATGTTGATGGACAAGATGACCAGTCTTGAGACCTCTGTTTCCGGCTCGTGCAACACTCTTTCATACGAGCAGATCTGCAACGAGCCCATTCATCCTTCTGTCCCAATCAGACCATATCCTAGCCAGTGGGAGCTTCTGAAGTTTTCTCGCTTTCAAAACAAGGAAGACCCACAACAACACTTGCGGGCATTCAGACACGCCAGCTACCTCATTGGCCATGACGATGCGTTACTCTTACGCACGTTTCCTATGTCTCTCTCGGGTGCTGCACTTGACTGGTACAGCTCCCTTCCTAGCCATTCTCTCTTCTCATTCACACAATTGGCTAAGCTATTCCTCGATCACTTTTCCATCAACATAACCAAGAAGGTCTCAATCACGGACCTCTATTCTATTCGGCAATTTGAGGACGAGTCCATAGCCGACTTCGTTGCTTAATGGAGAGGCCTTATCAACCAACTCTCCTTTTCCTTGCCTCAGGCCGAGCTTATTGAACTCTTTTCTCAAGCCTGTGCCCGACATATCTCTTCCACCCTGAGGGTTCAAACCTTCCACACTTTTGACGAGGCCTTCACGATGGCCCGCAAACTTGAGTTGCGTGCCATCGAGGAGAATAAAGTCAAGTTGCGGAGTAAGAATCCCAGCTCTAAGACCAATGACTCTTCTTCTGCTAAGCCATCATCATCCAATTCTAAATCCAAGGCTTCAGCTAATGCCGTGGTTGTCAGACCTTTATCTTCTTTGACCAATTAGCCTGAGCCCTCGACATCTCAGAGCGCTACTCGGCAATTCCAGCAAAGATACGTGCAGTGACGATATACTCCTCTTGGAGAATCATATACGTCTGTGCTGGAAAAGCTTCTTAAACAGGGGGTCCTCAATCTCCCTCAAGCCCGACCTCCTCCGCAATTCGATCCCTCACACGCCATCCCCGCGTGGTATAGGGAGCAAGACTTCTGCAGCTTCCACCGTGTTAAGGGCCATGACACGGAGAACTGCAAAACCTTTAAGAACATAATACAAGACATGCTTGAAAAGGGGGATCTCATCTTAGACAATCCAAATGCACCCCCTAATCAGGCCATTGACATCTTCAAACAACCTTTCCCCAATCATTCGCCTACTCAGAACAACGTCCAGACTTCGACCAATGACCCTCAAGACCATGGCATTCACACGATTAGCACTATCTTGCCTCTTGTCCTTGACCAACCTCTTCCATTAAAGGATGAGGAACCTTATTCTCCTACTAGTCCTCCATCTACCTCTCTTGTATTGGAGGACGCCTTGACCACATCAACGCCATCAAGCCCACCTCCATTCGAAGGCCCTACCTTGCCTACTCCTCAACTACAAGTAGAAGGCACGATCATCCACGCCCTCTGCCCACTTGAGGAGCCACCCTCTCTTATTTCTTCTCCACCAAGAGAAGAACCAGTCTCTCCACCCATTTCAATCGAGGAAGACCCAGTCACGGTTTCCTCTTGCCTTTTGCCTGCAATTTCTACATCTCGCTCACCTTCGTCCACATCCAAACCCAAACCCATATCTAACCTCACCTCGCACAACGGTGGCCCTCGACCCAAACCAACGAAGACCACTAGACCACATCGGAGGACTCCTCCTCCACCCTCGTCATTACCTTCAATCTTGGGCCCGCATCCGTCCACTTTAATAGGAGTGCTTCCCACTCCCATCCTTCACAGAGGCAATTTGCCTCCATTACTCTCTCATCCCATCAGACATACATCTCATCCAAACCCTCGACCTATGCCTCTTTCACCTCCCAAACCAACGTCATCAACCCCCACTGCAATAAAACATCCAGACCCGTTAGCAGGTTCATATGCCTTGCTCTTACGGCAATTGTTGCAGTCCTCTCGCCTCGATCTCCCGCCTCTTAGACAATATCAATCTCTCGGACCTAAACCACCTTGGTTCAACCACACTCGCGTTTGTGCGTATCATCGCACGCCTGGACACGACATGGAACATTGTCATGCCCTCAAGGTCGCCATTCGCCAATGTTTGGCGAATGACACCTCCCTTTTCGACCACATCATCAATAAACCTTCAACACCGCCTCACCCATCACCTCTCGGATCAAGACCCTCTTAGTTCGACAACTCTAAGTTCTGTCACTATCATCACATTCCAGGACATGACACTGAGCGTTGTTGCGCTCTCAAAGTTGTCATTCGTCAACACCGGAAAAAGGACACCCTTCTCACCAAGGATCCTCTTGACCACCTCTTCAACAAAACATCAACCCCGACTCATGCCTCTCCAACCTCATCACCTAAATCGGGATCTCCACGCCAGCCTGTGGTCCCTTTGCCGCCTTTGACCCCCTTATTCAACATTGACACCGTCCATCTGACCACTAAACCTCAACCGACCTTAACCCATCTTTCAAACATTCTCCCTACCCTCTGGGGGAATCCATCCTTCATCCAAACCTCGACCAACTCTTCAACCCAGTCTCTACCACATATCAATCACTCATCTCGACCAAATGTCCATCGACCCAACCCCCGACCAATTATTCGACCAGTCTCAACCAAACTTCGACCAAATATCAAGCAACCAGACCTCTCGACCAAGCATTCAACCTTTTTCAACCAACCAACAACCAACTTCACATCCATCAATCAACACCTGACCAATCTGGAAAGAGGCAATTGGGGCAAATTTGCTCCTAATTGACTCGGACCTTAACGCACTAGCATGGCCCAGGGTCTTATTAGACCTTAAAGCCCTTTCTTATGTCTTGCATCTTCGACCATTCTTCTGCTAATCGAGTACTCATCTACTTGACACGTAACTTGAGCTCGTCCTCTTAATCCTCATTCCTTTCAACCCTATTCCCCTTTAACAAGTCCTCTACGACCCTTTTATGATGCATGGATGCTTTGTCCTAATAAAAGGGGCGTCCTTGAACTTCTACAGTCTTGTCCGTGACTCTCATTTCTATCAACAATCAAAATCAAGATGTCAAAACATATCCATGGTCACTAAATCAAGTCAAATCAAAAATACAGACTGATCCCTCGAAGGACAGCTGTACTATCATTGCTGTATTACTAGAATGATCCCTTGAAGGACAGCTAGGCCAACTTTTCAAACATTATCAAGCAAAAATATAGACCACTCCCTCGAAGGATGGCTATGACTAATCTGGCAATAAACAGCAACTTTTCTTAGAAGCTTCCCGCATTGATCAGCTTCGCAACATGACCATTACATCAAATGACATCTCCATGCAGGCTTCCCGCATTGATCAGTCTGCGCAAAAAAAAAAAAAAAAAAAACGAGTCACGGACATTGGCTTGTAGTTGTCTCAGGGTCTCCTATAAAAGGGGCAAGGTTATTCCTGCTCTTAAACGGGTTACCCTATCTTCCTCCTATCACCTGCTCAAGGGACTTCGAGCTCACTTTAATGTCAAAGTGATTCGATTACCGTTCTAACACCATACTGGTCAACGACGCAATGCATGAATGGGGCTTTTGTTCTTATAACCCCTATCTATGCTTCCTTTCTGGTCCTTGTCAATGAAAGAGCAATTTTCCTTTCACCTTTTCTCTACACTTTGGTCACGCTTTGGCCACATCAATTGTCGACTTATCTCAAACCCAGCCATTTTCATCACTTTCAACATGGCATCAGGCATCATCCTTGTCCATTTCACATAGTTTCTATGGACACCAATACACATGGAAACTACCGACCAGACCCAATTTATGTTAAGCATAAACCAATACTTGCTGAAGCATAAATAGACCCTCCGTTCATTGTTAGCATACATCCATCACGACTATGGAAACTTGCTAGGGATGAAAAACTCTCGACCAATTCTACAGAATACACCATCTGTAGCATCTTTTTATCATCATCTTAGCCTCATCATTTCGACGCTTGACCACATCCAATCATCAACCAATCTTCTCAATTTGTCTGAACTACATTGGTCTGAGGCCCTATGACCAGGGCTATGTAGGCAGCACTCAGATACCACATCTTCTGAGGTTAGCTCGACCACCCCCTTTTGTTCGTCTCTATGATGGACAAACCTTCTCTTCTTTGACTCTTATCACGCCCAACTTCGTCAACTTTGACCAAGACCTTTGACCAAGACCAATCATTGACTTTGACCAAGACCAATCATCAACTTTGACCAAGACCAATCATCGACTTTGACCATGACCAATCAATCTCTCTGACCCTTCCTCCCTTTTAGGGAGAACTACATCGGCCTGAGGCCCTATCACCAGGGCTATGTAGGCAGCACTCAATTGACATGGGGTCTTCTGGGGTTAGCTCGGCCGCATCCTTTCGTCCATCCATCCTCTTGACCAATGACCATTGGAGATCATGCCTATCTCCTCCGACCATTGGAGATCATGTGTATCTCCTTCGACCACTTCCAAGACAGCGTGTTGCCTTGGTTGTTTTTGCGTGTATGCTACCTCACGGCTGGTTAGCAGAATTGTCCGCAGACTATTTTTGACCCTTCACAAGTATAGGATCGCGAGCCAGTTGATCCCTACTACTTGTGGCTTTTTTATGTTTCTGGGAGCACTTCCTGAGCCCTGGATACCTGGGACACGACGACCATTTGGAGCTTCAGCTTAGATTGAGTGACCCGATCAGCAGACGACTAAATGCTGGGGCCCGGTTACTTCAATTTTGGCACTCCTCGACCCTTGACCTGCGACACTTTTGACCTGACCCTCTCGTGAAGTAGACTACGTGCAATCACGACTATGGCAGCGTTTTCACTCACTCTCTTCTATCCATTTCTCTGTCAAATCAGCACCCGACATCAGGTTCCCTTCCCTCGACTCCTGCTTTGAGGGGGAATACCTCATCCTTACTTCGGGGCAATCCACATCATCCCTCACCTGGGGCAACCACTCCCTATTTTTGTCTTGCAGTTCGTCTAGAACAACCAACAAGACAAAAAGGGGCAAATGTAGACACCGCAAACGTGTCTGCACCTTGGTTCTCCCCCTTGGTCCTTTCTCCCTCCTAGTCCTCCTTGGTCCCTAACCCACCTAAGTCTTATTAATTGGAAATAAACATCTATTTTTAATTAAATAAGGCCCCCTTTCCACCCTACCCTTGCCACCTTGGATCCTCCCTTGAATCCCTCCACCTTCCCCCTAGCATTTATTAGGCCAAATCTCTCCATTATATCCCCCCACGCCCATTTTGGCATCCTCATGACCGTTCTTCCCATGACCCCTCGCCCAGCGGCGTGCAAGAATGGGCAGAGGCTATTTTTAGCCTCTGTGCCCATCCTGCGACCGCCGACATCGGCGACCCTTCGGCCGACGTCGGCGAAACTGCCGGCGTCGGCAGCCTTCATTATCCCTTTCTGCATCCGTTGCAGCCCCTGGACTCTTGAGCTCGAAAACAGACTTCTCTTGGCGCTTTGGCTTTCGTCTCTCCTTTGTCTTGACCTCGTGCAACAGCAGCAACAGGTGAAAAGGCTCTGGATCAGGTATTCTCTTCTTGCAACAAGTCTTCTGTGGCTCCAGCAACATCTTCTCCTCTCTTCATTTAGCAAGCTAAAAGGTAAGCAAGTCTGGTTTTTTTTATTTCATTTATTTAGTATTCAGTAATCTATCCTATCCTCTATTGTCTTCTACCCCCTCTGTTCTTCCCCTTGAGAGGCTGCAAAGCCTTCTCAGGCCCTGTCCTCTGTGTCTCTTCCTCTTCCCCATCTCTCTGCCAAAAAGACCTTGCATCAGGCACCCAACCAGAACCAGACCACTCCCCAGTCCATCCAAACTTGTCCCCGTTCAGTCCCAGACCCGTCCACAGTCCAGAAAGCAACCCAGACCCGTCTAGAGGCCATTGCCCCGACCGACGCCGGTCATTACCCCCACCGACGTCGGCAGACTAACCGACGTCGGCAGACCCGACAACCGACGCCGGTAGGACCACCGACGCCGGCGACTGTGACCAGTTTGACAGCTTCTTCTAGGTAAGCTTTTGCTTCCTTTTCTCTTTCAGTTTACTATCATTTCAGTCCTTTTCAGCATTCTGTCTTTTTATCAGTCATTTATCTTTATCAAAACAGTGGGTTGACCTCCCTTAAGGAAGTTTTCATACTTCTGGGAACAGGCTTTTGCTTGGCAACCCACTGCCCATCCATCTAACATTTTTTTGTCCAAGTTTCCTTTTTTTCTTGCAGGTGTCATTCCTCCATAGCCAAAGAGGAGTGCTCACAAGCGTCTGGATTTACGGTGCGCGATCTTTAGTCTAGGTACTTCCCAAGCCTTGTCCATTATCTTTTTAGTTTCTTCTTTCTTTATAGTCTGAAAAGCAAATTTGAGGTAGAAACAGTACATAGGAATAAAAACTATGGAGTGCATAGTATAATGCACAGGTTGTGATCTAAGTTGATCATCACAAACAAGTATAGAGTGTGTTTGGATACATAGAGGATGCACAAAGGTCATTCACCATTTTTTTAAGAGTAATGGTCCCCATTGCATTGATGTGCAGATGAGGAAAATACACGTGAATTTATTGAAAATTGTACCACTTATCATGATCATCATATTGTCCAACCTTGACTACTTAGAAAAATTGATGTGTACATGGAAGGTGCTTGTGTCTATCACTTTGATGATCTATCCCTTCTCTACAAGGTGTAAATGTTTAGGATTCAAATTAAAATGATGTTGTGTTACTATTAGCTCAATAAGTGGAAGAGTGTAAGGCTTGAAAAGTTCCACATTGAGGACTAGGTGCATGCCTAAGTATGGTGGTAGATCAATAATGAAGTCAATCTCACCAGTTGTGTACATAATGGTGTAATTACCATAGCATAGAGGCTTGATCTACTTATGTGAACCTTTTAAGTGTTCCTTACAAATTTGCATCCAAACCTTATCAAAAACTTAGAATGCATGAGGTGCATAACATTGGAATCATAATCATTAAAGGTGGGGTGAATAAATGTTTAAAAACTTTATTTCACATTTACTTTAACATTCCTTGAACCATCAAATAAATATAATGATATATCAATGCATAAATAATAATTCACATGAGCATAACATAACAAAATACACATATGAGTGGGAAACCCTCAAGGGGAAGAAAACCCACTATGATATTTACAAATGAACTACAGTCCTATAAAATAAAAGATCAAATTTTGTTGAGCACCAACCCCAATACATTTAAGCACTCACTTGACTAGGCTTTAGCAAGAACCTACTAACAAGAAATCTCCAAATCCCTAAATGAATCAACACCAACTCAACCACCTCATCAATTTTTATCACCACACCTATGCTCTTCTATTATGGTCTCATTTCAAAACTTCTTTCTAATTAACCATGTAATATTTTATTCTCTTATATTACATTCATTAAATAGGCTTAAATTGCCTTGTATATATACAAGTCACATGGTCAAACACCACTTGGTCAGCCACACACCTTCAAAATATTAGTTCAGACATAGAATAGGTCTTATACATATTATTAAATGATTCAATTGACCTTTTGACCCCTTTTGGTCTATAATAACTAAATTATACCTCATTTATCTTTTAGGTCAAATGGAGACCTAATTGCATTAGGTATATCTTCTTAGTATCAAGGCTTAATCCTATTAGGATTATATGGCCTTATCCAAAAATAAAAAAATCATTCAATAACTTAGATAATGACCTCTCCTAAACTTATCCATGATTGGTTAGACTTGTATCTTTAACTGATACCATGAAAGCTCTTTTAGGACAAACTATCCTATTAAGCCTATGTACTTCAAAAGTATATCTAGAAAAAAATGAAGCTTAAACACCCTTAAGCTATTGAAATATGAAAAAAAAAACATGTAAACATATTTTTCATGAACTTAGGGTCATCATAAAATTCTTGGAACACTTTTACTTAGGATATAAAGGCTCAAGAACATCTCTGCAAGTCACTCACTCAAAACTAACAATTTACCTTAAAAAATAGTCATGGTGAATTAGACCTCCAATACCTATATAGACACTTATCATGACTCCTGATGCATGTAAATGGTATTATGAGATATCTAAACCAAATTCAAAAGTAAATTTCATATGGCCTAATGGAAAATATTGGTCTTGCAAACCAATTTTTTTACCTTATATCACATAGTCTTGTCTAAACTAGATAGGTCATTTTGTGAGAAACTTTTTAACCATATTCACTGATATCCAAAACTTATTCCAAGCATGAACATGACCTAAAAGTCATAAATAAACTCTTAATTCACTTTCTTTCATCAATATGATATTCTTAGACCCTAATCTTCTCATTTATGCCTAGGTTTTGCATATCTGATATGGTGGTCGATCAATAATGAAGGTATTCTCACTAGATGTGAACATAATGGTGTAATTACCATAGCACAGAGGCTTGATCTACCTATGTAGACCTTTGAAGTGTTCCTTATAAAGGTTTAGCTTAACCTTATCACCAACTCAAAATACATGAGGTGTGAAATGTTGGAAGCATAATCACTGAGGGTAAGGTGAATCAGTGTTTAAAAATTTTCTTTCACATGTACTTTAACATTCCTTGAACCATCAAATCAATATAATGATATAGCAATGCATAAAGAATCATTCAAATGAGAATGACATAATAAAACACGCATATGATTGGTAAACCCTCAAGAGGAAGAAAACCCATTGTGATCTCTAAAAATGGACTATATTCCTATAAAACAAAATATCAAATTCTATTGAGCACTAACTCAACTTGGAGCACTAACCCCAATATAGTAAAGCAACCACTTGACTAGGCTTTAGTAAGCACTTACTTACAAGGAAGCACCAACTAAACCACATAATTAATTTTGATCACCATACCTCTTCTCTACTATTATGGTCTCATTTCAATACCTCCTTATTCTCAACCATGAAAATTTTTTATTTGCTTATATTGCATTCATCAAATAAGCCTAAACTGCCTTGTATATATACAAGTCTCAAGGTCACATACCACTGCGTCAACCACACACCTTCAAACTCTTAGGTTATCCACAAAATAGGTCTTATAACATCTTATAAACATGACTCAAATAAAATTTGGACCCCTTTTGGTCTTTAACAACTCAATTAGACCTCGTTTCTCTTTTAGGTCTCATGGAGACCTAATTACATTAGGTCTATCTTCTTAGTGTCAAAGTTTGATTATCTTGGGACCATATAGCCTTATCCAAAAATAAAAATCATTCAATAACTTAGATAATGACCTATATTAACCTTATCCATGATTTTTTAGACATGTATCCTTGATCATACCATGAAAGCTCTTTTAGGACAAACTATTCTATTAGGCTTGTGTACCTCAAAAGTCTATCTTAAAAAAATGAACCTTAAACACCCTTAAGCTATTTAAATATGACAAAAAAAATGTAGACATATTTTCCATGACCTTAGGTTCATCACTAAATTCTTGGAACACTTTTACTTAGGAGATATAGGCTCAAGAACATCTCTGCAACTCACTCACTCACAACTACTAATTTACCTCAAAAAATAGTCATGGTGAATTAGACCTCCAACACCTGTGTAGACACTTTTTATGAATTTTTATGCATGTAAATGGTATTATGATATATCCAAACCACCCTAAAATATAAATTTCATATGGTTTAATGGCAAATATTGGTCTTGTACGCCAATTTCTTGATTTTATATCACACAGTCTTGTTTGAACCAGACAGGTCATTTTGTGAGCAACTTTTTAACCATATTCACTAACCTACAAAACTTATTCAAATCATGAACATGAATCACATGTCATAAATAAACTCTTCAATCACTTTTTTGCATCAATCTGATATGTTTAGACCCTCAAATCCATCTTCTCATCTTTGTTTGGGTTTTGCACTATTTTCACCATTAGGTATGTCTATGATTGGCTAACTTGGATGACCAAATTAGAACATTTGAAGGATATAATATATCCAAAAATCATCATGGACATGAAAAATGAGTCTCTAGATTCTTCTCTCATCCATTTTATTTTCTTTACCAATACAAATTTTATGATAAATAAGCCTATATCTATGCATTTTCTCTCTCATCTGACTAACCACCACCACCTAGAGGTACCTAGAATAGTTTACTACATGTTACAATAGATTTTATAGTAATTTGAATCCATTATAATCTAATTTGAACAAGATATTTCACATTAGGTCCTTATTAGGCTTTTAGGGAGGCTTAACATAGGATTTGGTGTTAATGATTGTTCATAAAGGAATGCCCCTTGAATATAAAACCAATGCCTAGAGATCTTATCTAGGACCCTTCCCCATCTCTCCTTAATATCTTAGGTTCACATGTAGAGGTTACACATACCAACAAACATCTGAAAGTTCTTCTCAGGTCTTAAGACCTCGTTCTATGAACTTGAGAAGGCCTAAAACACTTATTCATGCAGTTTCCTTCAAACTATGACTTCAAACTTCGTGAACATGCCTAAGAAAACTTATCTTACATCTATCTATGCTCACATATGCATACTTTCCTTGAAATCTAATTAATAGGTAGGGTTTAAGAGAGGTCTAGGTGTCAGCTTAGTCTAAGGATTCTACCCCTATAAGCTCACTCTAAAACTCTCATGAATGCTTCAATGCCTCACATACATGCTCAAATAGTTCCATATAATCTTCACATGCCTATGTTTATTCATTTGTATGCACATACCTCTTCATGACATGACTAGGATTCCTATGCAACTTTGATATCAATGGCATGTACCTTCATTCAAACATAAGACATTAGTTGAACTCAAATTATATCTTTCTCTTTCTATCATGACATCACTCTCTCATGATAAAACTCTCTCAATGATGCTTGTCACATCACACACTACCAACTAGGCTTAGTCAGCTTTGGCATCTGTCTTAACAAGAGGTACCTTTGACATCAATGACAATAATCAATAATATCCCCCTTTGTCATTGATGGCAACCACTCTCAACAAGCAACTTCTCCCTCATTCTGAACTTTTTTCCCCTTTAAAATAAATGATAAAGAGATGCCTATAACTTCTTGGGTCATACTCCTTACAACCAAAACACTCAACACATAGTATTATGAGTTTAAAAATCACCATACAAACATGTTCCCCTATCTCCATGCATACCTTCTTAGCACTACTAACCTACTTTTGGAGATAATAAACCACCTAATTAGCTCCACTTAAGCACTTGACTTCCTTAAGGATTGTTAGGGGCAGGAACTACACCCAACTCATGTCTTAGATGTTCAAATGTTGTCTTTGGAAGTGGCTTGGTCAGAATGTCTAAAATTTGATCTTTTGTAGAAACATATTCAAGTTTAACACTTTTTTAACTTATTTTATCTCTCAATAAATTATATTTGATGATAATGTGCTTAGTTCTGGAATGCATGATAGGATTCTTTGAAATGCTTATAGAACTTGTATTATCACAATAGATAGGGCTACAACTATCATACTCAACCTTTTAGTCTTTTAAGGTTTGTCTCATTCATAAGGCCTAAGTCAAACATGAATCTATTGTAATGTATTTATCCTCACAAGTAGATATTTTAATTGATGGTTGTCACTTACTTATCCATGATACTAGGCACTTTCCAAAGTAGAAGGATTCTCCACTAGTGTTCTTATCATCTAGACTCCCTACCCAATCGGAATTTGTATAGGCTACTAAATCAAACTCCTTTCTCCTTGTATACCACAACCCAAACTCCATGGTTCCCTTAAGATATCTAAATATCCTTTTGATTGCTTGAAAATGGTTTTCATTTGGGCATGTTTAAAGTCTTCCCATAAGGCTTACTACTTGCATGATGTTAGGTATAGAGGCAGTGGTGTATAGAAAACTCCTAATCATTGACCTATATGAATTCTAATTGACCCTTGGAGATTCATCTTCCTTTCTCAACTTATACCCCATGATCATAGGTGTGTTGACTACCTTGAAATCTTCCATTTCAAACTTCTTCAGCATCTCTCTTATGTACTTAGCTTGTGAAATGAATATACCTCTTTTTGATTTATTGATTTGTAACCCAATAAATAATTATATCTCTTCTATCATGGACATCAAAAAATCTTTAGTCATCACCTATGTAAATGCCTTAGTCATATTCTCATTGTTTCCACCAAATGTGAAGTCATCTACATAGCTAATTACTATCAACTGATGGTTATCTTGTGTCTCTATGTGTAGTTTACTATATGTAACTCCTCTTTTGAATCCTTTTTCTAATAGATACCTATCCAATCTAGCATACTAAGCTCTAGGAGCTTTCTTTAGACCATAAATAACCTTTTTAAATCCAAAAACATAGTCCTTAGTACCTAATAATGAGAAACCCTCAGGTTGCTCTATGTACACCTCCTCTTCCAAGTTCCCATTTAAAAAAGCAAATTTGGCATCCATCTAATATACCTTAAACCCTTTGAATCTTACATATGCTAGAAACAATTTAATGATCTCCAATCTTGCTACTAGAGAAAAGGTCTCCTCAAAATCTACCCCTCAAACTTGTGCATACCCCTTGCATACCAATCTAGCCTTATTCCTAGTGAATTATCCATATTCATTCAACTCGTTTTTAAACACCCATTTTGTTCCAATGACATTCTTGTCTTTAGGCCTAGGAAATAGTTCCCAAGTCTTGTTCTTCTCTATTTGGTCAAACTCCTCATTCATATCACCTATCTAAAACTTGTCTTTGCTTGATTCTACAAGATTCTTAGGTTAAATCTTAGATAATAGAGTAACATTATTTTGATTTAGGTTACTTACCAATTGTATCCTTATTTGCATACCTGTATCCTTTTTTCAAATGATTTGTGATTTAGGATGGTCTCTCTAAATCTAAATTGAAGGACCTTTTGAATCTTATCTTTCCTCAACTTCTTCTTCCTCATCAATCTCTATTATTTCCTTTTCATTCTTGAAGTCTATATTCTCTGATGTATCCTTTGATTATGAGTGTGATTTCTTTATCTCATCAATATTCACATTGTTACTTTCTACTATCTTTTTTAACCTCTTGTTATATCATATATAGGTTGAGTTTACTAATGAATACCCCAATAATATACCTTCATTAAACCTAGAATCAAACTTACTTAAGTCTTCCTCATCTCTTTTGATGAAGCATTGACTTCCAAACACTCTAAAGTTTTCCACATTAGTAGGTTTTCCTTTCCATAGTTCATAAGGGGTCTTATTTCCATTAGTTGTTATCTATCCTCTATTCAAAATTTAGACTATATTTCTCATTGCATCTTTCTAGTATCCATTAGCTAACCTTGACTCATTTAGCATAGTTCTTTCCATCTCTTGAATTATCCTATTCTTTCTTTCCACTACCCCATTCTATTAAGGTGTCCTAGCTACTGAGAACTATCTCCTCATTCTATGGATCTCAAAAAAGTCATCAAACTCATTGGACCAAATTTTTCCTCCTCTGTTAGATCTTAAACATTTGATCTTTCCATTCTTCTCATTTTTAACAACATCCTTGAATGCCTTGAACTCATAAAGATTTTTCAACTTTTATTTCAAGAATGCTACCCAAGTCATTCTTTTGTAGTCATATATGAGTAACATGAAGTAGATATCTCCTTGAATACTTTAGATTCTTGTAGGCCCATAGAGATTAGTGTGTATTAACTCCAAAGTTTTTATAGTATAGTAATCTTTAGACTTGAACCATATTTTATACTACTTGCCATGTTGACATGCCTTGCAAAGTGTGTTTTTAGGTTTGGTGCTTTTAGGCATGTTCTTCATAGACTTCTTAGATCTTATCTTGAACAGATTATCAAAGTTTAGGTGGCCTAACCTTGTGTGTCATAGCCAACTTTCATCCTTATTTCTCATAAATCATCTTTCCTTCTTGATCTCATTCAAGACATATATATTTTTTTAGTTCTCTTAGCATTGGCAATTAGCCTTCTTGATTTGGCTCTCCTTATATCACACCCTCTGTCATAAAAGGTTAGTCAGTGTCTTTGGTTGCACATTTGACTTACACTAAGCAAGTTATGTTTCAAACCTTCCACATACAACACATTCTTTGTCTTGGTCTTACCATTATCCAAACTCAAGATACCCTTGCTAACTATATTGGAAGTTGTGTTATCTACAAATCTCACTATTGTTACAACATTATTCTTCAATGAGATGAAATTGCTCTTATCCCCTATCATGTGGCTTGAACAACCACTATCTATGTACCATTTCATTCCTTCATCTTGAATGTGAAAGTTAGTTTGAGCTAGCATAGATTCTTCTCCTTTAGTTTTTTGTTCCTCCTTCACCTTGTCCATGAAGTCTAATTTCTTGATCCATTTATTAATGGTATAACCATATAGCCTTTTATTTTAAATGATCTTCTTCATATGCCTTATCTTGAAATCCTTTAAAATATGTCCTCTTTGATAATAATTATAGCATAGAATTTTACTTCTACTATTGAAATGGACATTCACCCCATTCCTCCATGATGAATTGATTCCAACATGATGTCTACAGTCTATAGCTCTATGTCCATATTAATTGCATGATAAATAGTAACCATTGAAAAGATTCACATACATTATTTGTCTGATGTTGAATGACGCACCTCTACCTTTGTTGTCTCTTGAAGGATTTAAGTTCTTCTTGACTTGTTGATGATTAACTTGGGTCTTAGATTTGAGATTTTCTGAATAGGTCTTTAATTTTTGAGTACCATCATTTCTTGATGATCCAATGTTCTTTGAGGGCTGAATCTCCTTATTTTGTTTTTGGTCTTATTTTAACCCAAGACCTATCATGTCATGTGGAGACCTTTGACTATTCAAAATATCACCAAGGACTTCAGTACTATTTTTAAATTTCTAATGTGTCTTCAACTTGATTATTTTTTGATTCAATTCTACCTTTAAAGACTCTATTTTTATTCTAAACTTGATGCATTCTTCCTCTTTGGTCTTAAGACTTAAAGTGACAATTTCAATCTAAGTTTCCAATTGTTTGATGATCTCCTCATGTTCATTGGTGTTATTACTTAGTCTCTCTTTAAAGAGATTAAATTTTCCTCATAAATCTTAACCAATGATATTAACTTCTGATTCTTCCTTCTTTGGAACTTTAACTCCTCTAGATCACTCACCAATTCTACCTCAAGGTCCACTTAATCCTCTTCTTCATCTGATTCTTCATCATCCATAAGACTTTTCCCTTTTGAACAAATCTCATTATCTATTTATATAGACAAAAATAAGGTTTCATTTATATTATGATCATTATTATCATCATCACTTTTACATGTACTTGTGTCACTTACATCAGATGAGCTACTCTCTTCTTTGGTATAGAAACTTCTCTTGTTATTGAATGACCCTTTCTTGCCTTCATACTTCCTAAAACCCTTTTTTATCTTATTAGGATTATAGACCTTCTTATCATCACCATTATTTTCATCATGTTTTACATCATGCTCATTCTTATCCTTTTTAGGACATTTAGATGCAAAGTGACCAATCTTACCATAGTTAAAGCACTTGAATGGTAAGTTGTTCTTATACTTACTTGATCATTTCCTTAGTTTTCTAAAAAATGTAGATTTTATCTTGTCATCATCAATGTCTATGTCAACATCATCCTTTTCCTTTTTATCTTGTGACTTTTTCTTAGCTTTAAATGTAGATTCCTTCTTGGAAGGTCTTCCATCACTTTTTATCATTCCATAGGTAGTCAAGATGCCATGAAACTCATCCATTTGTAGTATGTTAATATCTTTAATCTCCTCCATAATAGACACCTTTGAATCAAAATTAGATGTTATGGATGTTGATACCTTTTTTACCACTATTTCTTCCTCCAACTTCTCTCTTAGACCTCTAACAACATTTACCACTTCATCTACTCTTAACAGATAAAATGCAATGTTTTCATCCTCCTTCATTCTTAGATTTTCAAACTACCTTCAGTGGGTTTAGAACTTTTCCTAATTGACTTTGGTGCCTCTTTCATAGATGGACTACAACTTTTCCCATATCCCTTTGTTTATATCATAATGCTTGACCTTTACAAATTCTACCTCTGAAAGACCACATAGGATGGCATTCATTGCCTTAGAGTTGTGCTCACTTGCCTTCTTGCCTGTTGTGTCAGTTGGTGGTGTAGAAGGTGGAATTAATATATCAATAATATATTACCATATGTCACATCCTAAATACATTATATAGGTATTCATTCTAATACTCCAAAATTCATATTTAGTCTTACTAAAGAGAGGAGCCTTATTGGTTGAGAAACCTCCTTGTACTTGATGACTAGGCATGCTTGTGTTTCTAGGATCTCCTTTAAGCTATTAGGTTTACTTCAAAGGACCAAGCTCTGATATCAATTATTTAAATCACAATAACTAAGAAGGGATAGGTGAATTAGTTTTTAAATTCTTTATTTCACATGTTCTTTAACATTCCTTGAACTATTAAAATAATATAATGATATAGCAATGCATAAATAATCATTCACATGAGCATCACACAATAAAATGCACATATGAGTGGGAAAACCTCAAGGGGAACAAAGCACACTATGATCTATAAAAATTTACTATAGTAATATAAAACAAAATATCAAATTTTTTTATCACCAACTCAACTTAGAACACTAACCCCAATACAGTCAAGCACCCACTTGACTGGGTAATAACAAGCACCTACTTGCAAGGAAGCACCAACTCCCTAAGTGACTCAGCACGAACTCAAAAACCTTATCAATTTTTATTACCATAACTATGATATGATGTTATGGTATAATTTAAAGAACTCATACTCAACCATGCAATATATTATTCTTTTATATTGCATTCATCAAATAGGCCTAAACTACCTTGTATATATAAAAGTCTCATGGTCATCAACCACTTGGTTAGACACACACCTTCAAACTCTTATGACATCCATATAATATATCTTATAAATTATTATGAACATGTCTCAAATTAACTTTGTATCCCTTTTGGTCTACAGCAACTCAATTAGACCTCATTTCTCTTTTAGGTCTCATGGAGACTTAATTGCATTATGTATATCTTCTTAGGATCAAAGATTGATCCTCTTAGGCCCATAAAAAATTATTCAACAATAAAAAACCATTAAATAAATTATATAATGACCTATAATTACCTTATTCATGCTTGGTTATACTTTCATCTTTTACTCATACCATGAAATCTCTTTTAGGACAAACTATCCTATTAGGCCTATGTACCTCAAAAGTCTATCTTACAAAAATGAAGTATAAACACCCTTAATCTATTAAAATCTAATAAAAAAACATGTATATATATTATCCTTGACTTAATTTTTAACACCAAATTATTGTAACACTTTTACTCAGGAGATAAAGGCTCAATAACATCTCTACAACTCACTCACTCAAAACTACCAATTTACCTCAAAAAATAGACATGGTGAATTAGACCTCCAACACCTATCTAGAAAATTGTAATGAATCTTGATACATTTAAATAGTATTATGAGATATCCATACCACCCTTAGATATAAATTTCACCATATTTTCTTGCAAACCAATTTCTTGACCTTATATCACACAGTCTTGTGTGAACCAGATAGGTCATTTTGTGAACTTTTCACCACATTCACTGACCTCCAAAAAATTATTCCAAGCATGAACATGAATTAAAATTCATAAATAAAATATTCATTCACTTTTTTTCATCAATATTATATGCTTATACCCTCAAATCTATATTCTCATCTTTGTCTAGGTTTTGCACTATTTGCACCATTAGGTCTATCTATGACTAGCTAACTTGGATGATCAAATTAGAACATTTTAAGGCTATAATATATCTAGAAATCATCATGGACATGAAAAATTATTATCTATCTGCTTCTCTCATCCATTTTATTTTCTTGACCAATACAACTTTTGAGAGCTACAATAACTTCTTGGTAAATAAGCCTATATATGTGCATTTTCTCTCTCTTCTAACTAACCACCACCTAAAAGTACCTAGGAGAGTTTAATACATGATAAATTAGATTTTATAGTCATTTTCATCCATTTTTAGATGATTTGACTAATATATTTCACATTGGGTCCTTAGTAGGGTTTTAGGGAGGTTTAACATAGGTTTTGGTATTAACAATTATTCATAAAATACTACCCATTGAATCTAAAACCAATGCATGGATATATTATATAAGACCCTTCCCCATCTCTCCTTAACATATTATGTTCCCATGCCATGTTCCAACGAAAATTTGAAAGTGCATCTTGGGTCATGAGACCTCATTCTTTGAAATTGAGAAGGCCTAAAACACTTATTCACATAATTTACTTGAAACCATGACCTCAAACTTTGTGAACATGCCTAATACAACTTATATTACTCTCTCCATGCTCACATATGCATAATTTCCTTGAAATCTAATCTTCATACCTCATTAGGCTAGGTAGGGTTTAAGACAATTTTAGGTGTAGGCTTAGTCTGAAGGTCCTACCCCTATAAGATTATGTTGAAACTCTCATGAATGCTTCAAAACCTCACATACATGCTCAAATAGCGACATATAATATTAACATGCTTGTGTTCATTTATTTTCATGCACATACCTCTTCATGTCTTGACTAGGCTTCCTATGAAACTTTGACATCAATGGCATGTACCTTCATGCAAACATAAGACATTAGTTTCCTTCAAATTCTCTCTTTCTCACATGACATCACTCTTTCAATGCCTTATGTCACATAACACACTACCAAATAGGCTTAGTCACATTTGACATCAACCTTCACAAGATGCACCTTTGACATCAATGACAATACTCAATATGCAATGTGCATCATGTTGTTCCTTGCACTTGATTTGAGTGTGAGATAATTTAATAAAAATTTTGATTAATATATTTGATGTATCATAGAAACTTCTCAACTTTGTCCACTTATCATTTGTGTCTACATGACTCAATGCTAACTGTCTGCAGTAAAAGATGTCTATATATGTTGATGGTTGAAACCTAATACATGTCTGGAATGGATTGTGAACTATAGAGTTATGAAGGGATATATTATAGTCATGTTAAATATACAAGATATTATCATCCCACATGTGATCAAGTACATAGTTTTAAATTCATAGAAGATGAACAAGTGTGCAATTGACCACTTCAATTTTACCATTTGTATTTGGATGAAAATTGGCCAACTAATCCAACTAAGTATGCATAAAATACCACAATGATTTCCAAAAGTGACTTACATATAATGGATCTTAATCAAAGATGATGGATGTTGTAATCCCAAAATGAACCCAAACATGGTTGAAGAAATCTTTCATAGTTCTAATGACATCAATGTCTTTTTTACAAGAAAACATGATAGCCATCTTGGAAAACTTATCCACAACAATGAACATAGCATCATGTTGGAATTGCATCATAGGAAACCCAATGATAAAATCCATGCTAATAAATTCCCATGGTCTAGATAGAACTACTAGAGTTTTGTAAAGTCCTAACTTCATGTTCATGGGTTTGGCAATGAAACAAGGAATGCAAGGCTTGATGTGACATTCTACGTATGTGTGCATGTGTGTCCAAAAGAAGTTTGAATTAAATGCAAATAGATTATTTGCCATGCTAAATTGTCTTAAGGTCTTTTCATAGTGCACCTCCCGTACAATTTATTTGTGAGTTGTTCCACCAAGAACACAAAAAAAATTGAGCTTGTAGATATGTCGGTCAAACAAGTAGAACTCATGAACTTGTTTACCTTGCACTAGGCTGGTGTAAGTCATTGTGAAGTCTCGATCAATTGAGCAAATGGATACCTAGTATGTGAATTTATGGTCATACATGTTGATCACTATGATGAGTGTGTTAATTATCATTCAACTAAGGTAATATGTTTCCTTGTTTTCCTTCCCTTTCTTTTGCTTGATCATGAGATGGAAATAATGAAATTAAGTCATCCATTTCATGTGTCATGCATTATCCAACTTGATCTACATCTATAATAACTAAAGAGGATTGTGATATGAATGAACAATTGTATCCTTCCATAAAATATAGTAGTGTCATTGTTTAATTGTTTGAATGATAACATACAATTATTTCTCATAGGTGGAGTACCTTTTCATTGTGTCAATGAATGTTTCTAAGTGCTATGCAACCAGATGTCCATGTTACATGAGAAATATACCATGTTCATAGTTAGATTTATTTGTGTTAATTTCAAAGGAATGCATAATATCAGGCATTCTAAGAATATGCATTATGTAAATTCATTACTTGATTGCCTAACAATCATATCATTACACATGATTCTAATAAAATTTGGTTTTTACACATGTTATCTGGATAAGATCCTAAGAGATGTTTGAGAAACCAAGGATGGACCTGTAATAGAAGTTAAAAATTCCAAGAAAACTCCTCAATTATATGAGATTATGTAGAGTAGGTCAATATTGGATCACTTTGATCTTCTATGGATCTACACAGATCCATGTGTTATCAATGATATAGCCCAGGTATTGAATCTATCCAATGTTGAATGTATACTTTGATAATTTGGATTGAAACTTGTGTTAACATAAGGTGTCAAACATGTGTAATATGTACTCTAGATGCTCCTCCCAAGTCTTTCTAAAGATGAGAATGTCATCCAATTAGATGATGATGAAGGAGTTGAGTAAAGCCCTGAGTAGATCTTCCATTAAGTACATGAAAGTGGTTGGCATATTAGTTAGGATGAAAGGCATGACCAAAAATTCATATAATCCTCATCATGAATTAAATGATGTCTTCCATACATCTTTAGGATGGACTGGAACTTGATGGTAACCTAACTTCAAGTCAATATTGGTAAAGTATTGTGCACCTTGAAGCTAGTCTAGAAGGTCATCAATGCATGACAGTGGGTACCGATTCTTCACCGTTATCTTTTTGAGTACGTGATAGTCTATGTAAAGTTTCCAAAACCCATTCTTATTGGGTATAAGGACTATAATACTCCCATAAAGAGAAGATCTAGTCTTGATATTACCCTAATCCATGAGCTCTTATATCTAGTTTTGGATTACATCATTCTCCCAAATTGATCTATGATATAGGGGGATATTCAAAAGAGGGGATCCAAATACCAAATTGATGTGGTAATTTACTAAGTAATTTGATGGAATGCCTTCAAGTTCTATGAAGACTTTAATACACTATTCTAGTAACTTTTCAAGTTATTATTATTACAATGTTGTGCGAGTGGTGTGCACTAACATAGTTTGCTTTTTATTTTATGTAGGTGTGTCAGGGTGAACCATGATCAACATGAATTTCTATGCATGACATCCAATTTTGTAAAATTTCTTGGTAGATACCAAGATGAATTTGGTCATAGGCATTGAATCACAAATATTCTATAAATGATCTTATGCATGAATAGTCTAACATTGCAGCTTGGCTTGATATGTAGATTTTTGGTCATACATATATAGTCTCCCTAGTGGAATGTCATAGACCACCAAAGGTGTGATGTCACCAATGATGTTATCCTCTATAAGATTGACTATCTAATAAAATTTAATTATTGTTAGACCTATATATCTTTCCCCTACTATATCCACCCTTAAGAATATGTCTTGGAGTATGCAATAGTGGTAAGACCAAGGTGTTGAGTTTTGGATTATGCAATGATGTTCTTCTAACTCCCACTATCTATGATGACATGAAGATGTTGAATATTCACCTAAAACTTAGTGTGTAAGAGGCATTCATGTTATTCAAAGATGTTAATCATAATGGTGTTGGTAATTATATAGAATGAATCTAGAGAATTTTTTCCATTGATGTGGGTCTTGATGCAGACTATGTAACTAAGGATTGTTGTGTTTGACATTTAGAATCATTATGAGTGGATGAGTGATGGAAGTGGTACCACTTATCACCATACTTATTCTTTCCTTTTTATAAATTAGAAGGTGTATGAGCCTTTGAATATTTGTTGGTATTCTTAGGATACTCACTTTTATGAAAAATGTTGTGCTTCTACACAGAAGGCTACAATGTGGATTTTTATGAGGTGTGTCACTTATGCATTGCATTAGATGAAGAGGTGGAACATTGATTCATCTTTGAATTGAATTATATCTTGGAAACATTTTAATATACTTGACCCATAGGGTCATAATTCAATAACTCCATATTCACATGGGTATAAGGTGAGATTTTATTGATGTACTTTAGCACCTTATGTTGTTTGCTCAAGTTCTCACATAGTTGTATAAAGTAGTCATGAAATGTGTTGGTTTAGTATTCCACTAACTAATCTTTGTGCTGATATAGTTGTTGAAACTTGATGTATTCATATTAAAAGTGTTGGACATGGTATTATTCCTCCTTTAGTGCATCAACAAAAGTATTCCATGATTCAATCAGAATGCACTCTTACACATATTATGTATTGAAGATTTCCCATTAGTGAACTACTAGAATGTACATCTTCAATATTGCGAAAGTGATCTTCTTAGCATTAGTGAAATAATTGACTAAGAATTTCAACTTGAGTTATCAAATATAGGCATCCACTGATTTGGCATCAATCTTACCTTTGAATAGAGGGATGTCAAGATTGACTTTTACTTTGAAGGGTGTTTATTGATAAAATTGTGGATGAGCATACTATGGAGATGGATGGGAAGGTGTCAAGTTGAGTTACATCATCAATTGATGAAATTGACCAAAATATTTGGTGTGTTCTTCCTCCATTGTATTTGAGATGAGACTTTAAAATTTTGGGGTTACCTTAGGTTGTTTATGGGTATCAAACATCTTTATTTTTTCATGACATTCATCTAGAATTTTTGAAATAGAACCGACTATTAAACCTTCTCTCTCGAGTTATGATTGCATGGTTAAATGCATATAAATGATATATCTCTACTATAATACTAATTATCTATACCACAAGTCCCAAGACCAAATGTGTGGGGGAAGGAATGAATGGAGAGTATTTAGATAGAAAAATCAAACACACATTCAATGGAATGGATGTCTTATTTTTAGAAATACAATTTCTATTTAATAACAAAGAACATGTAAAAATAAGTGTAATGTGTTACATAATAAATATGTAGAGCATGTTATCTATGTTATGTTTGTGTATTGCATCCACCTGATTGTCTAAGTTTAGATTCATATGTTACATATTTAAATTAAATGATTACAAGGGTAGTTACAAATAATTTATTTGGAGTAAAATGAAGGTAGAACTGACACATCTCACCCTCCTTGCATTCTGACAGTAAAGTTCCCAATCAGGTGATGACCACTAATTTAGTATTAAAATTCTCATTTGTTCACTACTGATTTTGATCCCAAGAATCCTAATGGATAGCTAACAAAAATAAATCTTGGGACTCTGGGATGATTTGGGGTAACTATTTGAGGCACATGGTCAACTATCCCATCATGAAGTTATGTTAAAGTGGGGCCCGATGGAGTAGGCTAGCCTACAAGCAAATGCTAGTGAGGCATGTAGGACTGAAAGCTATAGAGTACATAGTGAGATGTGTAGGTTGTGATTTGAGGAGATCATCACATATAAATATATGGTTAAGTGTAATACTTGTGCATGGAAGTGACTAATTTTTTTATTAAAGGAGTGTGTAGTATTATGTCAGAGGTGTGAGATCTACACATAGGAGTGGACAAGGAGTGTGTTTAGATACACAGAGCATACACATAGATTAACTTAGGTGGGACAACTACATCGATATTTTATCCCTCTTCATAATATTGGTATGTATGTAGTTATTAGTATAGTGGGTTATTGATGTTTAACATAACTCCAATCACTAACCCCTTTTTACTCATTTACATCCATTTATCTCCTTATGGAACAAATATAGGGTTTGTAACTTTAATAAGGAATATAAAGGTCTCTTCATAGTTTCCAAAGATAAAATTAGTGAAAAACCCCCAATTATCACTGTCTCACCTAAATTTTTTGGAAGTTATAGTTTTTAGCAAAAAGATAGAACTGGCCAATAGGGGAAAAACTAGTAATCACTCTCATCCCCTACTAGGTTTTCCTATCTATCAAATCACTCAATCTCATCTTATAGGAGATTTTTAGGTTTTATACATTGTGTTATCCTGTGCAATCCCCTAATGACTTAATAATCTTAGTTCATTTCTCTTTTGCATAGTTTAGTCTTATTTGTTTATGTTTTTATTTGTTTATTTTAGTTATTTATCTTCAATTTTTTATTTAAAATTGTGTTTCCATTATAATAAATTTATCTATTAGGATTGATATTTCAATATTAATTCAAAATTATATTTAAAAACATCGAATATTAATTCACCAATCTTGCCTTTAAATAGAGGATTTCCAATATTAATTTATAATTTGAAGGGGATGTATTGTTGAAACTACTATTGAGAAAACTATGGAGTATCTAAAGGCATTGGGTTGATCTGCATCATCAACTCATAGAATTGGCCAAAACATTTAGTGTGTTATGCCTCCAATGCATTGATGATGAGCCTTTCAATGTTTGGGGCTACCTCGAGTTACATATGGGTGTCATCCATCTTAATTTTACTATGATATTCCTTTAAATAATTTAAAATAAAACTAACTAATGTACCTTATTTATCTCATTTCCCTCATGTGTTTACAGGTATAAAAATAGATATGCCCTGATAGTAATGATTCATTCTATAGGGACCTAGGATTAGGTGCATGGGAGTCAACTACATGTTAGAGATAAATCATAGTTGTTAGAGTAAATGCACACTAAAATATTTAGTTATAACAATCAACACACATTCAATGGATCAAAAGTCTAATACTTGTATAAATTCAACTTATATTCAATGACAGTGAATAAGGAAAGGAATGGTGATGTACAATTCATGTATGACAAAGTAGATACATAGAGCATGTTATCTATCACTGACTATGTATTGTATTTAACCTTGTTTAGATGCATATGCTAAATATTTATACATGTAATAGAAGAATCAATTATAACTACTATAGGTTACAAGGAAGATGATTACAAGTCATTTCATCTTCCTTGTTGTGCGATGGTTGATCTTTCATATAGGTGGTAGCTAACTACCTAACTAGATAATGGACAAGTTATAAGCTTAGGATTATCACTTATAAATATATGAATTTATATTAGGATGACACATGGATTCATTGGGAAAAGGTAAGTGTAATCATGCAAGATTTTAATAAAGCTTAGTACAGGGGAGTGCACAAGATTGTGAATTGGTGCAAGTTAGGCATGTAGTTATGTGAAAAAGTGTGATTGAGATGTGTAGTGTTATGAGTGAGTGTGAGAGTGTTTTATAATAATATGAGTAAGTGTATGTGTTTTTTATGGGATTATGAGTCAAACTCCAAGAGGATTTTTTCACATTTTGCATCAATTCATATATGAGATGTGTATGTGGCATGGGAGATGTGCATGGATCATACACTATTTTGGATTTATATTCATTAATTATGGGATCTTATCTTCAAAAATATTGGTGTTATTAATGGGTTAGTCTCTTTGGGATTTGTATTTCAATTTAAATTTTTGTAGATGATATAGTTTTGCTTTTACACTCAATTACAAGTCTTTAAAATAAGCTTATGTGTTAAGCATTTTTTTAGATAAAAATGGCCTTGAAGTGAATCGTGTAAAGACAAAAATCATGGCATAAAATTTTTAACCAATAAATTATCATTTACAATCAATTTGACATAAAAACACAATGTATTAAGGTGTTGAAATCTTACACCTACTTTGGTATGGTGTTCTTTTGGACTGCCTTTTTCCCTTGTACTTACAATAGAAGTAAGACTTAGCAAAGTATATGTAGCATAGAAATCCTTGGAACGATAATGTTTTTAGATCAAATTTCAAGATATCTTGATAAATATTTAACTTTTCCATATTTTAGTTACTCCCACACTATTATATGGATGTACATTTTGAGTTCAAATGCATAGAAATAATTTTTATCTCCATGTTATCAATAAAATATTTGAGCCAAAAGAATGGTTCCTCATTCAATTATCATTGAATATTTTTGGCTATGTCATCTCTTTACCTCTTTATTTTTCCACATTTTCACTATATTGCATAGACTCTAATGTATGGTAGATTCTTACTTTGGTTAGAATAGGTATTCACATTTTGAACTAGAATGAAACCTAAATATTCTATGTAACTTCATAAACAAGGATGCAAATTTTATTGGTATGCTAAAGGTATATCCCTCACACATAATTTATATTGATATAGAAATACTCCCTCATCTTATGCTTTTTATTGACACTCTTCAACTCACTACATAAGAATCTAACATAAGAGTTTGTGAAGAGATTAACAAATCTTATTTGAAAGTTACATGGATTAATCCAAAATAGCCTTTGACAATAAATCTTCATTATTATTATCAATTTTATTTATGCTTATACATGGATCAAATTTGAGCTCCCAAATATATGAAAAATATGTCATTGTCCTACTTAAAGATCCCTTTAACTTAGTTTCAAGTTTTCTCTCATCAACTTCGAATGGAATCTAACCATAAACTTCCACATGATGAGCGTATTTTAAAATTATTTTTCTAGAACATGAAAGTGAATAATAATTTGTATTCAGGACTCTATCTACTATGAGATTTTTGGAATATACCATTGTATTTTTAGAATTTCTATGGATCCCTTAGGTCTTTTAGGGACTATTTTTTGCTAAATAGAATTTTTGAGACATTTCCTATGTTTTATATTTTCCATTGAACAAATTTTTTAAAAATATTCATGAAAACCCTGATAAAATGTCCATAAAGTTGTTAAATTCACCAATATATACATGTATTGCTAGTAAATTTTATGTTTTACTTAAAATTCACCCACCATTTATATGTTTCATATTTTTTAATATAAAAATAGACACTTACAGGAAAATATAATTTAAAAAAAAAGACATTTCTCATAAGGCACTTCAACTTCAACACATAACACTCAATTTGAAGTCTTTAAATACCAATAATTCTAAGAATATTAGGGATTAATTCCAAACAAAAAGTAACAAGAACCATAAAAAAACACATTTAAACAACATGGTCTAGATCAGTAAGCAACATACATTTTATTGGTTTCAATATATATTAATTTTAGATATCAGTGCATCAAAGGGATAAATTTGGTGGCCATAAGATTATATTTATGATTTTTTACTATAAAATGTAATTAATTTTTTTGATAAACTATATCAAATATAGGTAAAATGTTAAATAGACCCTCAAAATTTTGTAAAGGATTATAATTATATATATATATATATATATATATATATATATAATTTTTTATGTTCCCTCTTCTACTATAAACTATATTGCATTTGAAAGGAAATGTTAAATAAATAACCACCATTATATCAAAAATAATGACAATAAATTTAGTTGTTGAGTGCATCTCAATAAAAAAAATTGGTAACTTTATTTTTATTGCATCATCTTTAGATATGTACTTGAAATTCATGGTTAAATTCATTTATTATCTTCTTTAGTCCTATTTTCCCCTCTTGGCCATTAGTATCTAAATTAAATTAAAACTATAAAATGCAATGAGCATGTTACTATTAACAAGGAAACATGTTAGTTATACTTAAAAGAAGGCATGTCACAAATTTAATGGTTTAATAAGACCTGACACTGGGAGTGTTATTTGGCAAGGATATGTCTTGTCAATTTGGCTTGCGATTCAAGTCAATTGACAAAATGTAGCTAATATCTCACTTGTGGACTAAATTAGATGGTCAACATGTGCCAATCAATTTTTTTGTGAGATGATGGTTATTTGTTCAACATTACCCTTCAAATGCTAGTATAGTTCACAGTAGAAGAAAGAAACATAAACTAGGGGAAGGGGATTAGTAGTTGAGACCACTAACTTTAAGGTCCCACATCTTCCATATTACACCACTTCACACTCTAAAATTTTGGATTTAGATAGTTTAACATTTTTTTAATTATGAAAAGGTCATTTAAGAGGAAAAATATGTTTTGGGAAGTCATCCAATGACATCTTCAGTGATATGTCAGTTTTCATACATATTTTAGGTCTAACCAGTCATTGGGATGAAAGGGACCAATAATTGGGAACAAAATACCAAGAAATAATTTTCAAATGAACACATTATTTTAGTGTTATCTTTTGGTTTCGACACATAATACATGAATTTCAATATATATGGGTCATTAATATGAAATGATGTGTCATGTTAGAAGATGCATGGCTCATTAATGTTGAAGTCATTATCATTTTATAAAAGGCTTGGTGGGATTTTTTCCATTAATGTCGTAAGTTAATGCTACCTTGCACACCACCAATTATCATCTCTCCATGCCTTTTCACATACCTCCTACCCTAAAATGGATGGAACCCACCCAAAATTCCTCAAGCATGTTGTGTTACATAGAAGAATTTTAATCAGTAGAATAGAGGAATGAAAATGTATGTGCAAGTGTGTTTCATGTAATTGAACCCAAAATAGTGTTATTCATGTTCTCACATGGATATTATTGTTATTATAGCTTATATGTTCATGTTTTTTGATGCATTCCTTCTATATTCCTCAATTTTTTACATGCCTTCTTTGTTCATGATTTATTTTGCATGCATTCACATCTGAGTAAACATTTACTAGTATGTTAATGGACTAACATTGTTTTTGTTCATACAATTTCCATTCACTCTATTGTTTTATATTTATGCAACACATTTATGTCAATTTTAACTTGAGATGGAAAACACGTGGCTCTTTACTATGAAATCCACCTCCATTTTCCACATGAATAGATGGGACTTTCTCCATTATTGTGGCCAGTTAATTTTTCCCTAGGCACCACCAAAAATGTTCTTGGTTATTTATATTTTCACATGGATATTATGGTTATTATGCCTTTTATGTTCCTAATTTCTAATACATCCTTATATGTTCCTTGTTTTTTTGGTGTGCTTTCTTTATTCATATAATTTTTTGTGTGCCTTCACATCTGAGTAAATGTTCAATGGTATGTTAATGGAGTGATGGAACATTACACCAATAAACACCTCTCCCTACCTTTTCCTATACTTACTCACCTCAAATGACCATGGAACCTACCAAATTTTCTTAACCATGCAATGTTTCATAAATGAATTTCCATTGGCAGAATAGAAGGATGAAAATTATTGTTATTATGCCTTCTTTGTCACTAATTTCTTCCTCATGCCTTTGCCATTTTATGAATTACTTGATAGGATTTCCTCCAGTAATGTGGTAGGTTATTGACACCCTACATGCCATAATCAAATGTCTATCCATACCTTTTCACATACCTCCTCTGTCAAATTTCCATGAAACCTACCTAAAATTTGTCAACCATGCCCCATTTTGAAGTAAAATTTATGCCAAACAAAATAGAGGGATGGATCTTTATGCACATGATCGATAGCCAATTTCAAGTTATATGGGAATGAAATTAATGAGTAAATTTTCCAATTATACATATCTCTTCCCCCTAACAATGACGGAACCTATTTGAAATTTGTGGCTTTTTAATTCCTTCACATTTGACTAAATGTTTAATGGTATGTTAAAAGATTGATGAAACATTACACACTAGTGTGTTACCTGTAACTTAACCTAGAGTAATGTTATTTATTATTTTTGTGTGAATGTTAATGTTATTGTGCCTTTTATACACATAGAATTTTTCCATGGCTTCACATATGATTCAACATTTACTTCTTTGTTCATGGCGATCATCGGGGTATTCATTCACATAGCAAAAAATGTTATTGTTTTTTTATTAACCAATATAGTTTTTAAAATTATATGGCCATGTTGGAAGACACTCGTCTCATTAATAGAATGGAAATTCCATATTGGAAGGATGAAGCATTACACATAGCTGAACCCACATTGTTAGCCTATTTTCATCCCCATCTGACTCCAATTATATTTTATTTAAATGTAAGGCCTATACATTTTATGAATTCATTTCATTATGTGCTTTGTATCTTTATGAATTTAATATAAATCAAGTCAATGTGTGCTTTATATTCATTTCTATTTCCCTGCATTACATGGATCAGAATACATACTATTTACTAGTATGTGGACAAATGCCCTCAAGATTTACATTCACATGTTAGTAATTATTATTGTCTTTCTATCAAAATCAATTTTTCCATTCCAATATAAATTACAAGGGAAGGGGACTAGTAGTTGGGACCCCTAACTTTAGGGTCTCACATATTTCATATTACACCACCTCGTGCTCTAAAAAGTTAGATTTAGATATTTTAACATTTTAAAAGTCTAAATAGGTTATTCAAGAGGAAAATATATGTTTTGGAAAGCCACAACTATAATATCAACTATTGGACCATATCCAATAATTGGTGCCCTTCCTATGTGGATGGAAGCCATGTTATTGATAAATTACTGAATAATTTCCATTATGGATGTAAGTCTTGAATATTTTCATTTATATTTACCTACCTACAACATTTATATTATATAATGATTATAGAACATAGACTTAAATCACATGGTTTAAAATTTTGATTATTAATAATATTCAAACGAACACATATTTTTACCATTGGCTTATAATTTTTTTCATTTAAGGCACAAACCAAAACTAATATAGGTCATTAGTATTAAAAAAAGGGCCATGTTAAAAGACAAGTGTGTTTGTAAGAGTGAAGATTTACTAATATGTGGATGGAAGCCATGAAGGTTTCTATTCATATACCATTAAATGTTATTGTATATATATCAAAATTTAGAATTTCATTAACACACTGATAAGTGTTGACTTAGATGTATCAATCAAATTCCTTCTTTGGATTCATGTTATTCTATTTTTTTATGTTGTTATTATTAAATTACTAAACATTTTTTGGTATGTTGATGGAAACCATGAAATTTATTTATATGTTATTGTAATTTTTTTTTGTGTTATTCATTAACATGTTCAAAATTACATATTACTATTTTACATAAGTGTTTTTCATATGTTTTACACTCACGCTGATGGTAGAGTTAACATTTACTAAAATGTGGACGGAATCCCTAAAGGTTTTCATTCACATACCAGTAAATGTTATTATCTTTGTATAAAAAATATGGTTTCATTAACATACCAATAAATATTATTATATTTGTATAACAATTACAGTTTTTATTAACATACCAGTAAATGTTATTAATATGGGTCATCAATATGCAACAAAGAGTCATTTATTGGTATGTGGATGGAATCCTAAAGTTTTGATTAAAAAAAAGTAAATGTTAGTGCCTTTCTATCAAAAATAATAATTACATTAACATACTAGTAAATGTTGAATCTATTTATCAAACCAAATCCTTTTATGAAATCTTGTTGTTGTGTTACAGATATGTTGTGATATTTATTCATTTTTTTTCATTATTTTGTTGTCTCATTGTTATGTTGTGTTTTATATATGTTGTTGTGACATTTTTTTGATAGTTTTTTCCATTATATTTTCAATATTGTTGATAGTTTTTATATTCTATTGTTACTATATTTTTTGCATTCTTGTTTTTTATAAATATTGAATTGTTGTATAGGTTGAATGTTTGATGGGATACTCAATTTTTAAATCTTTTACATACATTGTGTTTCTTGAAACTTGTCATGTTTTCAAATATTTACTTTTTTTGCATTATGTTTCTTAACACAGTATATGTTTGTGAAGTTTGGAATGCTTGTACAATTTTTTTCAAAGTTTATGAAGTTTTTAATGCACAACTCTATAGTAATTATATTATTTGTATGTGTTTTTTATGTTTATTTTATCTGGTTAATGATGACATATTTCAAAGTCAAGAGTGGAGAAAAAAAATGTGGTATTTGCTTCTAGGTGAAAGTTTTTAAACTTTCATTAAGCTTATGATCCATTTTTAGGTAAGATGGTAGATATAAAATAAAATTAATTACATTACATAATGAAATCGAATGCATGTAATTTCATTGAATATATTCATACACTTCAATACATTAGATATCAAACTAAATATATTTGATTTCATTTACAATTTCTTGATGTTCCATTTTGATTGAGGCCAAGATTTGGTGATCCCTCACTTGGCCATTCTACCCAACTTTCTTGTGTAGGTAGACTTAAATTGTCTTGGTTGAAACTTAATGTTGTATTTTTAGCCTATTGAGACATTTGATATATTTGCATTTGCATTTTTTGTTTGACCTACAAAAACTTCAACATTTTTAGTGATTGATATTCTTTGTTAACATCTTCATCAACAACTTTAGGAAATTTGACTCATTTTTTCCTCATTGTTACATCGAAGGTGGTAAAATTGATATGCTCCATTCATTCCCATACCATTCCCGAATTTCCTATCCCTTATATCATGCATATTATTTTTCCCCTTTTATTTTCCTTGGTTGTATATTCTCCAACACCAACTTTACACTTTTGATTTCTCTTACAAATTCTTGATGTCCCCTTTTGATTGAGGCAAAGATTTTGTGTTCCCTCCCTCAAACATTATACTTGTATTTATTTTATTATTAAAGTGGGTTGCTCTTATTCATTTACCTCTTTATCAATGACTTTAGAAAATTTTGCTTCCTTATTTTTCATTGTTACATGTGGTTGTCTTTTAACAAACTGTGACTTCTTATTTGCATTCCTTGTTGTGAACTATAACAATCAACAAATTATATAAGTAATTGACATTAGAATGGAAAACATATCAAAACCATATACAAGAAAAAAGATATTTTTAATCTTTAAAATTTGAATGAATAAGACAACAGCATGATATCACAACCATGTATGTAAAGAAAAACAACATGATATCATAGCCATGTATGTAAAGTAAATCAACATGATTTCACATATTTTTTTAATACATTTGAGTATACATTTACTATTATATTAATGAAATTCTTAATTTTGATATAAAGATAGTAACATTTACTGGTATGCAAATGGAATCACTCATGGCTTCCACTATATATCATTAAATATCAAGTCTTGTGGATACACTTGTCTTTCAACATGGCTTTTAGTTTTATATTAATGGCCCATATTAATTTTTGTACGTGTTTTTTTATTCAAAATTATAAGCCAAAGATATAATAATGTGTTCATTTAAAAAATATTATTGGTCAAAAAAATTAACTAAGTGGTTTAAGTCTACGTCATAGGTGTGCCTACCAAATTGGCTGAAGAAGGGAGCAACAAAAATTGGCCTTACTTCTCCAATAATTATGCATGACTATAAAAAACACACAAAAACATGAAATCAGAAAATAAATTGGTTTGATACAGAAATAATACACTCCCTAATATGTGAATGAAAACCTTAATTTTGATACAAAGACAATAAATTTTACTACTATGTGAATAAAAATATTTAGGGATTCCATCCACATACCAATAAATGTTAAGTATTCTATTCACATAAATATTTAGTTTAATAAAAATATAATAACATTTAGTGGTATGTGAATGAAAACCTCTAGTGCTTCCATTATAATACTAGTAAATGTTGAGTCAGATGTGAATAAAAGCATGGGTTCTGGTGTGGGAAACATTTCATCCCTAAAACATGGTGAATGGGTTGAATATGCCATGCATGAAAACATTAACATACCACATTAATGGAAAAAATAGCTAGCACTTTTTTTATGGGCTTGTCAAATGGACTAGTGATAATATTTGCTTGTGATGAGAAGGAGCAATCAAAGTCACCCTATATTAAAGGAATTTCAAAAGAGTATCCACTATTATAGGGTGAATTTGAATATTCCTAGTAGTCAATGCAAATATTTAGGGCTTATATCAACATAATGGTGACTCTTCAGTCTTTCAACCAATGTTGTGCAAGAAATAGAAATGTGACACAGATATGAAGCACACAATGACATGATTTTTGAAAACCTCTTGTACTTCCATTAAAATAGCAACAAATTTGGAGTTAGATGGGAATAAAAAGAGGCCAATAATGTGGGTTTAATTATGGGTATCATTTCATCCCTCCAACATGGAACTCCTTGCATATTAATGAGACAACCGTCTTCTAACATGGTCATAGAATTTAGAAAACTATATTGATTGATACAATAACAATAATATTTACTGCCTTGTAATAATAATTTCCATTTCTTTTTTATTTTGATGAAAAATCCTCTATTAAAAGTTGTAGGCTCGATAAATTTTGGGTAGAATCCATGGCCATTTGAGGGGAGGAGGCCTATGAAAAGGTAGGGAGAGACATTTATTGGTGTAACATTCCATCACTTTATTAGCATACCAGTAAATATTTACTCAGATGTGAAGGCACATAAAAAAATAGGAACAAAGAAGACATAAGAACTTTAACATCCATGTGAAAATCTAAATAAATAGGGACACTTTTTGGTTTCACACAGGGCAACATTAACTTGCCATAAAAATGGAGAAAATCATGTCTAGCCATGTGTAAAATGGTGATGGCTTCCACAATAATGAACCACATATTTTCTATCTTCAATTTAGCTTGATAGAAATGTGTCATAGATATAAATATAACAACAATTAATGAAAATCATATGAACAACAATAATGTTAGTCCATTAACATACAAGTAAACATTTACTCAGATATGAATGCACGTAAAATAAACCATGAACAAGGAAGAAACACAAAAAAATTAAGGAACATAGAAGGCACATAAAAAAAAATGAACACAGAAGGTAAAATAATAATAATAATGCAAGAATTTAAAGAACATTGTTATGGGTTCAATTACAGGCAACACACATGTGTGTACACTTTCATCCCTATATTCTGTCGATTGAAATTCCTCTATGTTACATGGCATGGTTGAGAACTTTCAGGTAGGTTCCATTCATTTTGGGGGAGGAGTAAAAAGGCAAGGAGAGACAGTAGTTGGTGGTGTGCATGGTGGTATCAAATTGCCATAGTAATAGAGAAAAGTTCATCTAGCCATATAGATAATGGCAGTAGCTTCCACATTAATGAGCCACACATTTTCATCATAAGTTCAACTTGATAGAAATGTCTTGTAGATATAAATAACACATCAAAGTGAATGGAAAATATATGGACAACATTTATATCAATCCATTAACATACTATTAAACGTTTACTCATATGTAAATTCACATAATAAAATCCATGATCAAATAAGGCACACAAAAAAATCAAGGAACATAGAAGGTACGCAATAAAAAACATGAACATCAAAGACACAATAACAATAAAAACCATGCAAAAATATAAAAAACATAGTTGTGGTTTAGTTACAGGGAACACACATGCACATAACCTTTCATCCCTCTATTCTACCAACTAAAATTCCTCTGTATAACACATAATGGTCGAGAAATTTGTTGGTCTTCAATTTTTTGTCATTCATAGATAGATTGTATGCCAAAAACATAATTTAAATTTTGAATTTTAAATAGTCTATGAATGGTGAGGCTTAGATATTGTATTTTCATTGATTTTTACAAGTGAGATGTATTAAAGGAGGTAGGTAGAGTAAAATGTTGGAACCAAATGTTTGGATTTTGAATATGATAGGATATAATAAAATGTAAGTGGACCAATTAGAATATTATATATCCCAAGATGTTTTATATTTTATTTTGTGTAACTTACAATCAAGAGTCCTAAAGTAAATTTTTGAGACAACTTTTTTTTTGAAGTTGGTATTTTTTAAATTTACACCTTTAGAAGTACATGTACGACGACAATTGGGTTTGTAGTAGGCCTCTAATATTTTTCCATTCCCCACCTATGGTATGGCATCGATTTCCTACAGAGATGTTGCTTGTTCCAAGACCCCATCTAATGCACCTTTATCTTCTCTTGCTCCTTACATTATGGAGAAATCAAAGGAAGTTCTTGTAGTGGAGATTTATTTTACTGAGGTAAATTTTTTAATCTCTAAATTTAAAGATTATGTAATTATTTGTAGATTTAATGGTTTTTGGTATGGATTAGAAAAAATTGACACAATGTGTTGAGGCTAAATGGACCAAAGAATGTGTAATTCTTTTTTGATCTAAAGGGTTTTTCATAATCTAGTTTGATGATCCTAAGGATTATCAGATAATTTTTGTGGAGGTACCGTAGTTTTGGGGAAGAGCTAGGCTCTTTGTTACCCTTGGTTCCTTGATTTTGATCCCTCAACACTGGTGGTGTCCAAAATTCCAATTTGGGTTCAGCTGCCTAATCTCCCTCTTCCCTTCTGACACCTCTCAGTTTGTGAAGCTATTGGTAACTCGTTTGGTAGATTCATCAACATGGACTTTGAGTAGTATAAGCAAAGACTGTATACTTATGCCCATATTTGTGTGGAGGTGGACCTTAGCAAAGGTCTCCCAGATAAAATCCAGATAAATCATGATAAATTTCATTGCGTCCAAACCTTGGATTATGAAAACACTACCTTTAGATGTCATTTATGCCACCAAACTAGGAATCTCTAGGGTGTTTGTCCTCATGCAAGTAAGAAAAAAAAGAAAAAGGAGCATTCTTCTCAACCTAAAGGCTCACAACCAATGAACATTCTATTCCAACTAGGGGTACAAAAAAATCTAAAGTTGGCACAGTGAAGAAAGAAAGTTCAAAGTTTATTGGAGAACTGACAATGGCATATTCTTCTTGACAAATGACATCTATAGATAATGCTACAAGGGGAGGCATCAAGAGATCACATGAATCCAAATATTCTAAATCCGATAATGATCAACCCTTATTTAAATCTTAGCATAATCATGTACTTTTGATAGTTATTGTTAGCTCGATGGATATTGGTCGCCTAGGGTGTTAGACTTAGGATCAAAAGAAAAAGAACAAAAAAAGTCATCTTGTGGATACAAGATGTGACCATGCCTAATTTTTTTCCTCTTTCCTTTTTCTCATGCTAGCCTTTAGTTTATTGGCTTGTTGGTGTTATTTGGCTTTTAGGGTGTGACTCTTTCTATCCATATTTTTTTGTATGACTGGCATTGTATTATAAATTGTTTTAATAAAAGTGCACTTTTCAATAAAAAAATACACCTTTAAAAACTAGTTAAGGATGTAATTTTTTTTAAAGTGTATTTAATTATAAAAAAATGTTCATAATTAAGAAAACAATATTCATTAAAATGAATATATTATTCATATTTATAAATATCATATATATATTTCTTTAATGATATATATATATATATTGAGAAGAGCCTATATATTAATATAAAACAAGATATGGTACAACACTAATTATACAAAAAAATAGGTGGAAAAAGTCACACCCCAGGATTAAAACCACACTGAGGATTAAAATAAACCCCTGAGGAAAAGTAAAAAAAGTGGTCACAAAGTGACCACACCAAAAAAAGCTATATCACATCACATGCCAATAAAAGCAAAGAAACCAAAGTACAAATATCATTAATGAGAACATTTATGTAGTAGCAACAAACATGGACATCAGGGGAGGTAGAGGAGATGGTAGACTCAGAAGCTTATCAACCCATCCTCCCATGGCTAGAGAATCTCCATGAGCAGGTAAGGGATCCCAACCAAAATTTTGATGCTCTTTTAAAGTCTCAGTTTGATTTCTTTTAGGGGAAATAGCCAAAGCTAGGTATGGGAATTTGCCTTGGGGAGGTAGATCCCAACCTTTGTTATAACCATCCTAGGATAGGGGAGGAGATCCCTAACCCCTACCATCACCTCCAGAGTGGGAGGAACCACTCCTACCACCACGATGAGGAAAAGGCCAATGAGGTGGTGACCGTCATGAAGAATAGCTCATGTGTTTAGGTCTAGATCATTATCACCTTAGCCCACATCCTCGTCCCCAGGGGTAAAGGATTTCATGGGGGATCAGGAGGTTCCTAGCTGACCACAATGGGGCATTCCCCTAGTGATCAAGCAAATGTTGGAGGTGTTTGAACTCCAAACAGACCTTGTCTATTTGACTTTGAATCTGAAGAGTGACATTAGAAAACAAAAAAGTAATTTTGTTAAACATAGAAAAATTACGTTCCAGCTCTTCATGATTAAAACAAGCATAATTCATAGCTTTCCATATTTGATATAAAATGTTGTCTCAAAAGATCTACCAAAAGAAATTATATTTAGCAGGCAGCATAGCTAAGCCCCCCAAGGGAGCCATCTTCCACGTGAATAATTTCGAGCAAAAAAGTTATAAAGGTGAATGGATCCAATGCCATGCAGATTGAGCATGTAGACAAAACCAAAATAGATGTTTAATTATTTTTGGTTGTTGACAGGCTAGGCAAATGGGGTTGGGCACACCTAGATGTTTGAGCCGATCACCCACAAGTAATCCCTAGTAGAGAAGACACCATAAAAATGAGCTTTTTTGGGCTCAATAGAATCAAACCACACTATGCTGAAATCCCTGTCCTAGATCTCATCATGGGAATGAAGATTCCATCTGATATTGAGCATATTTGCTAGAATATGTTGAGGGGCTAGTAATTGATATCCCAACCATGGACTGTATCAAGTGAAAGGGGTGGTTGTAGGCTAATGCCAATCCTTCTACCAAGGAACAAGATAATTAACTCCAATTTTATGTAAATATTCATCAAGTATGGAGCCTTGAATTTCTACAATAGCCATTACATCTAAATTTATAAATTGATACTTGTTTTGAAGTTGTTGCTAGGTGAGCCAAACCCTACTTTCTTTACAAAAGAGCTCACTGATAACCTTTACGCCTTTTCTGAAATGGCATAACCCTTTAACCCAAGGGACCAGGGCAAAGGGAATATTGTGAAAGTTAAGACAAGGCAACCACCAAAGAGACTGTGAGTTAAGGGAGAGGTCATTTCTAAACCCATCATCAACCCAACTAAGGTGAGGCTTGAGCTTCTCCCAAGCCTTCCATAAACATTGAATAACAAAGGACCCCTTAATTTTGATAGGCACTGGGGTGATAAGCAAAGAGTGAAGCCCCAGACCTTGCCAAGCTTTCCTTCCACAGGGGAGACCCTGAGAGATACAATGGTGAAGAAGAATCTTCCAGGCTTCATCCCTAGAAAGACGTCTGATTATCCATTTGGCCCCTAGAGTCAGCCTTGCAGTTTAATGTCGAGAAGACCCAGTCCCCTCGATTCCTTGGGGTGACAACACATATTCTAGGCAACTCTATGGAAGCCCTTGTGCCCTTTAGAATTAGCCCAAAGAAAATATCTTAAAAGCTTTTTTAATTTGTTGTAGGCAGCATTAGAAGGAGCCCAGTAGGAGGAATAGTAAACATGTGTGGCTGCCAAAACTTTAAAGCAGATTTGAAACTTACCAGCCAAAGATAGAGGCTTAGTTATCCAAAAGGAAATCTTTTTTCTACTATCTTCAGCACATATGACCATAAGTTAGAGGGAGAGAACCGAAAGGCAAAAAGAATGCCCAAAAACTTGATTTGCACTCCTAGTAGAATCCACTGCCATTGAAAATTTTGAAGCCAAGGAGGTTTGGGACCCAAAGGCTGCCTATAGCATTGGGTCTTTCTCCATTGAATGAAAGATCCTGAGACCAAACAAAATATGTGTAGACATTCCATGGCATTTTTAATGGATTGTTCCTCCTCTTGGAGAGTGAGAAAAAAGTCATCTACAAAATGGCCATTTAGAAGTTATCTATCAGACTGAGGGAGAGAAATACCTTTCACCAAACCCTTGATAGTATAATTAGCTAGAACATAGCTAAATTATTTACCCTCCTCTATTTTAAGAGAGCTGTTGATAGAATCAAAGTTGTCAAGGAAGGAAATGCAAGACTTACCAAACTTCATAACATTTTACAAGCCTTTGTGCATCACTGCCATGGTGTTTTCTCGGTGTAATTTTCTTCTCCCGAAAGGGAGGTGGCTTTCCTTCAATGTCTTCAAGTAGTGCCTTGCAAAGTTTTCAATTCTCAAAGAATTGCTTGTGATAGGCCTTTATCCCTCAGTGACCTCCATGAGGTTGTTAAACAAATGGCCATGGACAAAGCTCCAGGAATTGATGGCTTCCCATATGAGTTTTATCAAACCCTGTGGGACATTGTTGGTCCTGATCTACACTAGGTTTACACTGAAGCAATTCTAACCAATTCCTTGGGAACCCTTATCAATCAGGGTAACATTAAATTCATCCCCAAGGCCGGTGATCATGAAATTATCACAAACTAGAGACCTATTACTTTGCTCAATGTCTCCTATAAGATTATTTCCAAAGCTTTGGCTCTCAGGGTTAAACACATCCTCCCTTTAATTGTTCGGAGTGAACAAACAAGATTCATAAAAAACATGTTCATCCTGGACAATGTCATCGCTATCTGGGAAGGTATGGAATGGGCTAGGCTTTCTAATCAAAAGGCCTTGTTTGTTAAGATTGACTTTGAAAAGGCTTATAATCGCATTGAGTGGCCCTTCATTTGGCAATACTTTAGGTACTAGGGTTTGGCTCAAGGTTTGTTCAAACTGTTAATATGCTTTTTCAGAATGCAAGAGCTTGTATTACTATTAATGGTGCCCAATCTTCTCGATTTAAACTGCATCACTTTATAGATTTTATTTTTAATTATAAAACACATTTATTTTAAATATATAACTTTAATTTTATATAAAAATTTCTATTTATAATATTATTTATTTGAATAATGAACAAATATTTATTTAATAATTTTTTTTTATAAATTTTATACAAATCATAATATATAATCAAATAAATCTTAATAAAAAATATCACAACTATAATAATTAGGACCCTTTTTCTATTCATTGATTAGTCCTCTTCCCCTATTATATTATTTTTATATATATATATATACATATATTTACAATTTAAAAAAAAATAAATGAAACTGTCCAAAATTTCCCATCTGATACGGTCTATCACAAAAATTGATTGTATTTTACAGCTTTTAAAAGGCTAATATGGTCAAACGGCCATGAAATTTAGTCCAAGATCCCCCTTACAGTTTCCGTGCAGACCGAGACTCTCCAAATGATGTCAGATTCGCTAACACCCAGAATTGCTGCTTCCAGGAGTAAGTTTTTGGGGAAAATGGGGGCAAATGTTAAAACATATTCGTGATTCATCATCAAATGCCAATGGTAGAAGCCTATTTCACCCAACCAATTTCCCTTTAGTGAATCCCAAACAATCCCAATTCTTTAAAAAAAAATCCAGTTCAATCAGGTATCTTGAACTACTCTTTGTGATTTAAAAGATTAAAGAACGGTTCAAAATGTTGTAAAGGAGATAGATTATAACTGTTTGTATTTTGTTTTCCTCTTTCAACCTATTCTCTTATGAAAACTATTTTGTAATTATTTACTTCTTTCTCCATGAAATTCTGGTGTACTTTTTTAACCTATGCTTATGTAATCTTTCTTTGATTAATAAATTACAACATTTTCAATATTTTTTAAAAATCCAGTTTAATTGAGGGCTTAGTTTTTTTTGCCCTTACAAGATGTCATCTACAGTCGAGGTTGAGAGTCATGTTGATTTTGTTGAGAAACTGATGTCCAATGGAGTCAACGATCTGATGTCCAATGGAGTCAACCATCTTGAGGTGAAGGAGAAATACGTATTTCCTCCCCACGAACGTCCCCACCTGTCTGAAGTCTCTTATTCAGAGGCCATCCCTGTGATAGACCTCAAGGATTTGGATGGTGCTCATAGAAATACGGTGGTCAATCAGATCAGAAGTGCATGTGAACACTATGGCTTCTTCCAGGTAGGTTCTTCTACTTTTTAAAACCTTTTTCCAATCTTATCTGGGTCTGCTTTATTTCAGTAATAGTTATATGTATCCTTAAACATCTAGATTGTAAACCATGGCGTGGAAGAATCTGTGATGAAAAGCATGATGGATATTGCCAAAGAGTTCTTTGAAATGCCTGTAGAAGACAGGGCCTGTCTCTATGCAGAGGATCCTTTAACCAAGGCAGTCAGGGTTTCTACAAGCTTCAATGTAACTAAAGACAAAGTCCTTAATTGGAGAGATTATCTAAGACATCCTTGTCATCCTCTGGAGGAGGTCGTCCACTCTTGGCCTAAAAAACCTGCAGCCTACAGGTATTAATACAAATCTCTAGCTCTTTGGATACGATCAGATTGCTCATCCTGTCTATTCTAAGCTGGTTGTGCTTTTCCACCCCTTTCCATCTCTTCCAGTTATTTGCAGAGATTAATACATTTATTTCTGTCTCTCTCTTTAGCTCATCAAAATTTACCTAAACAATTAGTATGTATGACCTTAACAGAGGGGTTGCAAGGGAGTATGCTAAGGAGATGAGAGCAATGATTTTGAGGCTTCTGGCTGCTAATTTCTGAAGCTCTGGGGCAGGATTGTGATTATTTGAATAGAATCTTTGGGAAACATAGTCAGGTGTTACTCGTAAATTACTATCCTTCATGCCCAAATCCAGATCTTACCTTTGGCATACCACCGCATTCAGATCCAGATGGTATCACTATTCTAATGCAAGGAGCTGTCAGCGGCCTGCAAGTACTCAAAGATGATAAATGGGTTTCAGTAGAACCCATACCCAAAGCCTTTGTGGTGAATTTGGCAGATCAATTACAGGTTTTTATTGAATAAAATAGTTATTTGACGTATATTCAGAGTGAGTTTCCATCTATAAATATTTTTTGAAGGATTGATTTCTGAATTTATTTTAGTGGGTTTTGATTAGGTTGTGAGCAATGGAAGATTCAAGAGTGCTGAGCACCGCGCTGTAACTAACACGTCCACTGCACGTATGTCTATTCCTACCTTCTATGGGCCTTCTATGGATGCCTTCGTTGCTCCTGCAGAATCCATGGTGGATAAGGACCATCCTGCTTTGTACAGAGGATATAGGTTTCAAGAATACATGGATGCCTTCTGGAGCCAGGGATTGAAGAGCAAGAGCATATTGGATGTCTTCAAGATAAAAAACATCACTGATTGAATTATTTATGTGAATGAGGACAGTAGGATGGATCCCAATTAGATAAAACATGGGTAAATACAAAATCGGTGGTGAACTTATACAAGATAAATAGTCCACACTGAACTAAAATGATTAAGAATATGTTTTATGAAATTATTGTTGCTATTTCTGGCCAATAATAGGTGACAAAGATGAGCTTGGATTATTACTGTGGCAATAATTTGGTTGTTGTCGACCACTTTTAGACACGGGCTTTGAACTATGACTTTGCATGGTTGATCCTTGGTTGAGTTAATGCTTTTGAAAGAAGTATCTTCCAGCCATTCTTGTACATGCATGCGAAGAATGTATTAGTGTGTGTTGCCTGCATATGAAAGTGTCTTGTTTCTCCCTCCAAGTCGCACGTAGTCTTCACATAGGAAATTGTTAAATATATATTTAATGACGAGTACGGGGAGTTAGAGAAAAGTCAAAAAATCAGAAATGTGAATGATTTCAAAGAATTTATACAGTATTTAAATTCAGATTTGGTGGTGGAAAGTAGGAAGAGGGTTGGGGATTCCTGCATTTTTCGGATTCATTCCTTCTTTCTTGTACCAAAAAATTGTGGCTGGAAAAGAGGTCAAGTTGGGAAGATAATTGTTAGGGAGGCATCTTTGCTTGGTAGGAGCACATCTTAAAAGCTTGGAGACCATAATCCTCTTCTTTACATCCATAATTATAGTTGCTTTCGAAAATAATCATTGGTGAATTTGGCTTTTCATTCATGATTTTTATCAGGTGAAAAAGAACATCGAGAAAATGTATGTTTAATAGATAAAACTTTTGCTTGATCTGCATCTCTAATTTTTTTTTTCTAAGTTCATACTTTGAAGTGAAAAGAAAACGAGAAAAGGAAATAATTTTTAGGATTTCATTCCTAATCAGGATATAGGACTGCACCACAATCAAAACTAAACCAATCTCTTGCAAAGAAAAGGGAGTGCTTCCATTTGGGGAATATAGACATTACGCTTGTATGAACACTTGCATGTTGAGTCGTCTTCTTTCGGTTGTAGGGATTGGAGGTGAAAGATAGGAAAGAAGCCACCATGTAGGACCCTATTGGAAAAAGAGATGCTTTAACTCTAGGATATGTATAACCAATGCATCATTAGAAGGTGAGCAAGAAAGTAATTCGTGCAAGATAGAGGAATCCTGCCATAATAAGATATCGGTTTTCAAATTATTGCATATATTTAAATAGGGTACTTTCAAGTCTTCTTGAAATAAGATATGAGAGAAACAAGAATTTTTGGAATTAGAAGGCATTAATTTATGATATTCTTAATAGATGCATTTGTTTCAAGGGATCAGGGTACTCACAACAAGGAACATAGTATTGGTAGATTGACAAAGTGAAGGTATAAGGATTGGAATTACGGCTTGTGTTTTAATTAAGGTGTGGGCCCACTCATCCCAAAATTAAATGTATATAAAAAAAATTGGTATTGCTAATAGTTATGCTGACTTAATATAATTTACGAATTTTTTGTTTTCAAGAAATTTTAGGGGACTCTTCCAGGGTATTAAAAGGAAAAAATTAGAAACATTTCTCCTAAAGGCTCAAATAGGGCAATTAATGAATATGCTTCTACAAGTTCGGTGATGAATATGAAAAGTTGAATGGAGACTTGGTTGGCATGAAGAATTCCATTGGATTTAGGTGGCAAGGAAATATAGATTTCAAGTGAATTAAACACTGTTGTATGTAGACATATTTTTTGAAAGCGAGAACTTAAGGAAATAATGATGAAAATCTAAGTAATATTTTACAAAACCCAAATCCTAACCCTCAGTCATCTTAAATGAAAGATACATGTAGATGGAATCAAATCTCTAGAAAAATCAATTACTTGATAAGAAGCAATATAAACAACAACAGATACCATAATAAATATACATTGCCTTTCTCATCTAGATAGCAATTTGGCCATGACATGCATTCAAAATTTTAGAGGCCAAAATGCTTATATATGGGACCAACGAGATCAAGATTGTGAGACCAACATGCTTAAATATGGGACCAATGCCCTTGACTCTAATGGAGCTAAATATCAATGTAAATCAACATTAAAAGCTAAAAGTTAATTATAATAATTTCAACTAAGAATGAGGCTAAGGAAATAGTCAATGCAAGTAGATCAACCATCAAATAAGATAGCCTTTTCCCAACAAAGAGAGAAAACAATTTATACATTTAAGTATGAGTCTTGAAAATATATGTATATGATTGATTGAATGCAATATGCATATTTACCTCCCCAATAAGAATGTAACTCATATTGACTGTTCCTTACAAACTATGATGTTAATGCATATTTTGATTATCATAGATTCCTTGCTTATTTTAGGAACATATGCATTACTTTGAAACATAAAATCAAATACTTCATAAAAAAAAACTAAATTCAAATAAAAAGTCACAACAATATTTTGAATGATTTGGTGGCTCAACCAAATCAACCTTTCAAAAATTTCACCAACTCTTTTTCCAAATCATACTACTCAATCTAAAAATTATTATGAGTTTATATGATAGCTCAAAAATATTCTATATATGTGGGTGAATACAAGGTGAACATGGGCCAAAAGATGGTTTAAAGTGAAAAAATATATATATTTTAAATATACATAGGTAAAATTTAATTGCCAATTTAAAGGTTTTCCACAAATAATTTCAACATAGTTTACAAAGAGAAGTCATATAGTTTCAAATGTAGTTTATGAGCCTATAATTTTTTTAGAGTTAAATAGAATTTTATAGATGATTATTTTCATTTTCAATTTATCATTCATATTTTTATAGTTTCATAAAAAGTAAGTATATGTATTTCGAAACTTTTTTGAAAGAAAGTAATGATTTTTTCATATATTTTTTAGATATGTGGAAAACTTAATCAGTTATAAAAAATGATATATCGTTTGTTTGTTGAGATAATTTTGAATGTGTGTATATATGTATGTGAACCTATAATATTTTTCAATTAAATAAATTTTTATAAATCAATAGTATCATTTTCAATGTATCATTCCTTATATTTTTATAATTACATAAAAAATAAGCATATATATATCAAAAAAAAATTAAAAGAAGATAACGATTTTTTAATACTTTTATTAAGATATGTGGAAGACTTCGATCATAAATGTTACCATATTTATTTATTATTTTTTAACAAATATTTTTTTATTAACTTTTTGATTAATCACTTTAAAAAAATGAAACATATTTTATCAACTAAAGTAAATTTGAATATATACGTATGTATGCCATCAAAATGTAAATTGTTGAATTACTTTTATTTTTTTTTAAATATGTAATGAATATAAAATTGTTAATATTTTTATATTTGTATCTATTGAATATTGGGACCTATGTAAGGGAAAAAATCAATGTTAATTAATAAACGAAATTGTGTAGTTTTTTTTCTTTATATATATATATATATATATATATATATATATATATATATATATATATATATATATATATATATATATATATATATATACTGAATTACTTTTATTTTTTTTTAAATATGTAATGAATATAAAATTGTTAATAATTTTCTATTTGTATCTATTGAATATTGGGACCTATGTAAGGGAAAAAATCAATGTTAATTAATAAACGAAATTGTGTAGTTTTCTCTCTCTCTCTCTCTCTCTATATATATATATATATATATATATATATATATATATATATATATATATATATATATATATATAAAGACAAATAAATTGAAAATGCAAGAGAAGAGAAGAGAACACCATGAATTTGCATGTTGTTCATGGGTGTAGGTTTACCAATGCAAAGCTAAGGCAAAACCTGAGCAAAATTTGGAGGGAAAAAGTTTGAAAGTGAAAATGGATGTCTATAATAAATATTCATTTTCAAAAGGTAATTTTATATGTATTATATATTAAGTGTAAGTTTACATTTACTTTTATATTTTTATAATTTAAATTTATTTTATTAAATACATTAAATTTGGGTCATTTTGAGTCCTCTAAAATTAGTTTCTAAATTGTATGAGTTACCATTTAGAAGATAGTTTTTAAAAATTCAATATGGTTAGTTCTTAGTCATTTTCAAGATTTCAGTATTGAACATAAGGTTCTCTCAATGTAAATTTTGCACCTAAAGTCTGCTTCTAGTAAACAAATTATTCTTTGTAGGTTTTTGGGCCTTCATGATTGATTGTTGATATTTTTAGGAGTTTAAATGTGCTAAAAATGAATTTTAAAAGCATGACATCTACTAGAGATAGTGAGAGATACGAGGATATTGACACATGATCTCACATTCACATTAATTGAATGTCTCTTAAGTACAAATCTGATGACTATATAATATTTTTTAAAATGCAGTTCTTTAACATGATTTTATTAACCTCAATTTAGCACTCGATAGCACCATTTTTTCTTTTATTATGATCAAATGTCATTATTTTTAATAAATTTTGACTAAATTCACCCTTGATTGGGTAAAATTGGATAGACATTTATACTTAATTGGGGCATAATCCTTTCAAATAATGATATTTGATCACAAAATAAAAATAAACAATACTCAAACATGCCTAATTTTATTCAAATTCACTTTATGTATTTATAAGCACTTAATCAAGGCATAATTTAATATTTTCTCAAATAATGATATTTTATCACAATCTAACAAAAAATAGTGTTTATATATAGCCAGTTCTCCCTAAAACCTTTTACATCTATTTGATCGCACATAATCTAGCCTATTTGATTGTTTACCCTAATTATAGTTTTTACATAAAATAAGGAATAAACTATTACAATGAATAAATATAATACAACTATGAAAATATAAAATTGATATCAACTCAATTAGGTAAATAGTAGTAATAATAAATGTATACACCTAAATCCACTCACCCAAATTATTCCACTAATCTGGCTAATTATCTTAAGTAATCCCTTAACCATAATCCTAATTAAATAATTAAATCCCATTCTGTATCATATATTTTTTACATAATGCAAACCTTATTAAACCTCCCATGCTATATTAATCCCTTCATTATCTCACTAACATCCCATTTAATCATTAAACCTACCTCATTAACTAACCACTTGCCCACTTGCCAATTTAAAATTCAAATACATTCTACCTACCTCGCTAGCTAACCTATCCTTAGCTTCTCCTACACACCTAGAGCCTTAAACTTCTATAAAAACCCATAACTAATGCCTATTATCCTCTAATCAAATATAGAAGCCTCTAAAATCTAGAGCCTTTCGTAAATTTCTAGAATTCTCTAAACTAGGGAGTTTTAATGAATTAAAAATTCATTAAAATCCTCCTCCATCACCTTATAAATAACCAAGCTTGGAGCTTGGTTAGACTAATTATAAAATCTTGAAAGCCATTCTTTCATGCATATACCATATCTTCTAAGCATTCATACTCTCTTGCATCCATTCTAGAATCCAAAAAGCTATTAAACCATCCATCTTGAAGACACCATTATCAAGCAATCCAACATGCAAGTCAACAATCATTGGAAAATCAATTTAAAGATCTTGGAGGGAAGTCAAAGAAGAGCAAAGTGATGGTAAGAATCCATTTATCATTCTGATTACTTATATATTCTCTCCCTTTGATATTTTTCTAAGTTTTGTGTTAAGTTTACTATTTTTAGTGTATTGAATTCATAACTAAAATTTACCAGCATTGAACAAAAAAGATAAACAATTAGGCTATGCAAATTAAGTACAAATGGATAATGAATGATATTACCTTGTTGTTGTTATAATATGATGGAACTTTGGATCTAGAAATATGATTATGTAGGCTAACAATGTATTATTTTAAACTTTGAAATGACACCTTGATCCTATTGGATAGTTTCACACCCTACATGGGTTTGACTTGGGTAGATTCATGTTGGTCATATTTTCATCACTGGGTATTCTTTGTTCGACCTAATCAAACTTATGTAGAGTTATGACACTTGATTTTATTATCATTGATTTGTCTTATGTTTTTTTTATCATGTACCTATATGTTTTTTGATCTTCATATTACCTAAATGGTTATGATGAATTTTATATATAGGGCACTCTAGGAAAAGATAGGGTGTTTTACCCAACTTTAGATACAATAAGAGGAAAAAGTAAAGTCACAATGAATAGAAACATAAAAAGGATCCACAAAGGTAAAATGGATAGACCCACACGAATAGTAAGTATAGCTAGGGGAAAAGTCACTTAGGTCACATAACTAACATAGAATAAAGAGATGCTCAGATCTCAATGAGGAACAAAACAATAGATGGATTTTTTCCAAATATGCTAATAGATAGATTCAGAAAAATGTTTAGATGTTATTTTAAGGCTCAAGGGATAAATGGATGCCAATATAGAGTTAGACAAGTCTTAAAAATATAAAAATATGCACAAATATGTTAATATGGTAAATTAAGGATAAAACATTATGGAAAATGGTCTTGAACCATATTTAGGTATCTAAATAATTCCCCCACTTTAACGTGGGTATGCGAGTGTGATTAAATGCATCTGTTTGTCAAAGTATAGATCGAAATAATTTGAAACACATAGCTTCACTTACCTATGAAAGAGTAAATGGATTTTTATGTATTTTTTCAAGTTAAGCTCCATTTGCACTTATATTTGACATTATTGAAACAAGTGCATATTTCTATAGGTATCAATTCACATGAAAATTATTTGAAGTTTTAATTTTTAATTTTGAAATTTTGAATTTTAAAAGAGAGCATATGAATGATAACATATGGTTATTATTTTCTCCAAATGCCACAACCACCACTATTGAAACTAAAATTTTGATAGATGTTGAAACATATCCAACACTTCTCTATGAATTGCTAGGGTTCAATATACTTCTTAAACAAGGAAGTAGATAATTTTTTTCATGTTCAATTAGGTTCACTCAAGTCTTCTCAATTTTTTTTATTTTAAATATGTCTTAACATACGCCCCCTTTTTAAGTGAGAGATGAATACATACACTACATTCACTCATCTCAAATGATAATATTAAGTGTTTCATATATAATGAAAATAATATAGTCAAATTTTTAATATAGTTGATACCAATAAATTGTGAAAAAAATGTCAATCTAGCATGGGAAATATAGTATCACTTCAAGAAAAATGTAAAAAGGTAAAATGCCCTTGAATTAAAAGTAATATTGGAAAAACTACAATGTCCTAAAAATGACAAAATATCTCTCCAATTGGGGTATATATAGAAATGAGAATAAACACGAGTAGTATGCCCTCATAGATGCATGATAAATACCATGGCAATGTAGGCACCAAGATAGTATAGTAATATGCATGATAGACGTCATGGATAAAATCATAGTATAGAATATTTATGATGAACACCATGGATACAAAAAATGAATGATGCAATCAACCACACAAGTTAGTGATCATACCCAAGTTAGTTAGACAACACACAAGAATGAGACTCATAAAACATGATATTAAAAGGATCATTTATGGACAAGGATGCATAAAAAAGAAAACACATGCTCATGCAAGCAAACATTTACACATAATAATAAATGTAACCATGTAATAATCACAATGAATATATCTTTGTGTTATATACAACATCAATGTATTAGTAGGAGATGCATTAATCAAAGCAATTTATCTCAACATGATAACTTGGATAAGCAAATAAAGATATCATCGTGTTAAATCAACTATGTGAAATGCCCCCAAGAAAGGATATATTTCCTATGAAAATGCATGTCCAATATTTGGTAAAGTAGTGTGTATTTGAGTATCATGTAACTTATGAATCTACATAGCACCCACTTAAAAAATACAATGAAAAACACATGTAAATCGTGGATATGAAAACATCTAGCATAAATGAATTTGCAACCATTTATAATATTTTTGAGAGAATCATATTAATCAAGTATGATAAACATAATGTGACAAGATTTAAAATGATGTTTATGGCATATGAACCTAAATCAATGTAATAATACAACACATATGTGTAGAATAATGTTCAATTATAATATAATAATAATGTGTCATGATCACTTGATGTAGATGAATATGTGGCAAGGCCCATAGGTGAATATGTACATAGAGAAACAACATACCCCTGATATACGTGAACTCAATATTATAAATATATAGAAACAAATGTACCATGAGTGACAACCTATCATGTGTCATGCATAAGTTATTGAATATGAATAAACAATGTAGACCCATGAGTAAAATGGATATAATAGAATGTATGAGTAGAATATGTTGATAAGAAACATGTGTGGATATGATGCCACAATAGTAAAATATATGATATATTATAGAAGTCATGGGTACCATTCCCCAATGGGAAAATATGTATATCTATGTGATAAATAGGGAACAAGGGTGGGTACGATGCCCCCATATTTAAATATACATAAATAATGAAACTTATAGAATAAAAACCATTTGAGGTCTTCACCTACATCATCATATTCATCCTTTCCATTTGCGGTCTTCATCCTACATCATCTCTTACAAAGTGGCATTCAAGAAGAGGGGGATGTTAATGCACTAAAAACTCAATCCAAAGTTAAGTATACTTATCCCTATTCTCTTTCCTTTATTTATTTAGTAGATAAATCTAATTTGATTATTGTTATAGTAGAACGTATGTTTTTTTTATTACATGAGTTATCATTATATAAAATAATTCGGTATGGTATAGGGTGCTTAGGCTTTCCATTACCATTTTAGGTCACATGGATTGCACTTACAGTCCATCATTGTGCCATTTATCTCTTGTTTAGTTTAGTGTTATATCTTATCTTGTATCCAATTTACCCTTGTTTTTCAATTCCTTGCATGTGGTTCCCTTATTATACCCTTGATACCCCCTTTCTACCATTGTTATATCATTGATTTAGCTTAAGTCCTTGTTAGACCCATATCCCATATCTTAGGAATAAGCTTAGAACATAATACCCTTGATAATGCATTTGGATTACCCTCTACTACATATATGGCCACCCTCAATATTTTTTTATACCTTAAAATATACAAAAGATCTATGTTATGATATCTATTTTAATCCTAGTCTATAAAGATAAATATGATTATTACATTGGTCATCCTATCATATGCATATAGTCTAGTGGACCCGACATGAATCTTATTCCATATTTGTTTCGATTGTATTCACATTTCCATTTGCTTATTAGCGTTATTTTAACTTCAACTTTACCATCATAATACATCTTGGTAAAACTAACATGAATCATATCCCACTGCTAGTTGAATTGTCTTCATGTTTCCATCTTTGTTATTAGTGTTGTGCTCACTTTAACTTCACCATCATCTTACATTTTTGTGAGATTTATAATTTTTCCATAATCTGTAAATGATGTCTCCTCTTAGGGTTTTCCTAGAAAGCCTCAACCCTTTAAAATTATGTATGGGTCACTCCTTTCTACCTTACATGACTAGAATTGAATATAACTCCTCATAATGAAATTATTCTACTCCATTTACCATGATCTAAGATCCCCATGAAGATTTTTATACCATTAATTATGAATATGAGGATCATAATGACTACACCTATAGTGGGATTGAAGATCCCAAATATAATATTTCCACTTATGATGATCCTTATGAGGATCCTGATGACACCTATAGTGGAACTGAAGATCCTGATGTGATCTTCCCATTTATGATGATCCCTATAACATGATTGAAGATCCTAATATGTTAGAATATATTTCCATTTATGGTGATCCCACATTCAACACTTATAATATGGTTTAAAAGCAATGCAATGATTTTCCCATCTACAATGATGATTCTTATGACAAAGGTGAAGAAGAAGATCTTCCCATTGATGAACTTTATGACATGGATGGAAGTACCCATGAAAATTTTCCCATTTTTATTAACCCCAATTACAACTCAAGCAATGATGAGCATGGTTTCATTGATTTATACCTACCCTTTATCCCACCCTTAGAAGGCCTTGGATGATTCATCAAAATTTAGGTCACATTCAAACCTATCTTATCTAGCTAACTTTTGTCAACTCATGTAGAGTACATAGTTCACATGCCTAATCCAAAATGCATTATAGATCACATTGATTATTTTTCTATAACTTATAGGACTATTCAGGCCTATCCTATAGGTTTGATTCTACTTTCAACCTTTTCTAAACCATCTGAATCATTCAAATATGCACAATAAATTCTTTCCAACTCTATTAGCCATAAGGATACAATTTTACTACCCTTAGAACATTTAAAATATATTGATTGAGCATATATAGTTTTAAATATGAATCCTATAAAAAATAACTATACTAGCCTTAACCCAAAATGCGTCAATAAAGTTCTTCCTATCTAAGAAAACTACATAAACTAAGACACATATAGTGTTGATATAATATTATAATTAATTTCTATCAAATCTAGTTGTATTTACCAATGCTCTAATATTATAAATATAGTGTTAAATATATTACTTATCATATCCAACTATGTCTTCCATCATCCAAAAGTGTCGATATAGACTTAATACCTATTAGAATCAATCAAAATACCTATATTAGCTCAAATTGTATTGATCACACCAATATGTTTTAATTATAAACGCACCATAGTCACCCTAATCTATTTAATCATATTGATTGGGTCAATACAATTCAATTACAATTAAAAAACTATATCAATAATTATCCCTATGTTTATCCAATTGTATTGACCATGTTTATATAGGTGAAATTATCTCACACCTACCTAACTATATCAACCAACCCAATATAATTGAGCTCAATTGTGTTAAAATATATTATATTGACATTTTTGATACTATATAAAAATTTTTACTATCACCTCTTAATGATCTTGAATTTTCAATAGATGTCATATTCCTTACTATAACATATATTTACATAGCATTTGACATTATTACCAGGCTTATGTATCTTTAGGTTAACTCCAATAACCCTACATCCCATAGATTGGGGCATCTTCAAATGCATATCCTTTTGTTATCACACATGTTTGGGCATATTTTAATGCCCATCATTCTCTTATTTTAACATTTGGGAATCTTTCAAATGCCCATCATTCTCATATACTCATTCTTCCTCAATCATGTGAATGTTGCACCTTCACCATGAGTTAACTATCCAAAATTTTACACACATTAAAGACAAAAAAAATCAACTTCAATAAATATTACAAAACATATATTACATATTTAGGAATGCACCTTGTTTGAGATACATTCCTTGTTCCTAGATTTAATTAAATTTTTAATTCACATGCTTTCTTGTAGTTAGTTTATTTTCATTTGAACTACCATTTCTTGAAATTTATTTTCTAACTCTCTTTTATTGTAACCTATCCTTGTTTTACTTACATCTCCAAATTGCATATCATTCATATCAACACCTATTCTTGGTTCATTTGTATTTATTTATAACACCTTTTTATTTCTTTCATCCGTTATTCCCACCTGGATCTTTGGTAGCACCTCAAGGGTTTTATGCGATTTTGATCTCTATTTTGGATGCCTTGATACATTATGTTACAGTTACACATTTTTGTTTTGGCCACTATTTCATTTAAAATTATTTGGTATATTTTATCATAATTTCATGTTTTCAGGTTTTGATATATTCTATATGATTCATAGGTTTTCCCTTCTCATTTTTTCACCTATTCTAGTTTTAGTTTGTGAGTTGTATGGTGAGATATTGGGGAATACAACTAGACTATCCTAAAAACTGTCCATCCTCATATTTTCACCTTTTTGTCCTACTCCCACTTCTAACCTAAGCATGGTGTCTTCTTAGAAACATAAGTAAATGGTTGAGAGTGGTGTTTTGTCACTTAGAGTTAGTTATATTATTATGTGTAATTACAATCTATCTACTTTTATCTCATCCACATTTTATCATCTCTTATGATGTAGTCTTAATGTACCTATTTTTTTACCATATTTTGTAATATATATTTTTTAAATTAGGGAAACTCAATTATTATATTATAATTTCCATGATATTCTTATTTTTCACCTCATTTTGGGCTCACCAAGCTTAGTTTGGAGATTACACTATTTTCTAAGGTGCAAGTCTAGGAGTCTCTAGATATCTTGGTCTCGAGGTTCCCCTATTTAGTAGCTAAGTATAAGCTCTCTTGTGTTAGGAATATTTACCACCCATGGTTGGTATTATTATTACATGTGGAGGAGGAAAATATAAAAATAAAAAAGTGTCAAAATCCATATTATCACAAGAAGAATGCAAAACAAATTTAAAAGTTAGACTACACTAAAAGATGTGATCTTGTGTTGGCACACTCCCTATCTTAATCAAATATCAAAGTCTACAATTGGAATAAAGATAGAGCTTATGTATATTGGAGTATATTAGAATAGTATACTATGTTAGGAGGTCTCATACATATGCATTTTAGTTCCACCTACTTTTTCACATAATTACCCAATCCTCACAATAGAACAATGACTCTATAAGGGGTCCTAACTTGTGGAGAACACATTATAAAAAGGTAGGATCCTTTTTTTTTCCATCCTTTTATTTGTCATGAATTTAGCCTTAATGGGATGATCTTTATATTTCACTAGTTATCCCAAGCTTATGCTTCCTAGTTCAGGTTATTTAGGGCTATTGATGTTTAAAATTTTTAGTCTTTTTAAACTAATTAGAGTGTCTTTTTTATAGTAAAAACCATGTTTTCACCTTGGTCAAGCCTTATTTTCCTTCCATCTATTATTCCACCTTGACAAATTGGTTTATTTATAAATCTCTCCCATCCTCTTTATTTCATATTCTCCATTTCTTTTAGACATGTTATCATTATGAAAACATTAACATTTTCCATTTTTAAACATAAGCTAAAACTTTGAGTTGTTGCGAGATATTCTCTTAATCATTGTCTTATAATTATAGGATTTATATTAGTTATGTTTGGACCTTGTGTTTTATATTCACTTTTTTTAGGTTATCTGGTCCCATTTATCCGTTTCATGCTTTCATGTTTCACTTTTTTTTCAAGACATCTGGTTATGTTTTTTACTTTTCATGTCTTTATTATCTTTTTACTTGGGGTTTTGGGTCATAATTTAGCCTTAGAATTTTGTATTTCTAATTTTTACCTTGATTATTATCTTCTTCCTTAGATCTTGTTTTTAATTTAGTCATATGGATCTTGGCTTGAAATTTTTTAGGCTTTATCATCTTCCTCTACGAGTTTTTAGTTACACCCATTTATTGACTATATTACATACATGAACATTTATTTATTCAATTTGTAGAATTATATCTTTAGGGTTTACAAATTTAATTTTTGCACCCACCATGATCGAGATAATTTTATTTTCATACATCATTTATATAGAAAGGTAAGTAATGGTATATATGTTAATTTTATTTGTTCATTTATCAATAATTATTTAAAATTTTACTTTATGATGAAATTTGTATGGGGCATACGTATGCACATGATATTTTTCATCTTTATCCCTCTACTAATGATTTATGTTGCAGGCCTTGTTGATGAATCAATTTACCTCAATGCACATCCTAAGGAGTGCATCAAGAAAGGGATGGGGTTGGATTATGGTATTTAAGAGATATGTGTACATAATATTATTTCATACCTTCGCTAATATTAGTTTGGGATCCTCTAATTATCTTTCAATATTCATGATTCATGTCGTTATGTCCATTTTTCTAACCACCCTATATGCCTAATGTATTGACCAAGCCAATATAGTATTTTTCCTATATGTTTATCCTTATATTAAATCATACTTGTGGATATAATTATGAATCCTTGTATTTCTTATTGTATTAATCTAGATGATATAGTTTTGAGTTAGGTGATACCCGCTCAACTATATCATCTTGGATGATATTATCAGCTTAGAGTTTTAGGTGATTTTTTGGATTGGAGTTATATATATATATATATATATATATATATATATATATATATATATATATATATATGTATATATATATATGTATATATATATATGTATATATATATATGTATATATATATATGTATATATATATGTATATATATATATGTATATATATATATGTATATATATATATATGTATATATATATATGTATATATATATATATGTATATATATATATGTATATATATATATATGTATATATATGTATATATGTATATATATGTATATATATATATAAATATGTATATATATATATGTATATATATATGTATATATATATGTATATGTATATATGTATATATATATATATATATGTATATATATATATGTATATATGTATATATATATATATGTATATGTATATATGTATATATATATGTATATGTATATATATGTATATGTATATGTATATGTACTGACCAAAAGGTGTAATGAATGTAGTTTTATACCTATCTGCTTCATGAACCTGAATCTACCAGAAACCTGATTTTAAATCAAATTTACTGTAAACTTTACTCCTTGTTAATCTATTCAAAATTTCATCTTTGGAGGGAATTGGATGTTGTACAGGAATGACATGTAGTTTTCTGGGGAACCTTACATTCATATTTTGCCTTCTTGTACAAAGAGTATTTTTCTGCTAACACAATTTCATGCTGCTGGATAGTAATTGGATAGAAGCATGACAAATTATTAGATCCAAGCATGAGATCAAACATTGGCATTTCATGATGTATTACTTTGAAATGAAATACCGTATTCCCTAGAAGAACAGGAATATGAGCAGAAAATTCTGAAATTATAGTTTTAGTATTGAATGTAAGTCTAACAAAGTCTGGGATCCATTTATCTTCTAGAATTGCATGATACCTTGCCAAAGAGGCATCAGCACCTATATCAAGTAGAGCATCTAAACTGTAGGTTTTAAAACCTGGAAACTTAATCTGAATCTCACAAACTGGATTAGTAGTAGAATGAATAGATATCTGATTAATATGATTACTACTATCCATCATATGAGTGCTTTCTATTTGATCAGCTACCTGAATTAATTCAGCTTCAAACAAGCTTTCTTCATCTTCTTCTTTAGCTTCTTCTCTCATTAAAGCTTCTAATTCTGTTTGAGCTCTTTTGAGAAATGCTTGAAGAGTAGCAATGTGTTTGGTACGCCATTGTCTTCTTTCAGCATTTGCAGGATTAGCAAACAGATTAGTTTCTATTTCTTTTCCTTTATCTTGAAGAAAACTCTGTTTACTAAATTGCTGTTGAAGCATATTTTTCTATTGCTGAAGATGTTCAAGCTGACTCATATCTTTTTTCTATATTCATTATCTATTGTTCTAAAAACATTTTCTCAGAAAACATATATACAGGCAAACTGTCATACTTTTCTTTCAAACTCTGTAACTGTTGTGACAAACTTAAACTATCTGAAAACTGACTTGACTGCATATTAATCTGAAAACCAATTTCTGAATCAAAATCTGAAGATTCTGTCTCAGAACTATATTCTTCTTGAACCATATTTATTTCATATTCATTATCAGACTCATATTCAATATCTGACTCAAATTCAGCATCATTATCTGTAATATATACATATTCATCTTCATTAATCTGATGGCTTTCTAAGAAATTTACTTTCTTATATTTTTCTGTCTTTTGAGGACACTTATTGGCATAATGATTTCCTTGACAAAGGAAACACTTAACAGGCTTTTTCTGATAGCCATATTTCCTTTTTCTAAATATCTTTTTCTTATGGAATGGCATTCTAGCTTTTTCTTTAAACCAACTTTTCTTTGGTTTTGATCTTCTATACTGCTGCGAACTGCAGGCACATTTATCTAACTATTTTTTCTTTCTAGATTTTCTGTATTGATATGGATCTGTACATCCAAATCTATCATCTATTGAATTGCAAAATTTTACACCAAGTTGTTTATGAAATCTCATAGTTTCTTTATGAGTTCTCCTTTCATCACACAGCGTCTGATTTACTCTATTAATATACTGATTAATTCAACCAAATGAAAATGTAGAATACTGATCTCCCATAGCAGCTTTATATTTATCTGAAAAATACTGGGGAAATGATTCAACATATCTCACCTTGAATGCAGGGTTAAACATTTCACCAGAAGCATATAAAAGATTTTCCATATGACACATATATTCTCTTAATCTACTCATATCACATAACTGAGCACGCAAAAACTTAGATCTATTTGCTTCTCTTTCATCATCAATTACTCCCACAAACTCAGCATAGATAGCTTGACAAAGGCAAGGAACAGGGTCTGCATGATTGATGATGTTGGTTTTATAAGTAACATTACCAACATCCCACCAGTCTTTGATATTACCAATGAAACCATTTACTATCTATTGTGCAACAGTCTTGGGATCTCTTTTTAAACCATACATTTGGACACTAGCCCATGCAAGCATTGCTTGACACATTTCTTTTCTTTTGGCAGTAGACTCACAATTGAATTTCCAAAAGAAAGGTTGTAAACCAAGGGTTCTGATCTGGGCATCTAATGGTGGTTTTGATGATTCTCCATCTGAGAAATAACTATACTTCTCAAGATCATCTATCTTTGCCATACCTATTCTAAAAGATTTTTTAATTTCTAGATTTGGAGACCGCATACTAAGAGGCTGTATAATACTTTGAGATGTTCCTTCTTCTTTTTGAATCTTCTCAACTTGTTCCCAACTAATGATACCAGCTGTAGGAGGAGACCATCCTATTGGCTGTATTTCTGGTGCAGAGCTACTAGGCAATGAACTAGGCAAGAGTGCCAAGTGTTGTTGTTGAGAGGATACTTCTCTATTCAGAGAATCAATACCACTAGAAACAGAGACTAGAGATGTTTCTATGGAGGAAATCTCAGACCTTATTTCTACTTGACTATGAGCTAGATCTGCATTACCAAGCACAACTGTATCTATTTTCTTTTCTGCTTCTTCCTGCTTTTGTATGATCTTAGTAGATTCTTTATCTATCTTTGTGTTCAGAATTCCAGAATACACAACAACATTTGAATCAATGGTTTTTAAAGCTTTTACAACTTCACCTTTCTGATATTGCTCTATACTTTTCAACATGACAAAAATCTGATTGAGACTTTCTTGAATACTATTAACCTTAGAATTTAGACATTTTGTAGCAACATTATTCCAGTTCATCAATCTAACTTCTATAGGTTGTTCTAAAGTTCTATCAGCATTTCTGACATAATACATCTGAGCACGGGTTTTACCATCAGGTGAATACTGATTAAAATCAGCAGGCTTTGGAAATCCTTTCTCTGTATAGGACTCATCATCCTGAAGAGTCTTCCAGACATGACCTTCATCATCACCAGACTTGGATGAAGATTCCATATGCACCTTTTTACTTTTATAAGACAGTAATTGTTTATTTTTCTCAAAGAGTTTCTGCAACTCTATGTTTTTTCTAGCCATATGGATATTAACATGACTTTGCTTTTTCAGGATTTGCTTACAGTCTGGGCAATATAATGAATCTATTTGTGGATCATGTATCTTCTGTGCATGAAGACATTCCTTTGGAAAGGATAGAGAGGATGAATTGGTTCTGCTGGGTGTATTATCAAAA